>OZ030385.1:5954100-6432717 GCA_964023945.1 Ectemnius cavifrons | reverse complement strand
GAGTGAGTGAGTGAGTGAGTGAGTGAGTGAGTGAGTGAGTGAGTGAGTGAGTGAGTGAGTGAGTGAGTGAGTGAGTGAGTGAGTGAGTGAGTGAGTGAGTGAGTGAGTGAGTGAGTGAGTGAGTGAGTGAGTGAGTGAGTGAGTGAGTGAGTGAGTGAGTGAGTGAGTGAGTGAGTGAGTGAGTGAGTGAGTGAGTGAGTGAGTGAGTGAGTGAGTGAGTGAGTGAGTGAGTGAGTGAGTGAGTGAGTGAGTGAGTGAGTGAGTGAGTGAGTGAGTGAGTGAGTGAGTGAGTGAGTGAGTGAGTGAGTGAGTGAGTGAGTGAGTGAGTGAGTGAGTGAGTGAGTGAGTGAGTGAGTGAGTGAGTGAGTGAGTGAGTGAGTGAGTGAGTGAGTGAGTGAGTGAGTGAGTGAGTGAGTGAGTGAGTGAGTGAGTGAGTGAGAGTAAGAGAGAGTGAGAGAGCACGCGCCTATGAATATTGCGATCGTCACCCCCCGTCGAGGATTTACGAAAGATGTAGTTATGCAAAACGGCTGTCAGCGAAAAATTCGCAAGCGCATCCCGCGCCTTCTCCGCTCGTGACACAAATAACGTCGTCTCGGATTCCGCGAACTCGCGCGAGAATAGGAGAATGCCACCGAGAGAGCGATGGAGAGAGAGAGAGAGAGAGAGAGAGAGAGAGAGAGAGAGAGAGAGGGAGGGAGGGAGGGAGAGGCATAAAATAATTACGAGCACGAGGAAAACTAAAACGAGCGCTATTTTCGAAGAAAGGAAAGAGAGAGGAAGAGAAAAATAAGGTACTGAGAGTCATCAATGCTGGATGCTTGGAGTTCCAGAGTGGACGAGAAGCATCCTCTCTCTCCCGTGACGTAGAAAATAAATAGAAGGAAGGAAAGAAGGTCGTATAGATGCTGGGGCCGAGTAACGAACGGGCGAGAGTGCACGACAAAGAAGCAATTAAATGTATTAAAAGAACACGCGATGCACCTTTCCCTCGGGATAAAATAATTAAAGCCACCTGGCCAGCCTCCCTTTCAGTTGCGCTTTTCTTTTACTCGCTGCTGATGGCGTCATTAATTCGATGCCGTAGAAATACAATTTTGGAACAAGACTATACAGGAGTGCAAGAATGCGTGTGCCTTTACCGGGCGAGAGAAAAAGCCTGATCGATAGTTGTACTTCACGGTGGCGGGCATTAAATCCGGCAAATTGCGGCCTCGTTAAAGTAAGATAGAACGATTCTGATAACCGCTCCCATCGCTTGGCTATCGGTGAGGGGTGCCTGGGCAGGAAAATCGTTATTACAAAACCGAAATTGAGATAAACGAGGCGAAGTAAGTGCACCGACGGAGCGAGCGAGAAATAGCTGGCTGAGTGCGCGGGGGTGATATAAAGAAAAGTTACGGGGAAAGATCTCTCGAGGTACCGATTGTATTATTCGGCCCCTTCGGAAAATTCACCCCGACCTTTGCCGCTCGGCGCGTTCAAAGGCACAGAATGTACGCTGCGAGAGACACGGCTTAGGGGGTTCCTCTCTAGGAGGGCTCGCTTTTCACTTAAGAACGAGAAGGGTAGCTTCTCTCTAACTGCTCGGCATTATTCGTTATTACCGCGTGCGTGGGGTGTGCGCCCTGAGAAACACCGTCGCCGATAAATCTCGGGGCTCTTGCGACTCCAAGGAGAGAGGAGAGCTAGACAGGGCGGGAATTCGGGAAAGACCACATAAAACACCAGAAAACCACGATAAATTCACTGAAAATATTCCGCACTCCAAGTGCTAGGGATTCGGACCGAAAGCCCATTCGCGTTCTCACTGCACCGAATGTGGGAAAGCAAGGAAACTTTTCGAATCACCTAAGAGTCTTGGGAGTACAAGAACTAGAACTAGTTAACAGAGTCTAGCAGGCCAAAATACTGCTCCGACTGAAAGCCGTATACGAATGAGATTGGTTGTATCGTAAAGTGTTTGTGGCAGCCACTTTGAAATACTATTAGCGTAGGCACTTCCATAACCGCACGGCGCAATGATTCAACTTGGACTGATAATGGTAAGCGCCATCGGTGACAACCGTATGGAGGTATGTAGTAGGAGTAGGGAGTATACCTGCCGAAAGTAGCCGAGGTTAGGCCGAGTCCCCGATATTCCTCTTACCTAATAGCGTACTTGTTTTTACGACTTCCCATATTCGCTCCGTAAAAAGTAACAATTACTATCCCCACGAAATAAGAATGAGAGTGCAATTTACATTTCATTCGCTATTTACAATTCTAATTGAGACCAGCTAAGAACTACGTTTTGTATACAGATCGTGCACGCGAGAATCTTACCTGTGCTTCATTCTCTATTTATTTAATTCAGTAAATTCAATCATAACAAGCTATTGTTCCGCTTTAATCCAAGCGAAAGGAAGACAAGGGTACATTGAAGGGTTCTCAACGTTTCACCTGCATCGCTCCACTCTCGAGCACTATGAGATTTCCGCTTGGCGGCAACCGGAACTCGGCCTACCCAGCATCCCCGATAGAGCGGAGGACCGAGAAGAGGCTTCGGAGAGAAAAGGAGATATCTTCAATGAAGCGAGTACCCGTTTCCTCCGGCGGCAGTGGGAAGAACGCGAGTTAAGCTACCATCGACCGGGGACTCTCGTCTCCAGAGTAACGAACTCTGCAATAATGCAGTGTCGAGCCATGTCTGAATTATTTCCTTCGAACTTACTCCTCGAGATTACTTCCTTCGGTTTGAACGATAATGCAACAACCATTTCTCAATATGTACTACAAATTTCAAATCCTTCGAGAATCATTTATCTTACAGAATCGTCGAAACAATAGTTCATTATTGCCAAGTAATATGAGAACTAAACAAAGTGCAAGTACTGTAATATATTTGATTGTATCGCTCTTTGAGATTTCTACGAAACCCCAAGGCCAAATAGAAACAATGACGATTCCAATCTCATTGTACATCTCCTGGACTTTTTACTGTTCTTTTTAACTATGAAAGAACGAGTCTCAGTAGACTCTTTGTAAAGAGAATCGAGTCCACTTCAGTGGGACATCAGGGTCAATCGAAGTGCCTGGCGGTGGCGTTACTTTTGATAGTGGACTGAATGCAGGAGGGCAATGAGGTCGCCTTTGCTATCGTCACAAATACTCCTGCAAATCGGATCCTCGTTGGTCCAATACAAATAGGAACTGGAGCATCGAATCCCCAGTGCAGACGGTGCGCGATAAATCTCCGCCCTTAGCCGCTTCTATTTCGTGGTGTAGTTCTAATGATTCCGGATTGGACGGAGACAGAGACACACAGAGAGAACGAGAGACAGGAGAGAGAGAGAGAGAGAGAGAGGGGGGAAATGGGCGAAGGGTTCCCTTATTCACTCGCGCGACATTAACCCCGGCGACATTATATGGCGTGTCTGAATGGCAGTAACGATTCCGTTAAAACAATTTATGCGCATTGATTAATAGGATAAGGCCGCCGCTCGCGGCCCGACGATTGAGGGAAGCACAAGTACTTGCTAGAGGGAGAACGACTCAACAAAGAAAGTGGAAGGGAGCGAGAGAGGCCAAGCGAAGGAAAGGAGAGTAAGAGAGAGAGAGAGAGAGAGAGTATACACGAAATGCAAGGGAGCGTGAAGCCATCAATTTAAATGCGCATTGCCGGCAGATCGAGGCTTAAATTCGGCGGAACCGAATGCTTGGAGGGTACCGAGTGCTCTACCCTGTGACGCTCGCCGCGTCAAGCCAAGAAACTTGTATTACTTGAATACGAAAAGCTTTTAATCCACCTTACCAGCTCTCGCAATGTCCTCTCCTCATTTGACTTACACTCCCTGCCACCCAAACGCCACCTCATGCCTCTCCTCCTGCCCCGTGTGGCCTGGCTTTTCGCTCGATACGATTAATCCTGCACACCAAACCAACCGGAGAATTTATTATCCACGATACCGATATCCATGGCAGAGCTGTTCGCGTACGACACCGACACGAGCGCGCGCGCACACATTTACACTGTTCCTTTATTATTATGATATTTCACCGGGCCTGACGTTCGCCCGGCTGAAAAATGTATCGCGCGCATCGCCCTATTAATAAAGATTACCGGCGCGAGAGGATGTTACCTGATAGATGAATGCATTTATACCGCTTTCCGCTAATTGTGATATACGAACGAGGCTGAGAACGAGTGAGAAAGAGAGAATGAGAGCGCGCGGCATCCGAAAAACGCAGTGTTGCATCTCGGAATCTCCTGGTGTATTCTCTGTCTTTCACAGACGCTGCGTATATGCGAATGCGATCAGTCCACTCTCTCTCTCTCTCGCTCTTGTTACCAGTAGCTGGTAGCAAGCGGCTCGCAAAGAGGAATCTGCGGGAAGATAGAGCCTCGACGGAAAGCCCGAGAGCTACATTTGCGGCGACGGTTGAAACGAGTTACATTAACCCGGGCAGGAGTGCGCCGGCACTCATGTACGGAAAGTTCTGGCCGCCTAGACGAGCGCAGCCGTATGCCATGCAGTGAGCGTAGCAAACCAGCAGCTCACGACAGCAGTTTTACGCGGTTGCTTTAATCCGCCAAGTTCCGACTTCCTTATTAAATAAATACGAACTGCAAGATCAAGAGAGGATTACTAGCGAGAGTTTCGAGAGGCACGCACGTTACGCCTCTCTTTCTAGCGTGGCTTGCTCAAACCCGACCGATTTGAGTTGCCGTTAGTTATTCAAAGGGGAAGAGAGATAAAGAAGGCGCGCAAGGACACTCCGCCCTTCCGAGATCCAGCTTTTGATGATACATTTAATATTTGGCTCTCTAATGAAAGGGTCTCTCGGAGTACATGCTATTTCTCTGTCGCCACGTTCCTCTCCCCGTCGGACACGCGCTTTCTCTCCTGCGCGCTCCTCTCATTCTGATACCCTTGATTCTCTCTACTCTCGCCGACGACGAGGGAGGGTCTGGCTAGATCGACGATAAGATAGGAGAGAAACGCGCGTATCGAATCGTGTCGAACAAATAATTCGGCGGCCTTGCTGCGCTCACAAAAGAGTGTTGGTCCCCGAAAAGGATCGAGATGAGGGTGGAAAGAGACGGCGACTACCACTACTTGTATCCCTCGAGCTGTATAGAAACCTCGCTGCAAGCGAGCGTGTGTGTGTGTGTGTCTGTGTATGTGCTACATGCCAGAATGTAGTAGGGTTATTAATTCTCGGGCGGTGCCACTGGCGTGACAAAGCCATCTGTTGTAATGGGCTTTTGCCCGGGCCGATTACACGGAGCGCCGCGAGAAGAACGCGCACAAAAGAGTGGGAGAGACGAACGAGGCTGCTCCGACGAGGAAAAGAAAGAGAGGAGAAGTGGTAGCGCGGCTCGTTGAAAAAAAGAGAACGAAGCGAAGGATGGTGCGGAGGAGGCCGGCAATGAAGCGGAAGATGCCACATTTTGATAGAGGGCGCAAAATTGCACACTCGTACGAGCGCGAGCGATTCGTCGCGCTCACCGCGAAATCGTAATTTCAATAAAGTGAAAGCGAGATCAGTTTCGATTCGCACAGCCGGAGAGCAAAGGGAACCCGCTGTTATTTCGGGAGAGCAGGAAGAACACCTGGCAACCAAGAGTCGATTAAAAAGTCCTCCTCCCAGTTGGAAGAATTTTCGAAAGTAGCTCAGGGGTGTGTGAGATTCCTTTTGAAGATCGAAGTTAACGCGTGAATCGAAGTGTGTATCGAAAGAATTGTAGTACCACCACATGTGGAAGAATTTTTATTGGGAATGCTCAAGTTTTTATAGCAAGGTGAAGATCTCCACTAGCTGGGTTGAAATCCTTGCTACAAGTGAGGATCCGTATTGGAAGCATTCGATACACGGGCGGGATGCTGGAGGCACGATGGATTGTGGTTTCGATTTACGAGTGGCAAATGGAGTCACGCATCTCGGACGCCCTCCGATCACGCCGGTGTAATCGGCCTCGCGAACCCAGAAAACCGCTCGCCGTCCACAGATTTGTCTCTCGATCCGCAGACTTCTTGCTACTCGCTCGCTACATCTGCGCACCTTTGCAAAGCGACGAGAAAAAATCCCCTCCGCCGGGAAGCCGCGGAATCAAATCAATTTCGCCCCGGAAGATTCATCGCCGCGGCGCGCTCTCTGCACGGACGAGCCCCAGGATTTCTTGCTACGCTCCTTTGGCGAATACTTTTTCAGCTTACATTGCATGGTTTCCTTGACGAGTAAAAGAGAGACAAGAGAGTCTAAGAGGGACTCTCCAATATTGAGACATCCTATCCAATCAACATTTAATAGAATTCTCGTTGGAATAATGTGTTACGTACGACCTATTAAATTGCTACGGCTCGTTTCAAGCAGATCCTTTGATAGAGTTCGCCCATTTACTGTTCCAATATTAAATAGTGCATTATCGGAAACAGAGAAGCATCACGCTTCAATTATGCAGTTAAGCCGATCGTTATAGATACGCTGGGATATTCTACGATATTAAACAGTCCCCTATTTCTATTGGGATTAATACCAACTGTCCGGCTATTTGCGCAGCAACGCGGCCCACCAATCGCAAGGCCGTCCTTTTGCCAATTAATGCCCCGGGAAACAAGTCGCCCGACCTAATAAATATTCAGTGCACTCGTGGCGGCTCGCGCGAGCGCGAATTACTCGACGAGTTCTCCCGCTCATAATGGTGTCGTTATTGACATGTAAATCATAAAAGATCTTTTTCTCAGCGGCGAGCGGGACATGGAACACCATTAAGTCTGAGTGCGCGCACCCCTTGGGGAGAGAGGACGTCGACGACGCGATGCCAGTCCGAGCAACGGCAGTAAATGTCCCTGGCACGCAGTATAAATAATCATCGATACGACGAGCAGGGTCGCTCGTAATTAAGCGGGCCACTGATGTACTGAAAACCGTAAAGCCCGGAAATTTATATCCT
Source organism: Ectemnius cavifrons (assembly GCA_964023945.1). NCBI lineage: Eukaryota > Metazoa > Arthropoda > Insecta > Hymenoptera > Crabronidae > Ectemnius > Ectemnius cavifrons. The sequence continues at coordinate 6,425,780 of OZ030385.1, read as the reverse complement.
GCTGCGCGGCGTAAAGTAGCCGGTGATGATCGTCCGATGTGCTTACTACCCATAGCGAACTGGACACAGCGTTGACGGATGGCAGAAGGAGATTCTTAATGTCGAAGGGGATGCATGCGTCGTTAAACCGTTTCGAGATCCGAGTTCTTGCTCTCTAAACTTATGATTGCTCGGTCTGCTGGATGCATGGGTGCGCCGCCCCGTCCCAGACAATTTCTGATGCACGCGTTGCTACGTGCAGTGAAGACCATCTCTATTATACAAAGGCATCCAATCAATGAAGTTATGTTTTAAAGAGACAACTTGACTGATACTCGCGTTCAATGTCGGCGCTACTTGAACTATTCAAGGAAGCAAACGGTAACACGAAATTCCAGTAAAATGACATTAGAAAAAGAAGTGGCGACTGGCGAATTTCATTTTTTTGAACTAAGAAACTTGGCCGTCGAAAGAAGAGTATGCCCGGAGGCGAGTAGGGTAGAGGTTCGCAAGGGTGAGAGACGGCAAGAGAGAAAGTGGAAGCGGAGGCCGGAAAACGCGAAGTTACCGGGGACTACCGACCACTTTGCGTAATTACCAGCTAGCCGGGCGGGACCGTACTATTTAATCGGGGTAAAGCGCGCAAGAGGCCCGCCGTTCCTCCAGCTCTCCTTTTCCCTCGCAAGCCACACAATCTCCGCTGATGCATCACGCGCCCGCGCTCTTTCCGCCCGAGAAACGCCCGGCGCCGCCGGCTCCCGAAATGTCGAGGAGCGAGGAAGCCCGCACCGGACGGCTTCGCCGTCGAAAAGACCTTGTTCGCGGCTGCACTCAAATATTTAAGGGGCAAAATGATATTTCCCCATTTAGCGATCTCAGCGGTCGCTGCGGAACATAACCAGAGCCTCTGCCCTCCAACGCTTTTTTCCCCGGCCATTTTTTCCTCCTCTGCTTATTCGACGCGCGAGACGGGCTTCTACCCCTGCAGAAATAAGGGAGGAGCGGAGCGTCTCCTCTCAGCCGCATATACGTACTCTCCCTTCCCTCCCTCTCCTGATCCACCATGATTCCTTTCAAGCAACGCGTCCTACCATTCGGGGGGCTCATCCTCTCTCGCTTGGAAAACGAAGAGGGCTCGCTCTCCTATCGGGGAAACACCGGTTTACCCCTGCGCGCCTCCACGACACTCCCATCATCCCCTGCGGAAGTCGACCACCAAAGTGGAGCGTAATGCGAAGAAGTATTTTCGTAATTCGCCCAGCGAATCCTCCGATGCTGGGAACCAGGACGATTTAAGAGGGGCGAGGGATGGAGAGGGAAGCGAGGGGAGGAGTATCGGCGAGCACGCATAATGGCCAGCCCCACCAAGGAGGAAACTGGGTTTCCCGGTCTGCTGGACAGATTAAAACGGCAATTACCAGAAGAATGGCTGGCCTAAGAAACGGCCATTCAGCGCGAGCGACGCGTAGCCGTAAAATTAAAATAATTTAGCGCCGCCACTGTGGCTTGCACTCTCCTACCCTTTTACCCTCGCCGCCCCCTCTTCCCGCCAACCATCCCCGTGGAAGTTACTCGTTCTTTCACCGCGTGGCTTCTCTAACTTTCGTTTTAGCCGAGTTCTCCTCTAATGCGCATCGAAATTCGTCAAGCTTCCGTTTCTCAGAAATTCGTGGTTAGTTCTTGGCCCAGTGGCCCGAGAACCACTGGATCCGCGCTGCTTCGCCCCTTTCGTTTTCTCTGCATTCGCAATGCCGCCTGGAATACTGTCTTCATTGCATTTTCATGTAGCACTGTGCACAGCCACCATACTCTATCGCCCGCAGGACAGCAGACCTCATATTTATGCAACGATTCGCCGTGCACCACAATCCTAGATTTTATGCTCCGTAATTGTCGGAGGAGGAGTACGCGCAACTTGGGAAGACTTGGCTAGACTTACCAAGTACCAAGTGTCAAGATGAAAATAAGGTTTTGTAGTTCAATAATATTTTTGTTAATTAATAGTCTTTGATTTTCATTTAGTTTGGATTATTCTTCTAGTCCGGTACAGAGATTCTGAGGAAAATCACTTGGAGATCTTAATTAAGTAGATGTCGCAATGCGAACTAAACTTCACGTGGACTATCTTGTCTGTTTGATCCCGAGCATTAACCCTGGTGAATTTGAGCTCAAAGTTTAGCGAGTACCGAAAGTCTCTGCTTTTCCCTGATCGCCAACTTAGAGCTTGCCCATCGCGTTGCAATCTAATCGCGAGTATTCTGGACACCAAAGTCTCTTGGACTTCTCTGTGTGACTTCTAATCCACCAATGGGAAGGTGGGCGAGAAAGGTGAGTATTAGAATGCACCTGATACTAATTCTCGTCTCCTTATGCACATGTCTAAAAGGACTTATTCTTGTCTTAATACTATTATTCTATCTTTTCTACTCCTTCGGTCTTTAAGGAGAGAGAAAGACTTCTCTGCGTCATCGAGGGAACCTTCATCGCATTTTCATGTGGCCCGGTGTGCACCGACGGCCTCATATTTATGCAACGCTCTCACGACGACCAGACACGGATCTCACCGAGGGAAAAACGCTTTCCACACCGACGTTTCTCTTCCGCGAGGAACACCCCCCACCCTTATTCAATGACGACCTCTTTCTCACTCTCTCTCGCTCGCTTTTATACGCGCTCTCCGTGTGTAGGCTAGTTTGAAATTCAGTGGTGGAATGGGATGCTGAAGGACCGCCACTCAGTCTGGACCCTCGTGATTCCGAGATCGGCCGCGCATTCGCACCCCATCGGACCATTAATACCCGGCAACACCTCAACGCCGATCAATCGACTTCACTTCTCACTTTACTCACTCCTCTTTCTCCTTTGATCTGCTATTCCAATTCTTTTAACAGGATTTCCCACAAGATTTACACAAGTGCGAGGCAATCTATTGCGAGAGCCTTTCCAATTCAAAAGGGGAAGATCGAAGAAGCTGGCATTCTAATATTGATACTATAATTGCAAAGTTTCCACGCGAAGTAAGCATATGGTATGTGAAGAGAATTCAGGCGGAAATTCAGCTGACATCAGATATCATCTGCAAGGATCGATAACACGATAATCGACTCGGAAATTAGGAAGGTAGTTGCAGGGAAGTTGGCAGGAGCATGCGTCAGAACTGCGAGGAACCCGGTAATTAAACAGGAGGCGCGCGTAACAGGATCTCGGCGGGCTACTGTATGAAATTCAATCAGGTTTTTTTGCAGCATCCCTTCTATCTCTTTCGCTCCTTTCCTTCGGCTCCTTCTCTACCAAGCTGGCCCGTAAGTGGCCCTTCGAACAATATTCCATGCAGAGGGCAAGTAATCGAGGCTCGAATAAAGACAGAGCCGGAGAGGAGAAAGATGCATCCATGAACCCTGGTGGAATAACCAGGTCGAGCACTCGTACGAGTTCCAGCTATCAAATATCATTGAAAAATTGCCCGAAGGAATCCGATATTCGAGGAATGGCGGTCATACTTAGCGAAGCCATATCGAGAAAGAGTGCGCGCGTCCAAGAAGCGAAATGAGAAAAGCTAAGGAAAAGAGATGCAAAGGGAGAGAGAAAGACAGCGCGCTAGTGAATGAGAGAGTACCGAGACCAGTTATTCACGAGCGACAGGTGTTCCCTGCTATACATGGAAACCTTACGAAAAAATTCGTTTGAGAATTCATTAACTTGACAGCATCCTCTTCGACGAACTATCCTCCTTCCAACGAGGAAGCAGCCAACTCACGGGATTACTTTCTACTTCTTTTTCTAGTATTACTCGCTTTCTTTCCACTTACTGACTCGTACCCGTTTCTACGAATGCTGCTTCTATTCCTTAAACAAACCTGTAAAAGGCGATCCAAAAATATCCTCTGAGATTTTAACGTGCTACTGCGAAATAGTCGACGAATTTTTAATAGGAATAGTTAACTATTTTATACACGAACAAATAGTATCTTATGTAATAAGAGAAAGATGAGTTATACGTTGTGTAAGAGAAATTATTCAGGATTATATATCCAGTACCTAGATATTTTTGGTGAACCCTGTACAGATAAAGAGTGGAAGAGGACTACCATAAAGCCGGTGCGTAATGCGTCGAGCTTGGCTCGTATTCGGACGTGAATTTCAACCGTGAAAATATGTATGCTTCTTCGGTCGCTTTGTACCGGAGAGACCGACATCGAGCTGGGATAATCCGCCGAAACGAACAAACTCGTTTTCGAGCGGCTTCTTTCCCCGCTCGCAAGGAGACCACTCGACATAATGCTAGATTATGGTTAGAGCTCGAGCTACTAGCCTCCTCCTCTCTCCAGCCAACCCTCTTCCCTCTCCGACTCACGTGTTCCCTCTTTCTCTCGTACTTTCCTATCTCCATCTCGCTCCGCGCACGTATCAAGGCGAACCACCTTCGCTTCTCTGCCGGCTGATGTACTCGCCTGGTTTCCTCGTCTGCACTCTCGCCTACTCCGCGGAGATCGTGAATGTGTCAATTACGTCACTCCCACAATTTTCTGCTCGCACCAAGCAAATCGTGATTTATTATGAGGAGTGCCTGCGACCCGCTTCGCGGAATAAGCCGGTTCTTTCTCGATCCCCGGCGCGTGAAAGGTGTTTGTTTAAAGCCAGCAATCGGCCTGCGTCAGTTCGACGAGTAATTAGCGGAATGTCAGTGGGTTCGATTGCAATTTATGCGCCCGTACTCTCTCCCCTGCTCTATCGGAATGCGATGAGAGAGCTGTTTGCTGGGCGCGAAAAATAGGAAAGCATTGCGAAACGATTTCCAAGCGAGATTGAAAAGGGATTCGAATGGAGAAAATCTGGCGTGTCGAATTGCACTGAGTGCCAGTGTCTCTCATTTTGAAGTAAAATTTTTTTCAAATTTAATCTGAACTTTACTGACTGACTGCAATAAAGTGTTTTACCGTTAACTAAATAGATCCCATGTTACATAATTACCAAATGTACATCTGCAACCCATTGAATGAGGTATCTCTGCTATCCTTATTTACTCCGTTCAATTTTCAATTTTAACGGGATGGCAACTAGTAAATAAATAAACGAGTGAATACGCAGATGGTAAATTGACTAAATAGAAGCTGTAGTTCACTTCATATAACTAGCAGTCCAATTCAAAAGGCAGTCTAACTTTAACGAATATACGTAGATACTCCATCGAACGCATCCAATAATGCGGCTCCAAAATCGAATATGAAAATTGCGGTTCCGCCGACTTGGCGTATTGATTACCCGGTAGGTAAAGAGATGCCGGGCATAAGTTGGCGAGGTAGAAGCGCGCGGAGTCGGAGGTGGAGAGCCTTTATTCGGCTGGCAAGTAATTTGCGATGGCGAGATCAAAGAGGCTCTCGCGCTTGCTTCACACTTTGAAGGGCTTCGTACATTCGTCCACTGGAAATATATATTAAAGCCGGACGGAACAGGAGGGCTCTGTATATGTGTGTCTATGTATATGTGTGCGCAATAGCGCGCGAGCGCGCACCGTCTGTGGCAAAAATGAAAAAGCGACTCGAGGCTCACGTGGGCACACGTGGTTCCCTGCACCCATGTACGTGCACACACGTTGGCCCAAGCGAAGGGTGCACCGATGCAGCAAAATTGATTTTCAAGCGAATGCGCCGCATTGACCTCTGGCTTCATTAAGCCCGAGCGCGCGTGAACCCGTCGTCGCATCTCGTATTAATTATGTAGATTCGACGCCCACACTGCCGAAGCATCGCGCCCTTTCAACTAATACACGCCCAATAAATGCATCCTTCCACACGCTTTCGATTGCGTGATATTGAACCACCACTGCCTTTTCTGATGTACCATACAATTCTTGTCAGAAGAACGAAAGTGTTTGTAAACACCACGAGTTTCTCCTCGAATGGAAGTGTTTCACGAGGACTTTTTTTGCTCCTACAGAAAGGAAGCGTATCGACGATTCCCGAGAACTGATGAATCACGATTCTTTCTGGCCTCGGTATTTCAGATGAATTGGATGAAGATAATGGAAGAAGGAAACCCGGTTCTTCTTAGTATCCATTCTATTCTTTAGGATATCAGCCGTGAAAGGAACTAAATACGGCCAGCGATCCTTAATAAAGAAACTCAGGAATCCCGTATGACGACAATCTGGAATCTTGATATACTATGTACATACGATATGTTAAATTAAACTTGACATCCACAAGTGTAGGTGCAGATAATGCTAACTTCATAGAAAGATTATAATACAAGATACAAATTATACCCGAATCTCATTATATAATTAATCTATCAAACCCTAAAATCATCAGCTCATGCGATGCCTGCTAAAAACCGCACATGAATTCTATGCTTCCAGCATACGCGTGTTCCTATTAGTTGGGAAGATAGGGTTGCATGGTAGTCCTGCGTGAAGGGGAGCGTGACCGCGAGAGGACATCTACGATCCTGACCAATTATTAATAGCCTCGCATACGTGTAATGTCCGAGTCCTTTTCCCTATTCCTTAAAGCAACGGAGTCTCCAAGCTTGCTGCGATTTCCAAGCAGAGACTGCAACGTGAAGCTGGCGAGCTACGAGGAAAGATGTGTTATGAGAGGCAGGCAGTGCGTATGTACGCATAGCCGAACCATTAATTACAACTCATTAGGCGAGCAGCCGGCATCTGTCCCTTAAGCGGGCTGTGAATCACTCTTAATCATTTCATCTAAAGTCCAAGCGGGCTGACTACCACCAGCGACCTCCTCCTTTTCCGCTTCCACTTACTTCCCTACACTATGTATTTCTACCTTTTTCTCTCTCCTTCTCTCTCTCTTTTACTCTCCAACTCTCGGAAGGTATCCGGCTGGCCACTTCATCTTCTCCAGGGGATCTCTCTACCTCCGTGTCTCGTGTGGCTGTGGTATGCGCGCTAGATAGTCAGGGCAATGAGAAAAATCGAAATGGGACGAGTGTGCGCGCACTACCTTACGCCAGACTGATACTAATCAATGTGACGAATTGATGCAAGTCACGCTCATCACGATTATAGGCCGGCCTCCACGGACAAGCGCGATCAGTTTAACCGAGCATTTACGCAAACCAGTACATTTCCCATCTACTCTTCGGACTTGAATGCACGAATTAATGTCGCCTTTGAATAATTATGAGGGCATTAAATGCACGGGCAATCATTCAAGTGATAACGATGGGAATCTTCGGCAGCGCCTACGAATAAATGGAATGGATGGAACACTTTGCTCGATGACCTTTGCAATAATGGAATGATTGAAATAAATGCGAATAGAATTATCGATATTTCTGAGGAAAAGTAATCTATAAATGACAGGGAAATCGTTCGGGAGTTACGCGGTGAAATCTTACATTTCTATCGCCTCTCGCACAATGGCAATATTCGATGCGGATGTTCTGAGAAAGGGGTGGAAATGATTTTGCGGAGGTCATAAGGCTGTCGCTAGTCGTCGACGGAATATCGAAGGTGATCGGAGACAGCTGAGAAATGAGGGAGAGCTCTCGAGGGAATTTTTCATGAGTGCGCCACGTCAAATGTCGCGTGACATCGACGTGCTGGTTTGCTTCCACAAGCATCGCAGTCTATGTGTATATGTAAGCGTGACTATGTACGTAGTTGCAGTTTCGACAAATTTACGGCAAGCAACGACGTCAAGAAATAACTGGTCTCTTGGCCTTCGCGACAAATTAGCCTCATTCATCCATATAGAAGCGAATGCTTGCCCTTTTCTTAGCAAGCGTGACTTCTGCCATCAAATACATTTATAGCACCAGCTTTTTATACTCGGTGATGTCGTGTGAAAAGATTATTTCGAACCGATATTCTTTAAATATTATTAAGTGGAACTATAAATACAAAACTGACTCTATGAATAGTTTTACTGTCGTACCCTAAACTGCATTTACCATAGCAGGCTTGCGAGAAAAGTGCTGTCTCCGCCTGTTTGGCTTAATCTTACGATCAACAGACTAACTACTTAAAACCCATTAAAGCCTTTCCGTGCCACTACAAGCTCCCCCAAACGAGTCGAAAAATGAATTTGTTCGAGGACAGGGTATCGTCTCGTCGCGTCACCGAAATAGTAACTGGGAAAAGTGGCGAACCGTGTTTGTCCCGTGTCGAAGTTTCTACCGGAACCGCCTTTCCCCCCGCCAAGGAGCAGTCCTCGCAGCGGGGCAAGATTTACGGATGAAAAGTGGCCGAACGAGCGCGCACTCACGAATGGGAAATTCTTCGGCTTCGAGCTTCCTGGTAATTAAGTTCTGCGGGAATTTCGATAATGAATGGCGTCCCGAAGTCGTTTAACTTCATGGTAGGCGCTCGGTTAATTCGTGACAAGCGAATTCCGATTGTCTCCCGAGAATAATAACCCGCGGTATTTCCGCGATGCTCTACTTCGCCAAGTGAGTATGAAATTTCTCAGCATTTGCTATCTGATCAAAGTGTTACACTGCTTCAACTATCTCGGAAGACAATCGTGGCAAACGCAGAATGTGTAGACTATTCTAACACTTCAGCGAACTATACGAAAAATGTCACTAGAATGCTTCCTCGTGTCTCCCACGATTATCAGGCGCGCGTGTGCCACGTTCCTTCGTGCAAGTATAAAAGAAAGTTATATTTCAAGAAACATGACTGTTTCACATTCAAAGTTGAACTATACTGAACAACGACCGCGATTCATCTCTGATTCCGGAACGGTATCCTTATCTCGTGGTAGTCAAAGCTTTACGCACGCTTGGCAAACTTTACGACTTAATTTCCAAACTAATCCCCGAGTGGACACGGTCCACTGACTTCCCGAATATTCGACTGTAGGGTCAGCAACGACTCGTTAAAAGTGAAGCAGTAAAGTTTGGAAAATCATGGAATAAATGTCAAAATAATTCGAGAGCTCGTAATCCCGGTGGGCCTTTGAGAGGGTAGCTTTTGATGCTTGCCCTCGTAAATCTCTGACCGGCATCAGCACCCGGCTGGTTCTCTATTCGGTGACAGTCGTCCCTTTGTTCCATGCCTCCCTCCGGCGGGCGCGCTCTATTTTTTGCCGGCGTCCGATCTACGAGGGTGGTGCATAAAAACTGCACCCCAAAGTCGCCAGGCTTCACCCACATACGACAGTGGAGTCGCTTTCGGCCTTTAATGGGCGAGTTCTTGGTTGGCGAGGCGCGTCAACCTACCACACACTCAGCCACCCTCGCACAAACGAAAGACATTTCCTTGCCCGGGCAACGGCAACTCCACCGGGGGCTAATCCACGATATCGTTCGTACTTCATTAAGGGCCATTGCCACTGGTGGCGAGAGCCTCCGCGATCCCTGATTTACTGACTCCACTCTAGTCGATCTACCGCCATTAGCAGCTACGCTCTAATGATTTATACTTATTTCCACTCGGGCTACCCGAGACCGATGGAACTAGAGTCGCTGCTATACCAATCCGTCTACACGTATCGTTAATCAAGAGGCTAATAGGTTTTCCTCGACTATTAGACCGCAGCTTGACGTAAAAGAAAACTATAAGAAAAAGTTCGAGTATAAATGAGTGACAGATGAAAAATCAGTGTTAAAAAGTTCTTAAATGTCTGCGACTTAAATATCATGAGTTTGTATTAATTGATGTAGTTGTTAGTAAAATTGAAGGTATTTAATCGTTAGTCGAGCCTAATAAGTCCGTGTCACTAATTCTCGCAAACGCATAAATTACGATTCAAATCCTACGACATGTGAAATATATACGGCAGAGCAAACATATCTACATTTTTTATCGAAGAATGTCCGGTTGCGTGGCTGGAGAGCGAGCATTTTTCAGCTTACAAGGCGAGTTCCTCGGCGCGGCCGGTAAAACCCAAGGGACATTTCCTCCCCTCGGCATGCTAGAGCTAGGTTACTCGAGCGAGGCTAATCCGAGATATCGTTTCTACTTTATTAAGGAGCATTCTCCGTGAAGCAGAGCGATACGTGATTTACCGTTGCGGCCCAAGGAATTACGTGTCCCGGCGGTCCTTATCCCGAGACGAAGGAATTCCGGCGGGAAGCAGAGGCAGGCATTACGAATCAATTCTCTTTATCCCTAACGATCTCGCGTCCTCCACAAAGTACCTACGCACGCACGAACCCGTATCCGTGTGTCGGCCACTACTAGAGCCACGGGGCCGATTGAAAAACGTGGAATCATCGTGAAAGATTTCTCGTCTGCGGCGTCGTATTGTGGCCACGATGAGGGTGGAAGGTTGCGCTCGCTCGATGATCGCCAAACATAGAGAAGAAGACAGAGAGTGAGAGTCGTCAGGTTCAATGAAGGAAACGCTTTAGCCCCGTTTGAAGAAGGGTGGCAATGAAAGCGAGGGGCAGAGAGCTAAGTAGCACGATCTCGGAAGTCGAGGGGAAGATCTGGCGCGTCGAGCAGAGCAAGGGAAGAACAAGGCGGGTGTAAAAGGAAGAAGGAGTGCGGAGAGATCGATCAGTGGTACAGCAGGAAGGAGAACTTAAATATAATCTTCCGGAGACTCGGCCATAATCCGAACCTTTTCGCGGCACTGCTTTCTCTTCCTCCTTTCAACTAGGATCTTTCACCCTCCGTGCTTCCCACCCTTCGCCTCGCCGCACTCACCCCTTTCCTGTCATCCATCGCGGCCTGGCATTTTTTAATTAATCCCCCCGCCAGTATTTTTTATGAGAATTCCGGACAACGCTCGTGTCAGGGTGCCATCTCGCTTATATACACCGACACGCCACCGCTTTCGATCTACCCCGGCTGCCACGGCTCGCCCGGCTTTACCCACAGGTATAACAGGGTGGAGCGGGATAATCTATGTCTGGGTGTGTGCGTACATACCGTGCCGAAAAATTATGGGAACGCACTTTTATAACCCCGGACTAAAGATATAGGACAGTTATTCACTTAGGAATTACCTTCCCACCCCTTCTCCTTAGCCAACCCCTCACTAACGACCTATCTCGCGCGATTCACGCGAAATCTTTTTCAGGAACCCGCAACATAACTTTGACCTTTACAAAACCATACACTGGACAAATTAAACATTTAGCTCAAAGCACTATAAAGCAACCAAATAATTAAACAAAGAATAGAATTAATGTAAATACATTTGAAGGAGTTGAAAGAATCGAAGAAGACAATTTCTAAGACACGAATGGTAAGAATAATGGTGAATATGAATTTATGCCGAACATACTGTAGAGCTTATGTGCGAAGGTACATAGGTGTAAGAAGGAACCCCTTAATATTGCAGGGGGTTTGTCGGGGAACGTCTGCTTGGTGGGTATGGGCCCGGAGGGGTTGGCAGGGGGGCTGAAAGGAGGTAAATAACGTGAAGCGAAGGGGCGAGGGTACGTCAGGCTACTATGATTAATATCGTTGCGGCATGCAATCAGATCGGACATATATATGTATGTACGCGCGCGGGCGCGCGCGGCCGGCCATTCGAATTACACCCGCTGCTTGACGGTGCTTTTGCTCCTGCCGTGAGCGCACTGCCCCCCTTCTTTCCCTCTCGCCGCCCCTCCCGCCCTCCTACCGATCCTTCATTATTATTGTTTCTCTGTGCTTTCTCGAGGCGGTACCCCGGCAGGAAGAGAACATGAGCAACGGGCCCCTCGATGATTCACGCGGCAGATTTAACCCGGACTCTGACTACATACTTTCCTGAAGTAATTAGTCTTAATGTATACTCCTTTAAGTTAATGCATAATATTTTATTAAGATTAAACTTCCACGATTCATTCATTTGTTGTATTCGAGCTAAATGGGGCTGTTTATCAATAAGAAATCTTTTGCACTATGATATGTGATGATAGTAATACATATATCAGATCAAAATGCTTCACTAATATTACTGTCGCCAATTAGTACCAATTAATAGTATCGGATTTTCTGGAAGCTTTCAGGGAACTTCTAAAACACATGTAACTTTCCAGATGCCAGAGGAAAAGACCAGTGGCACGTGCTGCTTCAAGGGGGACGTTATTACTGCAATAATTAGCATGTTCGAAAGCCTCGTGATCACAGCGACTAATAATAACGAAAAGCAAGTAATTCCTAAATTGGGTTTCGACCACCCCTCGGCTACACCGAGTTCCCGTTCAATCACACCCTTCCACGATGCCTTGCTCTCACTACAGGCACCTTAATTAATTTCCCGGTTCAGTGTACATAAAACAAGAGCGAAAGTGAGAGTGAGCGAGAGAGAGAGAGAGATGATGGGGTCCCCGGTGATTTTAATCGCAGTGTAAAAATATTTACCCGTGCGCGTGTGCGCCGACGCGCAAGAGAGTGTGTACGACAGAGAGAGAGAGGAAATACCTGCAATCACGCGGGTGACGAGATTGCAGGGGTGCAAGGACGTTTTGTGCTTCGATGGCGGTCCTCTCGGCTTAGGGTAATCGGCGCTGGGGCTGCGAAAGGGTTAGAAGGAAGGACGGCTAGCAGAGCCCGACACGACTCAAGCAGCAGCGATCCGAATGTCATTAATAGAGCAGGGAGCCGGGGCAAATGTTTACGGTATAAACAGACGCCAAGAGAGGAACCCACGTGCGACTGGCGTCGTACCCCCTGCAAGCCAAGTGCAAGCGCAAGAGGACCGGCAAGCACGTTTGTAGTCGTTACTTGTTGAAGCGTGACAAATACAGGCGCTTACCACCACGTACAACCCGCCCTTTCTTTGTCGCTCTACGCCTCTTGCTCTCTTTACACGCACTCCGCTCCTCACCGCGCGTCAACGGCAATTCGGCTAAGCGCACGCGAGCGAGCCAGCGAGCGAACGCTGTTATTAATGAATATTTATCCCGGCTTACCGTGCGGACCCCCCAAGGTAATGAATGGCCCCGACTGACCGGCGACAATGCGTCATCGCGCGAACTATACCGGCTAAGTCGATGACGAACGCATCCTGGATTGTTAATTGGAAGATGCGTGACGCTAGAAAAGTAACGCGTAGGCAATGTGAAAGGCGATTCACTGGTGAGAGGCGAGGACGGGAAATGGTAGATTGACGAAGTGTCGGTGGTAGCTTCCACGCAATAAGGTCGGAATCGCTCGAGGAAAGCTGAAGAATTGATAGGAGAGAAGACAAAAGTCTAGTCAATTCACAACAGCTATTGTATAGATTTTCGATTTCATATTAAACACCTTCAACCTTTCCCATGTTATTATTTCCTCTACACACGAGCAAAGACGAAATAATGAAACGTTATGCGAATAGGAGTCCAGCGTAACTTTCGATTAGAAGTTTCAACTGAAATTAAATGCGTTGAAGTTGTGGATTCCAGGAATACAGGAGGAGGACTGCAATCTCGCGCAGAGGGGTAGCGCGCTCAGGAGGGTTGAACTCGGTGGGCCGGGGGTGCCGGGAATAAAAAGGGAAAGGTAATTTCCATTGAGAGGTACGCTCTCGACGCTAATCGCCGACGCGAAATCGCGCGCCCGGCAAGATTTATGCGCCGAAGGCGTACATACGCGGGCGTCTCTATTATTAAAAGCGGCGTAATAACCGGGGGGCACCCCGTCAGTCCTCTTGCGGACCCCCAACCTCCCCCCTCTTACGCCCTTCTCCCACACCAGCCAGGCCGACACACACAGCGGGGCGAAATGGCTATAAATCATTGGCAAATTGGTGGACATGTTAATCTCCTTTCGAATCCGATATGCGCGAATCTGTGCCCGTCGGCGGATAAAACCTAAAAAAAAAGGTCGCGCTGCGAGGGAGCAATCCGAGAGAGAGAGAGAGAGGGAATGACCGTGTGTTCGCCGATGATTACACTTTGTTTAACTTTTCGCGCGGCCCGCAACGGAGGCTGCTCCCAGAGAAATCTCCAAATATTGACATTATAAATACGCGCATTCCCGGACGACAGCAAATACCAGCTAGTGCGCCCGTATTTGCCGGCAGGCAACGCGCATCTATCTAGTTCTCCACTTGCAAAACTAATTGTACGTAAGGATTGCGTGAGCACAGCACGGTAATACCATATTGAAATACCTGTTCACGTTGACCAAATAGATACACACGATAATCGAAACTTTGTAGCAGTAATGAGAGTGGATGATTACACTATCAATTAACAGAATATCTACTATATTCTACCATCGTATTCTAGATTTCGTGTGCAGGAAGAGAACGTGCAATAGTAAGGACTGAGTTGTAATAAGCAAAGATCCCTTTAATTTCCAGTACGTGTTCGCCGGTGGAAATACTGCCCCGGCCCGAAATACCGTGCGCCGAATTACACGTATATCGGAAGGTGGGAAAGGAGGAACGCGTAACATTCGCGTTCCTGATCGCGCCGAGCTCTCGTTCTCAGTGGCGCGCGTGATCCCCGTCGGTTTCATTGGCCAGGCAGGCTCTCTTTGGCCGGGTATCGTCGGCAATGGTATTAAAGGGACGTTAATCGTCGCGGCCGACGAACAATGGCGACATCGAAATTACAGGTATACGCTCGTGTTCTCTCTTTCTCTCTCTTTCTCTCTCTTTCTCTCTTCAACATCGCGCCCTTCCAAACCGCTCCCCACCGCTCGGCCTCGCCCGCCTCTCTGCTCGACGTTCGTCCTACACATATGCTCGTCGGCTCTCGTGTGTACACCTATGCGCTCCCAGCTTTCACAGGCTCTCTATATCTCTCTACACTCGTAAACCAGCGTGCAACAGGACCCGCGAAACGCTTTCACGCGCATCCACGCGCGCGTACTTGCACCGCCAGGAATCCTGAGTAAACCGGCTTTTCACCGAGCGATCGCACGACACGCCAAACGAACTTTCCAACAGGCCACTCGACATCTAACACTACAAATGAAAACTGGAATTCCCGCTGATGGGTTTCGCACTAGAGCCACCAAGGCATAGTAAATAATTGTTTCGACCCTCTGAATTTGATGGGTTCTTTGAACGATAGAGTATGGAGCGAGATGATTTAACGCCTAGATATAATAGAATTTGATAGGAAGTGAGAGATACAAAGATGCAGGAGATGAGAACATTGAACATGTTAAAGAACAAGTGGGAATAATTATACGGTACTCTTGATAAGTCCTGCGAGGTCTGTTAAGTGAAGGATCCAGCGGGACAATCATCCACGAGTTTAAGTGTAAAAGTTGAAGATTGGATGCTGGGATGGGCTGAGGCCGAGGGTTCGAGGACCCAGAAGTAGCTCGGTGCATTACCATATGAATTTACTGCAATACCGCGTCCTTAAGAGTTCGCCGTATCTCGAAGTTACGGTATCCAGGATGCCTAGCGCGGCAATTCGGTATGACTCAGATTGTCCAGCGTATTCACCGCTCGGATCCCCGCTTTTGATTTAGGAAGGAACCTCGCGAAAGAAGGCAATCGTCTCATGCTGGGATTATGAGGGACACTCGAAGACTCGAAGCGAGTGGCGAGCGGCGTTTACATAAACGCAGCAAAGATATTTCCCCGGGCGCTGAGAAGAAGGCCAGCGAGTGCCATTAGACTTCCTATCGCGGCCGGAGCCGGCCGCGCGAGAGCCTGTGGTTTCAGTTTTATGGCGAATCGCTTTTAGCAAGTATCTAAATGACGATTTCTCGGCTAAACGGCTCGTATACATATACTCGGAGGCCTCCTCTGGCCCCCCAATCCCTTTCCGATCCTGTCTTCCGTCTCTTACCGTCTTCGGCCTTGTCTCGGTGCGCGCCGCGCTGTCTTTCGAGCGCCATGGACTTTTTTAATGCTTTCCATTACCGGTACCCGGATAAGCCTGCCTCGAAAATGTAGACACTAGCGGAATATACGATCGCCGACAGCGGCGAAGAATGTCGTCCCCTCTAAGTAGTCTATTCTTTTTTTCCCTTCGGCACAGCCTGGAAAACACTATCCTCTCGCTCCTTCTCTGGTTCCTTCTCTCGAGCGAATATGCAAATTACCAGTTCCTAACGCAAGAGTTTACCTGGAATCCAGTGGATCTCTGTACCTGTTGGTCTACGATATATTCACTGTGAAAGTCATCTCGTGTTTGGTAGATTGTGATAAAATGTAACACGAAATTCTTAAGTAGTTGATATTAAATGAATGTCTGGAGGACAAATGAAGAGTGAAGCGAAGGTGGACTCTGGGAGTAGGTAGTCAGGGGTGAGAATCGCTACCGCCTTATTAAATAGCGTCCGATAGATAGGCAGGCGAGGCAGGGGATAACGGGGAGTTACTAGTTATGTAGGTAGTCAGGAAACTGGCAAGTATAAATCCGCTTATACCCGCGCGCGCTCACGTCGACGTCCGGCCAAACAAAGCTATGGATTTCCCGCGGGACTTTACATGCTGACGTGCCGACGAGAGAGAGAGAATTCTCAGGTAGATTTCAGGTAATCCTGCTACCTCCGCAGGCACATGGCCGCGTCGCCCCAGGGAAGTAAGCTCGCATACATACGTCCAACCGTGTATATATCGGTCGAGGCCTCACCCCGATACAACGCCATACACACAGGATATGTCTCTCGAGCCCCGGAGACTGAGCGTAACGTAACAAAAAAACGCTCCAAATCCCCAACACGTGACAGCAGCGGGCTATGAATCAAGCCTGTAACGCCTGTCGCATTACATTCTGACGCGAATTTATTACGGCGAATGAAGTTGTTTAAAAAGCCACGGGGAGCATAGCTAGGCGAGAGCTTCACCTGGTTGGCTACCACCCCTGCGAATCTCAACTTTCGACGATGCCTGTGTACCCCCCGATGAATTATTCCGATCACACCCCTATCGCCTATCTACGCCAGGGTGAGTCTCCTTTTTTCTAGGCGACGAATTTTCGACTTGTCTTCTAAGAGACTTTCCCTTTTTTATTCCACTCGTGGGAACAGAGTGCGCCACCAAGAGCAAGGAAATCCGGTGATATACGACGTGACACCTCCCCCATCGGGCTAGTTTAATAGAAGTTTGAGAAGGCTTGAAAATTCGGGAATGCGATTAAAGCTTGGCCACTCTATCATCTGTATAATATTAAACGATATTAAAGGGTAGGAAATCGTACGCTTTAGGATTAAAATGTCTAGGATAGTTTAATACAGAGAAATCACTTTCCGCTTTGGGTTTCCTGTTGCGCGTTTTAGTAAATGTGGAAAAGTGGTTGATGCCTAATAGAAAGGGAAAGGGCGTCGCGGCTCGCTCGTTATTTTCCCTCTTCCCTAAAGGCACATCGGCAATGTCTATATGAGGTCGCCAATCATATAGACACTTTGTCATACCGCTCTTTATTAATGCTGGCCATTAGCAGGGTAAACCAACACACTCTCGGTCGATCTATCGGACGATTCCACTATTCCATTTTACACGCCAAAACCTGCTTAACCCTCCATCCGACTAAGCCCACGCGACTTTTCCACTCCAGTCTCTGCCTTCTAAAAGATGTATGCTAAAGCTTCACCGGGATTTCACGAGCAGCCAGATGAAGAGAAGCCAGAGAGGAAGAGCGAGAGGAAGAGTGCATGCGTGTCCGTGTAATTGAAACATCGGGCGAAAGCCAATTTCGAGAGGACGACGCACCCATTACCAAATGAGATTGACGAGGAGGACTGGTTTCGGAGGGATGCCGGCGAACGGGTGGAGGTTCCAGAGCGTTGTTCCAGCGTGCTCTCGCAGTCTGGCGATGGAAAAATTAGCGAGGCCGGCGGAGTCGAGGGAGCCCGCCAAGAGAGAGATAGAGAACGCGCGAGTGGAAGCGAGAGGCATAGAATGATTGAGAGCGAGAGTGAGGAAGAGAGAAAGAGTACGGCTACGGGTTCGGCTTCGGCTTTAACGACGCATTTACCTAAATGCGTTGGTAACAAAACGTCGGTTACGGCTCTCCGGCACCGGGGAATAAAAATAAAGGGAATGTAAAACCGCGAGAGAGCCAAGCTGACCAGGCGAAGGGACGCGATTTCGCGCAGGCCTCTCCAACTCCACTCTCTTCTGCTTTCTGCCTCTCCCGGTCTCCGCTCAACGTCTTCCTTTGCCTTCATGTGGTCTTGTCCGACTGCCTGTCCGCGGTTCGACTTCTCTTCCTCCTCTCTCTCTCTTTCTCCGTCTGTCTATCGCTGGTAGGACTCGACCGCTCGTGAGCAGCAACGCGGCTGTCTTTAATAAGACGCTTCCTTATTCTCCTGGCCATAAAGCAAACATAAATTACGAAGGGGCACGCCGAGGCCACGATGGAGAGAAGATGGTACTGACCGGAACACACAACGCACTCCGCCGGCCCCACCCTGCACTTTCTATCTTTCTTCACTATCGCCGTCACTCGGCCTTCTCTCCTTTCCTTCTTATTCCCGGCAAAATTCTCTCACTCTCTTTCTCCCAATCGGCCTGTCTCTATCTGTCTCTATCTGTCTCCCTTTTACTTTCTTCCATGTATACTCGCTCTGCGTAATGACATCGCCGTTCACGATCAGGGTGGCCTCCAAATGAACCCCGCGGCGAACGGGGTTAAAAGCTACTCGAACTGGCCCTTTCGAAAGTCAATCAGCTCGATTCTACATTTGCCTGTCTTCACGTCGAAAGATTATCAGGAAAATATCTCCTTCGGGAATGAGAACTTGACGAAAGAATGGTTGGAACGTGTTCTCTGCGTGGGAGTTAATGATTCAACGCACATGTACACTTCGCTATGAAAGAGACTAGGTGTTAATGAGTTTCTATTAATTTACTAGAAACAACCAATTTAATACTGAATATCAAGAGAGTTAGAATTAAGTAGTTAATTCACGTAGATGCAAATACTCTCCGAGTGATTTGTAAATAGGAAATCCAATCGAATTCCCAACTGGATTTTTTCTCGAATCATTCCCAAACGAAGTTCTCCACTCCTAGGAGCATCAGGAGTGCCGCCGCCACAGCCGTATATATGCTCACCTTCGATAGCAGTTATCTCGACAAATATTTATCTTATCTTAACGGAAAGTTGGCGGAAATGCCATCGGCTTTTCCTGATCCGGGCGTACCTGGGCTGGCAAACGGGCGGGCGGAGATTAGGAAAACTCGGCAGTGATAACCAGCGACTAGCAAGCTCGAGCTGGCTAGGATACCCACTTCTGGCAGGGTACGCGGCCAAGAAACCGCCCGCAGGGAAAGCACTGAGAGGATTTAACGACCAACTACCGTATGTACAGCCAGCACTACTTCCAGGCCGTTTCTTTTACGGCGAGAGCACCTATGCATCTCTCGACGGAGAATCCAGCTCTGGCGCAGTAACTTTGCTCGGCGACTAAAGCAAACCGACTGTTTTCCCATTCAACGGGAACAAATCTACGCGGAACAAAGCGTAGTGGGACGCACAGTGAAATGAAGAGCAAGAGCACATATGTAACTCTATATCTTTCCATGTCAGTATTACAAGCGTTTAACAGTTTAGTCGATGGTGTAAATTGATCATGATGAAGACGAAACTGTCGTTACCAGCAATTTATTCGAAGTTTCTCTCATCCTCGAGTAATTGGTTCTCTTTTACTCGCATAAGTAAATAACTAAGTGAATAAAGGTGGAATCATATTCGTTCGCTTTCGACCAACTACTTATTTCAAGGGGATCCGTACTAGCCGAGTAAATTATGAATTAACGTACAAGTAATCACGGAGTACTGCCGACGATCCGCATTCCAAGGCGAAGTAAATAGAACCGGTAATAGACGCGCTTCCCCGCAGGGTTAGGCAGACACGCGCGAAATTAATTTATCGCGTATCGTTCACGTTTATCAGGCTGGTAGAGCTGGGATCAGTGGATATATTCGTTGGGAGGAGCGGCCGAGCTTTATCGGCTATATGAAAAGTTCGAAATTTGTAGGAGCTCGTCAGGCAGTGGATGGCTGGACGGTAGGGCTGGATCTCTTTCACGGTAGGTACGGTATAACGAGGCTATTATTTTACGCGTCGTAAGGCCGCGTAAATGGCACGAAATGGCCGTGGCCAGCTCTCGGTGCTAGCTTCTTCTTTCCATACGAGACTCCTCCCTTCTTCGAGCCTTTTCTCCCTCACGGTCTGTGTCTCCAGCCGGTGACCATCATTGTCGGGATCGAGAGACTGCCATCTAAATCTCGCGAATGCACCCCCCGTTTGCTCGAGAGAGCTCGTTCTGCCCCGCGGCTCGTTACTCGCACTCGTAATTGTACATGCGTGCGCGCTTCGACCGGACTACGATATTCTCTCTCTCTCTCCGTCCTTCCTCTTTCTCCCCCGCCTCTCTTTCTCTAGGCCTGGCTTCCCTCGTTTTGCACAACCCCATGCCATCGACGGATCCTACCACTCCCAGTTCGCTATAAACCTTGCCATTCGAACGTCTCTCGCTATGTATGTCGTTGGGAAACTCGAGATGCGTACGCGGAATGCACGAGTTAGCTACTCGGACGTTTATGGCTGTGTGCCCGGCCGCAAAATATATCATGAATAGTAAGCATCCCCGGGGTTCTGCCTTTCGGGGTAAATTGATTAAGTAATACGACGGGTCAGCCTTACTCCTGACGTTTGTGGTACGCCCCCGACAAAGTATAGCACGCTCGATTTATTGTACTGATTTTGCTTACTCCGAATGTTGTATATCTTGCCAATCGAGTGTTATAAAAGATGCAATGTATAATTGGAAATCCAGAGATAGATCCTGTTCGAAATTCTATACCCTTGCGCACTATTTTCTACCATCGAAACTTTTCACTATTTAAAAAGACAAGTATCAGGGTATTCAGAGTTACCCGGTTCTTAATTCGGGATTTGTTTCAGCGGTACAAGTATCGATGAGAAACGTGCCGTGCAATTTCTCTGGGAGCAAGGGGGTGCTCTTGGTGGAAGTCGGCCGCAGAAAGGGGTCATGAAAAACATTGAGTCTCGCTTAAGAGAAGAAGAAGAGCGGAAAACCTTCCAGCGGTAGGGAGGTCCTCGTAAATGCGCTTTATTACCAAGAGGAGCGCGGCACGACCGAGATAGAGCGAGCGTTATTCGCAATGGAGAAAGGGCGAGAGAGAGAGAAAGAGAAAGAGATAGAGATAGAAAGAGAGCGCACGGATGCCCGTGGTCTTTATTAAGCCGGCCCCGCTTGATTTAAGGTGCATCATTCGAGTCGGATTTCGGTGGCACCATAACGCTAATACCAGGACACGAGATCACGAAACGTGCAACTAACTCGCACGTAGCCCATAACCGGGAGGCGATGGGCGGTAGTAACGGGAAAGCGAAGCGAGCACTAACATCCTTCGTTGCTTCCGCATAGAGAAACCAAGCACATTCTAGGAGCGCGATCGATCACAATGCGTCGCTCCTTCCCGAAGAAATGAAATGGTGATGCGAGGAATGGCCGATGTCCTGGAGCGATAAGCGCCGGAATTTATTAAGTCCGAGATAAACTGAAAAGTTATTCAGTGGCCAGGGCGATCAGATAGAGAGGCCGAGGGTTCGGTAGGTGGGGGAGAGTGTAAACTATGGAATCGCCGGGATCAAGACGCGCTATCTTAATGCAAGGAAGGAGAGTGGTGGCAACGAAAAAAGGGAGGGACCGACACTGCACACGCTGCACAGACTGATTCCCCAGGGAGCTATTATTGATATAATCACTCTGGCCGTGCGTGTCACCCCTGCATTGGTCTACACCCTTATTATTATCGGGCGCACGGCGAACGGCGTGGGCTCCGCGCCCTGCGAGGATCATCTGCGCGCTCAGCTTGATCCGGGAGAAGAGAGAGGCCTTAGGGATACATATCACTTTTTATCATGGACTAGTCCGTCGTTACCTTATCGACAGGCAGGTGGTCGATCCCCCTTTGGAAAATTGAAACAAAAGATTCCTGTGAGCTAGTGGCGAGAGTATGAGCGAGAACTGGCAATGGAAAGAGAGGAGGGATGACAAACTTTATGGATCTAATCTCGGGAATTCGCGAAATCGCCTCGTAAAGCACGTTTATCGGGACACCCTCGCGAAAAGGGCTTGGCTGGCCTGGTTAGTTCAGCTAGCTCACTCTTCCTCTACTACTTCCTCTCACTCCCTCGCGCCAGGCTAGGACACATCGATCCTCTCTCGAGGCCCATTATCGATATAATCGTTTCGGCGGCGTGCTCTCTCGTCAAGTCCCATATCGAGCCACTTGTCAAGTGCTAAAGCGATCATGTCGGACCGCCTCTAGTACGTGGCGGGACTCCCAAAATTCGGTGGTGTATGCCACTGACTGACAACAGCTAGCCCAAAGAGCACTTCGCCGCTATCTGCGTCGATCAACTGTTATCGGTTTATTGATATCTCAACTGATTAATAACTTTCCTATAGTAAGGGCGTACTTGATAAAATCGACAAGGCAACTGCGCGCCTGAAAGTGACACCGAATCGGTTTTAATTGAAACCAGGCGAGATATTAGGGCTCGGAAAATTAGTATCAAGTCGAAGCCTTAATCAAATGATACGACTAGCGTCTCATTGACTTTGGTCCCGCAAGATTGCATGCTCCCTCGAAACGAGGAATAGGGGAGGAAAAAGTGCAACGTACACCGCGGAACGCTGACGCGGTAGCCCGACGATCGTTTACATAAAAGTCACCCCCGGCGACTTCCTCCTCTCTTACCCAGCCCCGGAGCGGAAGGGGTAAGAACCCCCGTGATTCCTGGGCGCTATTTTTATCGTGTTATTCATCGCGATACAGCCCGCCGGGCCCTCTCGAGCTTCCCTATACCAAGAGCGGATACTATGTACTCTCAGATCTTTGTCCCGTGAAAAGGACGTGTAGCGAACGTACAGTACATCGGGGGAGACACTAAGGATACTCCTTCTCGTCGACGACGTCGGTCACGGTACTCGGCTTTGAAAAATTCCACGAGCGCTTCGGAGGGTAGACGCGTCTCGCGTGTTTTCCTCGCGAAAAACTCCCGACGACAGCCTCTTCCTCCTCTTATCCTCCCTCTCTCTCCCTCTTTTTCTCTAGCATCACGGGAAAATCCACCCCACACATTTCATCTTGTTAGCCGAAAAAGTTGGAGCGAGAGCCTTTGAATGCGTGCGTGCGTACGTGCACGGTGGGAAAAAAATCAGAGAATCCTGAGGTTTGTGTGCAATAATATCAGACTGTGCCCGAGGAAAATCCCTGACAGAGAGACTTTGTTTACGAGAAGTTGCTCTGTGTATCCGATTGTTAAGCAAGTTTCGCAAGCTTTCTTTCCACGATTTGTTTTGACCGTGCGCGCGCACGCGCGCTTCTCCTCAGTACTGAAGGGAAATTGAGGAGGACTCTCACGTACAATCGCCGTATGCCAAACCGATTGCTATTGCTCCGTTCAAACTCCCTTTCTCTCTCTCTCTTTCTCTTCCTCGCTGTACTTGCTGCGAGTTTCGAGGACTCGAAACTTCTCGCGATACCTGCGCCAACAACCCTCTCGCTCCGAGTAACTTCGACTTTACCAAAACCGCCCCGCGAACGTGATTCACAGTTAAAAGCGACCGACGAAAGCCTTGTTGATCTAGCTAGTACTGAAACAAAATATTTTGCAACGCAAGGAAAAGGCTCACCCTGCTAAAGATAATACTTTGGTGGAACTGACCGTGTCTAACTGTTCGCAAGAGGGATTTGCTTGGTTTTAGGAATTAACTGTATTGATTATCACTTAAATTTCGTAATGTCAACTTTAACTAATATTATGACGAATTCTCCAGGATATGCAATGCTTCAAAGCCAAGGGAATTAACGTTGGTTCAGTAAATCCTCCAGATGGGACTTCTATCTAGCACCTAAACTACAAGAGGTGTCCGCTAATGGTCACTTCTGAGTAACGGTCAGTTAAAACTTTCGTCAAACCTAGTCAAAGCCTGTCAGGTCAAGAAATATGGGTGTCCGCTTCTTAAACCTTCCCCACACTTCAGTAAACCTTCCCCCGATTACCTGCGCAACCCAGCCGCACAGAACACCGACAGACAGAGCATTGCGAGTGAAGGGAACAAAATAATTTGCCAAGAAAACCCTGGAAAACCTATGGAATTGTTCGAATTCATCGAATCAGTGTGTTAAGATAAATTCGTATGAAGGTTGATCAAAATTGGTGAGGAAAATCCGTGGCACGGAGCGCTGCTGGGAGTAGTTTGCTCGGAAGAAGAAGAAGCCCGTACTTATCCTTGGAGTGGGCGCAAGGAAGGCAGGAAGGGCGAAGGTAAGGTAAAGCAAGGGAGACGCTGGGAGCGCAGGGCCTCACTCGCCCCGTGGTCCGAGGTATCGCCGAGCGAGGAGGCAGCGAAGGCCAATGAAAGGAGATAATAGCGCGCGAGAGAGCGGCAACAGGCACACACAGGGCAGCGGAGCCAGTGAAAAAGAACGAAGGGAGACCTGAACCTCCAGCTGAATAGTGGAGGAAGGTTCGTACAGCGCGCGGAGCAGCTCAGCCAGGAGAGTCCGTACGTAGAAGAGCGAAAAGAGAGAGAGCTTTCAGAGGGAAAGGCGCAGGAAAACGAGAAAGACTGGGAGAAGAAAGAGAAGGAGTACAACACGTAGTACCTACTCGGTCTACTCCTTGCTGCCTGGCGAGAAGGATGGGCGGACGGACGCCGCGCTGAGAAAGGGCATCACCGAAAGAATGAAGGAAAGAGAGGACGCTCCGGGAGCAAAGGGCCTCGGTGCACGTAGCACTCCGAGAGAAAGAGACTGTCAGGGCAGAGGGACGTGTGAGAGTGAGAGAGAGAAAGAGAGGCGGAGGGCCGAGCGCGATCCAAGGGCCAAGTGAAAGAGAACGAAAGGACGGCAGGGGTGTGGTGGGGTAGGAACTTGCGTGAGATGAAGCTGGGTGCGTCCATCGGGCACATCCTGTTCCCCCGCGAGGCTCCCGATAAATCAAACGCGGCCGAATGCATAATACGCTAATTACCGAACACGTCATTCTTCGCTTTCTCTCGCTCTTCCTCTTCCCCGAATACTACCGCCTCTCTCCCTGTCTCGCTTCGTCCCGTGTCTGGCTCCGGCTTATTCTCGCGCCCGTTAAATCGGCATGGAGATCGAACGCACCGATCGAGCGCGGCCCTCCACGCTCTATAGATTTGCCTCGTACGCCCCCGCTCGATATCGAGAAACGCTAATTGTCCGTTACGGCTATCGGCGCGCTCGATCTTTTGCACCGTTCTCCCAAGGAGAAATTCGTTCGTCCGCCGCTGCCAAAGGATACCGCGCATTCCTCGCCCGCATTTTTCGGATCTCGCGCCGATATACCTACGTACATACGTGCACGCGCCCGGCACAACAGCACGCCCGCTCGCTCTCGCCTCTTTATACACTCGAGGTATGCACGTGCAAGCACATACCTTTTTCCCAATCGAGCAAGGCGTCTGATTAAGCGTGAAACTCGCATTTCCAATATGAGCCCTCTATTCACTGGATAGGTCACTGGCAGCACTTTTGTAACTATCGCCTAACTGCCCTCCGGAGATACATTCATCCACGGCGAAACAATAATCACGCGCGCGATAGGGAAAGAGAAAAAAATTCCATCGAACACGAACACCTTTTGCCCGTTACAGCAATTATCCCCGACAGGATCCAATCGTTTCCCTAGTTCGTTGCCGTGTATTTCATTAGAGCCCGAGGCGCCGAGAACACATTCTCACCTTTATTAAGCGGACCGCCTTAAATAAACGGCCGAGAGTGCCGAGTAGAATTTTCCACGGCGAGTGCACACGACTCGAGCAATTGCGGGAGGTGGTAGAAGGCGTCGAAATATCTGGAGCAGGAGGCCGCCGTATGCACACGGAGCGAGTGTGGTGCGACGATACACTTGCATACCTTGGCGCTGCCTGGACACGCCTGGGAAAATCTAGGACGAGAATACAGCGACGACCTGACTAAGCAAGCCAGCTTGGGCATCACGAAAATTCTGTTTCGGTAGTTCGCCGAGGTATAACCCGGCTGCCAATGAACGCCCGTAGGAAGCAAGAGTGGCGAACTACTAAGGCGGGGAGTAAAACGGAGAGAGTCGTAGAGGAAGTGTGACAGAGCTAGTTATGAAGGGTAATACGAAGAGCCATCGTCCGTTCTCCCAATCCCTCGGAGCTACGTAGCGTAGCCCTTCCAGCACCGGCTTCTATGAAGGCTTCAAACTTTGTTGGACCGTGACACAGCGCGCTACTAACGAGATAATAGCGAGAGAGAGCGAGAGAGAGAGAGAAAGAAAAAGAGAGAGAGTAAGGTAAGGCGACAAGGGAGGGAAGAAGACCGGCTGGCTGGTACTAGAAGCTGAAGATTCAAAAAAGAAATCAACTGCTTCGGGGAGTTGAACTTCGGGATCTTCGGCCTGGCACCGATGAATGCGCACCAGTCGCTCTCTCGATTCATCCGATCTTACCCTCCGAACTCTAACCTAAGCTCTGTTCCCAGCCCTCGGAAACTCTGGAGCATCCTCCTGCCTTCCCATGTGCTTCTACTGTCGCGTGTTTCTACCCTTCCACTCGTGTATACGTCCAACTTGTTTGGTCGAACTTGTCCGCACTGTGGTACCATAGCCCCCCAATGTTTTCCTTGTTGCTTGTACTCCCACCTCCTCCGCCAGGCCTTCTCCGATACCGGACAGAACTTGGGGAGCACGGAAACACACTAATGGATGCACAAAAACGTGGTAACATAGCTCTAAAAGCGACATGTTGGGTAAACCTACAAGGTCTTGATTAAATGTGGTAAGATCAATATAACGTAGCACTTTACCGCGTTCCTTGGTAATTGAACCCTTTCACTCCTGTCAATCAATCGCGAGTGGGCTGCTGCATGCGTTGCACATGAGCATGAATAGCTGATTGTTCGAATTAATTGATTGACAGTGGGACTGACGAGTACAAGGAAATGATTTGTTATTAAAAAAAATTCGAACCAGGATACTGTGAGCATATATAGAATTACAATGGTGTAAGAAAAGACATTGATTAAAAATGAATACCCATTATGATAAGCTTGGAAAAGAGTTGAAGAGTACACGGGTACAACTACGATTTGTAAAAGTTGAGAGAACAATTAGAGTCTCGAGCTCGAGAAGAACTATTCATTGGGTTAAAGGGACCGATCTAACTAACGATCAAGGAATGTCTATCTCTGGAAGCCAACTGGCCCTAAGCAGGGTCGTGGGGCCCTTTTATACGGCCTGCACCATGACAAATCCAAATAGACTATCTGCCTCACGAGTTCCCGATCCTCCCTGTACCTTAGCCGGTCGGAGTGCTCTTGCTGAGAACTTGAAAAATGAGGCCACAATCCACGGCGCGCACATTAATCAATGCTGCATCAAGGAAACTCTGTAAAGGCCGACTACAACATGTAGAAGCTAATGCTGCATCCCGAAATGTCTATGATTCATCGAGAGGGATCCGTATACGGTTAGAGGCGCTAGCCCATCGGAATTATGGGGCAAGGAGTCCGAGGCGGCTAGGCAAAAGGTAAAAAATCGAAGCGACTTACAAAACGCCAGTTCTGTAGCAGGCCTGGTCGTTTCGTGCGTGGACATGTGTACGCGATCTGCTATCGTATCCGGTTGTTTGCGATCGAAGATAAGGTGGATCCCGAGGTGGACGAGGGTTCTCTCCCGCCGACGAGAGCCACGTGACATCTGCCTCGAGGGGTGCGGTACAAGTATACACGCAGACAACCAAGCACGAAATCAGCCACACACGCACACACAGGCTTTGCTACAATGCGGCATTACAATCGTCAAACCGCATACGGAGTCCGATTGTAATTACGACAATGGCAACATCGTGATCAAGCACTTAGGGCCGCGATAGCAATCGGATTCTTTCATCGAGCACCGCTCAGCCGACAGCGAGCGTGTTTCCAGCTGAGCATTCCGGAGCCGTGTGTTTACGTATAATTCGTGAAAATCGTATGCAACTCTGCTCACAGAGCGAGTTTGCCCCTTCGAATTACATGGACTAATCCAATTATGGGGCTACTCGACGCATGACACCGTTAGATCGATCTATTCAAAGTGAGGATCAAACTTCCGGCGGTGATGCCAACCTAGTTTAAAAATGAGGAGAGGGCCCGATTACTCCTCGCATATTACAATAAACAGAGGGTGGCTTTTATCGACCCTTGGTTGCGGTAAACCGCGAACGGGTTTCTCCCGATGGGAGAGCCACCGCCTGCCGCGATGCAATCCCCCGGGGGTCGCTTCCTCGAAAAAACATTTTCGATCGGGGAGGAATAGACAGCCGATCAACGCTAGTTCCACCGTAATCTCCCCCGGTGGCTGGCTGAAGGCGAAGGGTGAAGCGGCTTAAGCACGTCGAGTACAAAGCGTTTCATAAAATCGGAAGCTCCCAGAATTTCATGGCAGCCCCCGGAGGGTTGCAACTCGGCTTCTAACCGCGACTGCGCCGCCAGACAAAGTTTCAGCCCATATTTCCCACTGACAGCATTGTTCCGACTCTCCCCAGATTTTAATTAAGATGAAGTAATAAAGAAGTACATCATAGCAGGGTTCCACGTCGCGCGAATGAAGGATAAAGCAAGACAAACCGAAGATCAAGCGAAAAGTTCGGGGGAAATGAAAGGAAAATTCAGATCTACAAACAAAAAGCAAAGAAACAGGAAGACGTATTATTTCAAACAACAAGGAATTATTTTTCCCGAAACTCTCTCCATGGCTAGTACTAATAAAACTTATATTCCCCTTCCGTGTCGTTGGAATGAAAGAGCGAAAAGATATATCAGGGCTAGCCGACTGCGATGAAAAGTGGACTGGGACTTCCATAGATCCAATGCGCGCTTATAAGAGTATTAAAGGGTCGCAGTGGCAAGCCCGAGCGAGAAATAAAAGGGGCTGGGAGAGTAGGGCGAGGATGGCAAAAGCGGTGGAAGAGCGGCGAATCGTGCGAATTGCGGATATAATGTGAAATTCGTGGAGGGTTGCTTGCTCGGTGAGGTCGTGAAGAAGCAGCAAGCCCGCCGGGCTGGGTCGCATTCGCCCTGGTCGTACGTAGACAGCGAAGCGTAACGGGGTCCGCAGGGCGCAACGAAATAGCAACGAAATAGAAGCGGTCGGGGGTGGCCTTATAACACTACATTAGGACAATAACGATTAAAAGCAGCGGCAGCCGGAGAGCCCCGCAAGGAAACATAGGACTCTCGAGTACGCCTCTCACAGTGTTCTCCTATTCCCATTGGACTATGGAGGGCAAGCGAGCGAGAATGAGGAGCACATCTCGCAATAGGGAGAAGAGTAGACTAACTAGATGGCAATGCGAGGTTGAAGCAGCTTCCATGGAAGAAGCGGGAAAGAGGAAGGTAGTTGAGAGAGTGTTGCGATCGTAGTGCGGTGGGTAGGAAACAAGCTCTCAGACTTTTCCCCGAGCCGTCAACGACTTATGGTTTATTGCCCGTCTACGCCGCGGGTTTACTCTCTGTCTCGCAGAAGAGGATCCAGGCGCGCGCCAGGAGAAAAGAAATGAGAGCACAGATGTTTCCTCCCCCGCTAGTTCCAAGCAGTACGTGTCTCGGGCGCTGTCGGCGGCCGAAGGAGTAGTTCTTCCTTAAGATCTTCCTGTCTCTCGTTACCAGCTGAACCTCGACAAGTAGACACCCCTGTCGATCGGGAAAATCATTGCTTCCCGAGGGCTCGCTCGCTCTCCTCTGCTTGCCGTTGCCGCGTACCGCTCGTGATTAATCATCTCCGCGGAAGGCTCGCCCATCAGATCGTGCCGCACAATGGACCGCCGGCGTAATTGATGCTGGTAATACGATTCTCGGATTGCGGATTCTTTCTCCGGTTAGGCTGGCGTTGCTCTCTTTCTTCGTGCTTATACTCGTTATTCAAGGCTTTCCAAGGCAAAAGAAATATCCAGGAAAAGCAAGAAAGCCGGATAAGAATGTAGGCTGCCTTTATATCGGGATTGAACTTGAATCGGCGAAAAGTAGATGGGGAATTTCGCTTTTCACTTGACCCCCGAGTATTCGACGAACGAGAAAGACAGAGGATGAGACAAGCGGGATCGAATGTGGTGTTTGTACATGGATGTACGCGCCTATATTTGTTTATGCCGATAAATCCTGGTTTATCGTCCGGGCGTTGCGGTGTGCATAATGGACTTGTCTCGCCAAGTCCGTCAACAGGACGCGGGAATGACCGAAGAGAGCCATGGCAGCGATGCAACGGTCGCTATGCCATGCTTCGTCCACCGACAGAATGTCCGAGCAAAAATAATCTCCGGTCCAGCAGCGTGCTGGATCACGGAATAAACGATAATAAATGCCAGTACATCGGAGGCTCCCCGGCGAAATCCCGTATTTGCGGAAACCAGCTGGGTTGTGTTAGCGTCCTAGCGCAGTTCAAAGTAAATTAATTATCATTATAAACAAACTGGCATTGTTGTTGTTGGATAAACGGGCATCTATCCAATATTCGAGTGGGCCTCTCTCCACCCACCCACGCTAATGCAGCAGCGTTCATTGATAAATATGCAGAACATGTTACAAGCCGGCCTGGGCAATTAAGGCTCTCTCCAACTAGCCACTGCTTCCGCTCCCTCTCTCTCCCGTCGAATGCCATGCGAACGGAATAACGAATCTCATTTTATAAGAGCCTTTGATCCAACATGCAACTCGACGCTTTGCCGATTATCCGCGTTCAGGAAAGAGCAAATTTCAAGCATCACAGAAGTAATTAGTAACTCGGCTTTAATTGAGCGCAGTGGGAAACGGAACGGAGGACGCTCGCCCCTAATTGGGAATGTATTATAATACAACGTTCTACCCTTTGTAATGTTAGTAATAATGGAGTGAGACTTGTATTCCAAACCAGTTGCTAGTTATCAATTTAATACTATGAGAAAGCTAACATTCATTGGAATGGTTGCCTTTACATTTAGAATGCTAATCAAAGAATGTCGCAGTCCGAGGACTAAAAGGAAACGAGGCCGAGCCCTGCCGTCGATTTCCAAGGGTAAGGCAGGGGTTGCCAGCGACTTTTCATATAGGAATCGGAGGTTGGCGGGTGAGGTGTGGCTGCACGTAACAACGGCGTTAACGTTAGCAAGGAACGAGTAGCGTTCGCGGAATACCAAACAGGAAAACACAGTGAGAAGGCAAGAAGCACTCGAATCCGGAGCGGTCGGGTAACTGGTGGCGTAGAGAGGGCCGATATTAAAACCGTCCATGGAACGCCGTGGCCTCGGCGTTGTCGGGCAACGTTAATTAGTCGAAAACACAGCGGGGCCTGTGTGTATATGCCTACGTGTTCTTCCTCCGAGCAGTCGCTTTTATTACCTCCTATAACGAGAGTGAGAGGGCACGGTGGTGGGACCTTTCTAAATAAAACTACCTCCAAGCATTTCGCCGCCCTTTACCGGCGCAGCCCAACTACGAATGGCCAACACGACCTTCACTGCTAGCCAGTTATGCGTGTGTGCACTTACGTACACGGTGGTTACCGCATTTCCCTCGATTCCAGTGTGGCTAGAGCAAGGAAGTGGTGGGGGAGTGCAAGGGTCAACCGTAATGTGGCAGAAGATAAAGAGACAGGCATTTTAGGATCGACGGCAGAGAACGCTGGCCCGTTTCCCTCGGCATTAGCCGCCATTGTCTTCCGTCACACTAATTCGTGGACGATGCTAACGAGAGGCGAGATAGCGTGAGGAAACAGAGAAAGAGAAACAGAGAGAGAGAGAGAAAAAGCGAAAGCCGGGGAGAAGAGAGTACGGCAATTCTGCGTGCGACTGACAATGGCTCCACCCTGGAAATTAAAAATTCCTGCCTCGTGCCTAGCGAAGGGGAAAGTAGCGAGAGGTGATGGTGGCGCCAAGCCGGGGAAATGAATCGCGAGGGGTGTGAGAGCGTGCGATTGCACGCGCTTTCTTTTCGAATCGCTGCGACACGAGGAGGTTAAATTCCCCCTCGCGGCGAGTGGGAAAAGTGGGCATTTCAGCGGATTCCAAAGCGAAAGAGACAGAGAGAAGATTGGAGTGTGCGGAGCGAGGGTGGTACGGATGGTGCGTACGTGCTGCGTGATTACGCGCAGTTACAAGTCCCTTCAAATCGCGTAAAAGATAAGGCCTTCTCTCCCGGCTTTGCATTGAACGCCCGAACGACAGGAACGCGCGCAACCCCCATAAATAAGCGCCCGCGGCTTACCTCCATCTGCATCGAGCACACGCACACACACACAACACTGTACACCTACTCTTTCTCTGCCTTCTGTTCAGCCATACACTGCGCTCTATTCGGAATGACTCAATCACAATAGTTAAGGAACAAAGAAGGTCATTAATGTCACACAGACATCACGTGTACATAATGTTAGGGAAACACGACACCTTTTTACGATAGGGCGAATACCTGTGTATTAATATAACGTGGAAGAAATGTTGATGTTTAAGTGGAAAACAGATAAGAAAAAGATAATACACACCATGTATAGACTGAGAAAGGTGTAGCTTGTTAATCCTTTTAACACTTCATCGACAGAGAATCACAATATTTGCGCAATGTAGCACTATAAATATTAGCACAGCATGCAGGCGCGCGTATAATGAATAGCCATTCTTACAAGATGCAAGAGATCAAGAGAGTGCGAGAGCGCCCAGTGGATGCAAAGCGCGGACCATTTTACGGCGCGGCGACCGATTAATTGGCCGGCGGTGAGCCACAATCGGGTATATCTCCGGGCACAATTGAGTACAAGCGAATTCGATTTTGCAATATAGAGTGCCGTTAACGCGTAGCGGCAGCGCCGATAATGCAACAACGACTTCCTTTTAGGTAGCGTGGAAAACGTGTACTGCGGCTCGCGCGCTCCGGATTTGGTGAATCTGGGACTCGCTGGCACGCCGGCGGCCTGCTACTATGTCGCAGTAGCGATATGCCAGAAATTTCAGGGAAAAAAGCGAGCGATAAATCAACGGGGAGTGTCTAGAATCGTGATTTAAGGGCTCGAATCGACCTTGCATCGGCGGCATGTCGAAGGGAGCTTTTTTCAAGCAGCTGACGCAGAGTGAGAAGCCAGGCCGGTGCGCTGCCGTCTAGCTACTATTTTCATCGCTCTTCCGGCACTTGAATGTACCACGGCCGGGCTGCAAGGAAGCTATGTAAAAAAGGCCCCACTCCCTCACCCTCGGCCAACGATAAGCCTGGCATCGTGTCACGAGCGTGCAAGAGAGCGGCAAAAAAGCGCCCTAATTGTGACACTGCCTCGGCTCGACCTCCCCGCCGCACTCTCTCACTCACTGTATACAGTATGTGTATGTGCGCATAAGAAACGACTATGCCTAGATTGGATTGGAATCTCGGACTATGATCTTTCGCCGCGTGCGTTGCTTAATTCCCTCTTATCCTGGCATTCCAATTATAAGATTAATGTGACTCCTGAAAAAGTAGCTTTTACACGACCTTATCAGAACCCGGTGTTCCCTGGAAAATCTATAATTCTACTGTTCCTTTTTCTCCTGCCTCTCTTTCCCATTGTTCCCTGAATTACCGGAAGAAAGCATTAACTGAATGGCGTCTAGATTACGGGAGGTTAGAGTAGCATTAAATAAAAATCAGGAGATTTAGCTGGATCGTCGAGGTTGGACGGGCGAAGTTGAGTATTTTTGCAGGGCGACCGATTCGCTCAGGAAATTAAACACGATATCGCGATAGCCAACTACTTATACCGTGCCAGTGTACATAGATCGAGGCCGACGGTGCCATGTACCACAGCTGACAAGGCATTTACCTGTTTTCGCTTTATCGTACATGTTCCAGTGTGTATATGGACCAACGTGCACCGCGTGGCGGAGTGGATTTCGACGTGAATGCAGGTGGCTGCTGCGAGCAGCAGCTTCTCGAGCGTCCATGTATGAACCTTTCGGTACTTCCTATGACACGGAAGTACGCGTATCCGCACGGTAGACACCTATCCCACATATGTATATGTCTACTCTCATTCGGTAGAAAGTGAAAAAGAGAGAGAGGGGGCGGAAGGCCAGCAATGTTCAGGTCGCGGCTGGTAATATCGATCAGCGAGATACGTCGATAGCAGGCAGCGTCTCGCCGTTGAATTTGCTACCAAGTCCAGGGCTCCATTACCAGGCCTGTCAATGCGTGATTCCCACTTGTCCAACACTGACTTTGGACCTCAATTTCACCGCGAAAACCTTTCTCCCGCAAGGCTTCAAAGGGCTATTCACCTTTCCCGAAGTCTCTTTCACCCGCATCGACACACCTTTCATGTTAAAAACACATTGGGATCGTGCGCGCTATCATGGCATGAAATACGTTTTATCACGAAGACGTGTATCGTTGTGTACCGTTTGATCAACCAGGTGCACTGATACAGTTCTGCGTTACTGATAAGAGAATCCTAGTAAGCCTAACTGCCTGACTATCGAGATTCTAAAATTTATGGAGCATTGCGGACTATTTATATATTGTATTTAATGTGTGCGGAAACTATTGACAATTTCAATTATAATAAGAGCATTTTCGGTGTCAGCATATATCACCTTATTGCTGTCAACCCTCGTCCACGGGGCTCTGCGCAAGCCTGAATTCGATTGCTCCCCTCGACACATATATGTATGTAGAACGGGGTGAGAAGAGGGGGAGCCGATTCTCCGAAAATTGTCTGGAACTCATCGCAACGAGCGTGGCCTAACTTTCAAGACGTATGTCGCACTCGTAATGAGTGCGAGAAAGATATTGAGAAAATGTATACAGATGTGTGAGTTTGCAGCCACCTGCAGCATCCGAACCCCTTTCTTAGAAGGCCTTCGAAGTCATAACAACGAGGACATTAATCTTACCTCTTCTTCTACTCAAGTGAAATTCACAGTTTGCCATCGGCAAGGTTTCAACATAATGTTAGCCGTTGATATCAATGTTTCATCGGGTGCGCCTATGATTCGCTATCGGAGTCAGCGTCGAATTCTTTCGCAACTCGATGACCGGATCGTATATTTATAGCGCAGAGGCCTACTTCACACGACTTAATGGAAGTCGGTCAGCAGCCGGTCGAGCACAGCCGTTCTAATGACACGCGGATTACACGGCGTTCCTGGCGACAATATGGATATTTATCGGAGCGTGGCGAGTCTGGACACCCATCCACCCACACGCCGGCATACAGACAGAAAGCGTACCTACAGGGTCCGTAGGTGTTTCGACCTGGCGGATCTATTTGCGCGTGTCGAGACTGGCGACGTCGGTGGTGGCAGGATAAAAGGATCTTGATTTTGCAAAATGTCACTTACACGCATCGCCAACGGGCACCACCAGCCCGTGTGTGTTCGCCTATACACGGATATGCGCGACAGCAAGTGCAAAAAGCCGAAAAGAGAGCGAGTGCGCGCGCACGCACGTGCGAGCTGATACAAGCAGATTAAAACCTTTGATGCACGCCTCGGTGACACATCGGACACCATCCCCGCGGCCTGTTTTCTGCCGCGATGCGTCACTCGTGATTATACCGCAGAGAGAAATGGTTCGCCGCACCCGCCGAGGGAAACGCGCGCCGGATATATGCGATCGGACGTGAAACACATTCCGCCGGATTCGTTTACCAACATCGCCGGCAACACGGCACGGCAACCCCTTCCCTCCCCGCCCACCACCGCCGCCGCCCCGACACGCCCGTTCTCTCATCTCCGCAGCCTCCAGCCACTCGTCAATTGAAAGATGCGCGCACATCGATTTTCCTTCGCTCCGATTCCACAGGATTAGATAGACCGCGCGTTCCCAACCAAATTCACAGGTGTGTTAAACTCGAATTATAATGGAGATTTGGTCGATATCACGAACGAAATGTATGTAATCATGCTTTATAATACTATGACTGAAAAACTCAAGAGAATTTTGTGTTGGTTGCAAAAAGTATTTTCCAAAGTCACTCTTTCCTTTTTTCAAAATCCAGCAAGCCGCCATTATTACAGGTTCTCCATTGATTAACCCGAAGTTAGCACAACAGCGCGAGCAAAGATGTAAATAAGCGCAGGGAGCCGTGACAAGGATTCCGGTGGTCCGAGTAGACAAGGCGAAATACAGAAGCGTGTCTTCCAGAAAGGATCCGTCCAGCAGCGTGTGCCATTCCCGAGGAACGAGATCGCTCCCGGCGCAGTCGAATCATGTCTTTCAAGGGAGAGGGCGCGCGCCAGTCCGATTCAGCCGACGGAGAAGCGAGTGAGACTTTGGAAGCAAGAGATAAAGAGAAAGAGAAGGGAAAGGGTGGTTGGGCCGGGAGAACGAGAGAAGTCACTCTAGCGTGCGAAGTAGTGGTAGTCAAATCGACGGCTCGTTTCGCAGTGGGTAACGGGTGGAAACGGGGTTCACGCTTGAAGGAGCGCTTCCATCGAAAGTAATATTTTTCGTCGCTATAAGGCGCCGAGCACGCGAGGAGAAGAGACTCCTCCCTCTCCCTCTCCCGGTGCCCCCGGAGAGAGAGAGGTACGACTACATCCAGCGACGAACGGACGGTTTGCCAGAAAGAAAGAGATAAGAACGAAGGGGAAAGAGGCAACTCGAGCATAGAGAACAGGGTGGCCAGAGTGGCGAAAGGGTAGCTAGGCTAGTACGATAGAGCCAGGGATGCAAGTCCACCAAGCCGAAAACGTCGCCCTACCCAATTTCTCACGATTCATTTTTCCCGATGCTGTTCTCTCCTCTCTGCCACTCGTGTCTCGCCGTCTCTCTCATTCTCTCTATCTACCCTTCGAGAATTTGAAATCGCAGACTGCATTGGAGAATGTCGGGGAGGGAGAGCAGACAGCGGTGGATCGCCAGTGGAGATGAGGTAGAGGGAAGGGCAGCAGGTCCGAGTGAAAGAGAGAGAGAGAAAGGGACAGAGTGCCGGGATAGAAGGATGCAAAACTTCCGAAAAAGAGCAAGAGGTAAGCGTGAAGTGCGCCAATCACCGGCCGTTATTGGCGGCAATTATGATAATAGCATACCTCGCGCGAGAGGGGCACATCACGTATGTTCCACCGAGCCAGGTATACGTATACGTGTGTGTACGCCCTTGCCGAGCCTTCAGAGAGAAGTGCGAGTCTGTGTATGTGTTGGGTGCTCCAATGCACTCCCCCTGAGACAACGTATGCCAGCACCGACTCAAGAAGAAGAGGGCCCGCACCAACTACCGGCCTCTATTAATCATACAAATGGTTCATCGCGGCCGCCGCCGATATTACTAGGCCGAGATAATTACGCACAAATCATACCTAGAGTCTGCTGCACATTGCGCCCTCCATAACCCGAGGAGACAAGCTTTTTATACTCTTCGAATACGAGACTGGTTTGAATAAAGCTATCACCGACTGCGAGTGTTGTTTCATTTCCAATGTACTATGTGGTGCTCATACTTAGATACATGTATACGTAGGTATATGCATGTACCTATACTACAGTGGAAACTAGTTTTAGACGATTATTCCAAGGAAAATACACTGTGAAAGACACACACACACAATCAGTTAACTCTGTAATAGCAATATCCTTACGAAAATGGGTAACTATCATAATACAAACTTACACCTACTACACCCTGTAATATAATCATTCCATGGCAAAGTACGTCTAGCGTGTTTAACAGGAAATATTGTATAGAAAGCGAGCATCAAATACGTCGTATGCAATTGTGTGACTCAGGAACTACTTTGCTAGACTAGCTGTCTCCCATTCACTGGGAGTAAGGAATTCCGATTTCCGGCCGCACCCGGTTGAAATTATGATTAATGACACGGCATAATGAGAGTTGGGGCCAGTGACGACTGTATCTATTCAAGGGACGTATTCCGCCTGCTTTACGAAGAGAGTTACATTTGCCTGTAGGCGAGTGTGTTTCGACCTGGGGTTGAGGCTAGCTGCGAGGACGGCCTTCACTCGTGCCCTTAGTCAGCCGGATTTTTCGAGCAGGCTGTTGCAGAGTCACCATAAGCACTCGAGTGGGGCCCTGGTGACCCCGGAGTGTGTGCCACGAGAATGTATTCAAATCGATTCGATTCGACTGGCGGGGAACGCCGCGGCATTATACCGCTCGCTGCCACCAGTGACACTGCCGCCACCCTGAACGCACGCCGTTGCAGCTGTCGCACCCCAGCAAGACGGATTTAATGGTGGCGCCTTGAGATTTGTAAGGGCGTCACATTATCCACTCGGAACAAATCATTTGACGCGCGCGCCCGCCTCGCAAGAAAGCCGAGCTAAAACTCGTCCGACTGCAAGGAGGTTGTGTTACCACTCATAATGAGCTGGAGCGCACAGATCGCTGCGTTATGACGGAATCTTCTCGGCGAACACTCTCTCTCTCTATCGTGCGCGTACTTGGCAGAGATCGCTTGACGGGCTAATTAAGGATCACACAACAATTATCGGGAGCGGTTTTGTGGCGTCTAATTGGACACGTGTACCGATTTGCCTGCACGTATGCGCACGCGAGTATGTGCATCCTCGCTCGTTCTCTCTCTCTAGCAGTTTCTCCTGTATGATAGCGATACACGCGAAGAGCCTTTCGCGTGTCTGTGTGCGCGCGGACCGTGCTGCATTGTGCCGCACTTACATCGCCGCGGCTAGTCCATAAAAGCTCTCGTGGACACCATAACTTCGCGAACACGCCTCCTACATACGCGCGCTCACGCCGCTTCTTCCACACGATAAGGGGACAGTTTACGCATGCAGCGCGTGTAATTTGTACCCCCAAGTCGTTATGGGTAAGGCGCGAGCTGCATAGTAATGCGCGAAAAAGTGTCCCTTCGAAAAAAGGGAAACGCATATCGGACTACCTGCTGGAAAAAAAGAGTGGTCAACCCTTCCGGTAAATGGCTTGATCTACAGTCACGTTCGAGCAAGGAAAATTATCGTTAGAATACTACCCATTACATAATACATTCCGACTCGAAATTATTTTTAACTACCGTCCAATTGATTCGTAATGCAGTAGGTGTAGTATTAGTTGAGGGATTATAATACTGGTAAAGTGGATGGGGGAAACCCACGCAACGTAAATCAGTCTGGAATTGAAAGGGTTTGAAAGGGGGGGTTGGAGGTGAGTGGCACGTTAAATGTTTGATTTCGAGAGCGCACTGTCAGCCCGCGGGAGAACTGCATTTCGAGAGATTCGCTATCACTGGCTGGAGGGGAGAAGTATTGTTGCCGAGAATCGGGTTAATTAAAGCGTCTGATAAGGGTGAATCGCAGCCGCACCACCGCCGCGAGACTGGAATCAGCGCCACCAGCGTGTCTAAGCTTCCTAGGAGATTGCAGGCCGTGCCTTGCTTTGCTTAAGTTACACTCATGCACTCGACACGCACCTACAAACGCTAGCTCGTTCGTAACCGAGTAATTTCACGCGTCTCCCGCTTTTGCCAATACAAACTAACACGGAGAACAAGGCGGACTCGCTTGGAGAATTGACATTGCGCTATGCCGCACCGATCGCCTAGAGGAAACTCTGGCGAAATATGTGTGCACGGGTTACCATGATTATTTCACCAAGTAATTATCGAATCGGTACAATCGATGACTGGATATAGCGTTACACGCATGAAGAAGTGGAGCCCCGCGGAATTACTCATCGGAATTGCATTACTCGCACTCGCACACGCGCTATTTCCCATACAACCCTGTAATAATTGATTGAAATTATGCCCGCTCGGAGTAACTTTGCAGAAATGCGACTCCATAATTCACTAGTATGCGAATGCTCGATCAGAATTTCGATCAGAACGATTGCAAAGCATTCCAAAGCATTACGAGTTTACTCGTGGCAGGAACGAACTTCATTAAAGAAAAACCTGCTGTCCCTCGCGCTGCAGTAGTGCACGAAGAAGAATTTGAGATAGGCTGGAACTGGAGATCTCAAAATCCGCTGAATACGGAATCGCGCGAGGACGAGCTAACGGTGAAACGAGTTCGTTTCCTTTTCGCCTCGGCTAAAGCGAACGCTACAGTCTATGTATGTATGTATCTACAAGGATGGAAAAAGTTTCGCGGAGAAACGCGCGATAGCATATCTCAGCAATAACTCTAGGCGCCTGCGGAACGACGTTCAGCCGGAATTTCGATAACACTATGACCGAAGGAACACTTCTAGGACGCGCGCGTGATTCCCATGCCACTCTGAGTGAACTCGTGACAAGTCTTGTACTAGTTTCTTTCACCGTTTGACCCTAACTACATCAAATAAACCTACAATGTCTCCTATTGAACTAATTTTTCCTTGATAACTAACTTTAATAGAATTCACTCTTGAAGAACTTTACACAAATGTACCGTGACTGCCTTGTAAATGAACCGATAACTTTTGCCCTTTTTCTATGTTACTTCCGTTGTACCAAGATAACCCGAAGGCTTACTTGTTCCTTGCTAAAGAAAGTGCTAGACTCTTCGAGTGTTTTTACCAGAAATTGCTTTAAAGATTTTCGTAACGTACTCGGCGATACTCTAATAAAAGCTGACTCCAAGCAAACGATCTATATTGTATCAGACATCTCTTCTCATGCTACTCCGGGGCAAGCGGCGATACTATATTTCATCACGATTTCGATGGCGAGCGTGTATCTAATAAAGTTTCGATCTGTAATGCATGCGAGATACATCGGCACGTAACTTTCTCCGGCGATTTCGCATGCGCCCGCTCGACGCTCTGGGAATATCGGTGAACACATACAAGATATGACGCCAAGACAATAGTCCCTTATAATCGGCAAGGAAATTTAAAGGTCCCGAGATTCGATACGGATGATCCGGATAGCGGCCGGATGTTCCTGCGAATGGAGAGAATGTACCGGTTGCTTTTTCTTCCATCGACATCACTCCTCGACGAATATCGAGAGGGACACGGACCTTCGAGAGTTCGGCTCGCGTTTTAACACTAATTTCCAATTCGACATGACGATTATCTCGGTCTCGTGACACGAAAGCCCGCCAAGGAATGAGCGAGAGTGGCTGCGGCGGCGACAAAGAGGGGGAAAAAGGGTAAGGAGAGATCGTGTATGTGCGGCGTTAGACAATGAACTGCCCTCGGGTTCCCATGAACGGATCTCGCCGTGCTGTAGATGGAAGGAAGAGAAGAGGGCTGCGAGAGCGAAGAGAAGGAGCGGGAGAGGTCCGGCGAACAGCAATTACGCGTAATTCGCAGGTGTTGTGAGAAAATGGCGGTTGCTCGATGTGTTTCCAGCCTTAATCGCGGCAATTTTTCTGCCATTACTAAGTTTATCGGCGCAGCGTACGTTCGGCACGATACGCAAGCTCTGCACTCGCTCCGTGATTTTATATTATGATCGCGCACACCGTCCTTCCATCTTTCTTCGCGTCTCTCGGAAGAATCCCTTCTTCCACCGGCGGGGGAAGGACGAGCCTGCAAGGAGAGCAAGTCGGCTCGACCGGCTAGCTGTATTCTCAATCCCTCCAACGATAAGTGTTGGGGGGAACGCAGAAAAAATGACGCTGCATTGAACAATATAGGCTATTGCTAATTCCATAAATTTCCTACTCTTGACTTAATGTATCTCAAGGAGTTTGAAATGCGGTCAGTATCAACGGTGGAAAACATGATGTGGAAGGATGTAAATGTGGCAGGATGGTATGATAGTGAAGCGAAAAGGGCGAGGGTGGTCGCTCGTTCCACGAGAAACACGATCACTCGAAACGGTTTCAGGTATTTCCTGTTTCCTCGTATATCCTCGCCACCTGCACCCGTTCCTCAAGTTTTTCAACGCGATGTCCTCTGCATGTTTCATAAGGGAACCGCGCATCCGGGGCGTAAAAAGCCGAATCAAAAATGAATCGCGGGTAAATTAAGCGGTAAACTCTGAATCCCCGGCCACTGACACATTGCGAAATAAAATTTTCGCAATTTCCTCGAACTTTGGACCGATATATTTGTGCCAGCATTTGCACAATGCGACAGGTGATGTCACGCTCGTAACCGAGACAAAAATTTCTAACTGCCTTTTTCCGTGACTTTCTATAAGTAAAAATGAACGATAAAAAGGCACGGATACGAACTATACTCCGGTACAAAAACGTTCGATGTAAACACATGTTTTTATGAGCGGCGCCGCTTTTTAGTCTGACTAGTATACACTCGGGCGGAACAAATCGAATGAAGTTCAAGAGTTTTAGAGTAGGAGCAGGAGCACCGTTAGACTCGCGAATAACTGGATTTCTTGCATTCCAACTTGCATAGATTCTCACACCTATTAATGTAATTGATGAAGACTATTTGAATTCTGACTCACACTCATGCACGTCAATTGAACTTTTCACCTATTTCTTATTTAATCATTAAGATTACGTACCGCGCGTTCCCAGAATAATATCCAATTCCCCACAAAAGAGCTAGGAAAGTTGCTTTAAAAACGACGTGACGAAAAACACGGAAATATTACACCTGTCGGCAACGGACTCGCCAACTGCATATGATGGCAGGAGCGCGCGCGAGTCAAGGAAACGCGAAAGAAACTGGTGAGCCTACTCCGTGGACCACACTCTCACCCCAAATCTGTCAAACGCACGGATCACTTTGGCCAAGCGAGGTCGCGCGGTGCACTGCAATTCCACTGGAAATCGATGTGTACACGGCATACGTATATCGGAGCATGCCACTCGCTCCGAAACACGGTCCAACGAAAATCACGAGAGACACTATTAATACCGTGGGGATAAATGGACGCCCGGCACTTGATTGTCGTCCGGGACAGGGAAGGTCATCGCGCGACGTAAGCGTCAGAATTAACGAGACGCGCGAGAAGCGGGCAAGGAATTTATCAGCGAGCGGGATCGGCACTCACCGCGCGGCACAAAAGAGCACGAGAGAATCATCTGTTTGCAGACTGGCGGGCACTGGATAAACTATCGATACACAGAGATCATCCGCGCGTAGATGTACACCCAGGGAGTGAAGGGGCGACGAGAGAGAGTCTCTAGAAGATTAGCGGAATGACAAGGCGCGGTAACAAGGTTCCCTAATCGTTCGGTGCTCCAATATTGATATAAATGAATCACGCGCCGCTCCTCTTTCCCTCTGGAGGATGGCGAAGGGTCAGCTAGGTATACGAACTTGGAGAGGCGAGCACCGAGGCCTTCGATCACGGGCGTCACCTAAATTTCGCCCAAGTTCGCCCTGCCAGTGCGAACTTTCCAAAGGCCGTAACTTCTTCTCCCCGAGGTACTACACGAAACCCACACACTCACATCGGAGACTCGGCCGCTCTACGGCAGCAAGCGCACACTCGCACGGGCACAGCACTCGAAATTGCGATCCATAGAAATCGGCGTCCGATAAAACGAAAAGGAATGGCGGAGCTGGAACGAGCCAGGTGGAAATCGGGTGGCCCGCAACGATAAGTAGCTCTGCCCGATCTACCCCTAACTTCTTGCGAGAGCAAGTCCAGGAACCCAACTCTCTTCACCGACACATACCGTACCAGAGAAAGAAGAAGAGCGAGCGAGCGGCAAGATGCAACGAGTGGCATTGAGGTCGCCCGAGCATTTTCCGGGAACCGATCCGGCCTTGCGAGGTTGTCTCGCCAACCTCACGACCCCGTACACATCTCTGGCCGTGAGGTCGAATGCGTGGGAAAAAATTATGCAGATCACTTTGAGTGACAATGAAGCGAACACTGGCGCCTGTGATTTCCAGGAAGAGCGTCGCTTCACCGTCGAACGGCCTTGCGGAGGTCGTCTCGCGAACTTCAATGGGGTGCACTGAGAGGAGAGCGAGAGTGAGAAACGAGAGGAAAGCACTCGGGCTTATCAACGAGTTTCAATGAGGCGGCCTTGGAAGGTCGAACATTTTCCTGTTGGAGTGCTTCTACTTCTGATGATAGCCATCGCATTTGAAACCATCAGAGCACACGAGGTGACACGGGAAAGCGCATAGGTCGTTTGGGGTCACGTGTACCACACACAACACGATGCTCCGCTTCCGGATTGGTTGTAGGTGCGAGAGCTTTGAGCACTGACTTGTAAAACGAGAGGTAGCGAGACTTCTCTCGCTATCTAGGAGCCGACGTCTCTCCCGCGGGACACTTCAAAGTCGCCTGGCTAACCTCTCGCACACCAAACACATGGACACTCTCTCGCTACTCCTAACTTTTGCTTTAATCATTCGACAGTCTACACTCCAATGCCACTCGATCTTCCAATGCCTCGCTTTCTCTCCCTCAATGCTTTCTCACTTGACATTCCTCTCTCTTTCTCTCTGTGAAAGGGAATTCATTCCAGGCAGAACGCGCGCTTGCAATCTCGGTGCAAGAAGAGTAGAATGAACGCACAACAGAAGACACCACTGGTACTTACAAGGTGGAAATGGATGATCGCGTGATCCGAGTACATCGCACGAAGGTTACGAGGAAGCACAGAGAACTGTCACTGTCACATGAGAAACACTCCGGTCCGATAGGAATCCAGACGCTGTGGAGGGGCTGGAAGAATGCGGGGAGTAAAGGGTTGCCGAAGACCTGTGAGCGAGTGGCTTCGAGCGGGCAATCCGCCGCTTCCTTGGGATCAAGAGCAATACGATCTTCCTTCTTCCGTCGGCCGGTGTTCGATGTCGGCTTTCGATCCTTGGAACCGGGTCCCCTGTCCCGACGGCAGGCCGCCCCGCAAGTCGAGCTCCCTAACCTCTCTCGTCCTTAACTCGATCCTCTACCGACTATGACACTCCAAGTCGCCGAGTTATTCGGTCAGGATTCCAAAGACCGATTCACACAACGCCCGCAGCTAGT
Organism: Ectemnius cavifrons; assembly: GCA_964023945.1. Lineage (NCBI taxonomy): Eukaryota > Metazoa > Arthropoda > Insecta > Hymenoptera > Crabronidae > Ectemnius > Ectemnius cavifrons. Next base: position 6,381,174 of record OZ030385.1, on the reverse strand, counting down.
CAAGCAAATAGTAGTACAACACAGACGATAACACCCAGTACACTCGGTAAAGCAAAGTGGTAGCCACTGAATCTTCGCGTACGGCTTATAACTCCGGCGGGCGACGCGCTCCGACAGGTCGAAGGAGTTACCAAAGTCGCAAAGTAGAGTTGAAGAATGAGATAAATCACACGGCACACTGGCTGATTGGAACACGAGTCTCCATAGCGGGGAGAGTTGGTCGGATGCCGCGCGCTCTCTCTCGGACTGGAGAACGATACCGCGAGGAGATCGTACTCGAGCGACGAGAACGGCAGTACGATCTGCTTCGCGCGGTGTCGACGGAGAAACTAACCGTACGAGGGGAACCAGAGAGCGTCTACCCCCACCACCGCCGCCCAGCACCTACACCCCCCACCAGCTGCTCTAGCAGAGAGCGAGCGCTTCCCCTTGGGCGCCCTGAGCATCGCCCCTCCGCTCCCGAGCATCGCCATCTACCATCTCCTTTCTCCTCGGTCGACCATCCATCACGCTCTCTCACTCACACTCCCTCTCCCAGGTACCCTTCGCGAACCTCTTTCCTTCATCGGCCCTCTCTCTGTGCCCTTTTCGCGAGCCCTTTCTCCTCGGCCTGACTGCCAGCCTGCTTGCTTGCTCCCTCTCATGCCTTCCTTGGCCTCCAACTCTCTCGCTCTCTCGCCAGCTCAAGGTGGAGGCACTCGGCGACCGGTGAGATGCGCTCTCTCCGTATCTCCCGAACTGCCGCTGCTGCTCCTCTCACTCGACGGCATCTCTCGAACGCTCGCGCTTCCTTACTTGCTTACGTACTTACTTGCTCGCTCGCTCGTTCGCTCGTTCGCTCGCCAGCTTCCTCGACGGGCTGTACGTGTACGCGCACGAGTACGAGCACTTGGATACGCGCGACGAGCGGCGGCTCAGGTGAACCGTTAGGTCGTAAGGTCCGAGGGTGTCCTAATGACTCCAGAAGATCGGGAACGCTTTGATCTGTCGCCAGCGGGATACCGAGTGTACCCGAGGTATCTGGGTGATGGCCTGCGCCAGCTCGGATATTGGAATACCAAGGATTTCTCGACAGCCACCAACCTCGAAAGGGGTAGCACTAGTCTCCTAAGTCATTAGCATCATTGATTGCGAGAAATACCTGCAGTCACTTGTATGCACCGTGCAACCACTTTTAACCCTTTACTCTAACGTCTTTATCGCCACAATTTCTGCCGAGGCGCGTTCTCAGTTGGAGAAGGAATGGGAGAGTGAGTACGGACGAAGGGAAAGAGAGAAGGTTTCTGTTAGTGGCGATATGTAAGGGAGGTCTAGGTCCTATCGGGTTTTCGAAGCGACTGCACCATCGCCAGGAGGCAGGAACGCGTGACTTATCGAATTTTCCACGCTCCTTTATCAGCCACTCTCAATATCAGGGCGCGCGGGCCGCGCAAGTGTCTCGGAATCGTTGCATTTATCCGCGCGATAAGGTGGCTAAGCCCGTTACGGGGTGGTTGAGTGCACCAATTGATATTACGCACGAGCAACTTCGCCTACGGTGCTGCTGGTGCTCGCCTTAATAACTTAATGCGACGATGGCCCACTGCCCGTACAAGAGAGTGGCGAGGTAAACAATAACGCTTCGTGATTATTCCAAATCCCCGGGTTTCTTCGCGCTTATCGCCGAGTGCTGATCCGGGTTAAGTCCCTTAAAGCGCGCGTCCGGGAAAACGGGGTGGCTTGTAAATGTGCCGGGAAAACCACAACGGGCACATTACACGGAACGCCTGCCATAGCTATACACCAGCCGCGTATATAGTACACGAGCGTGCGTGAAATATGTTGCGACCTGGCCCTCAAAATTTATTCATTCGTATCTCCGGTGAACGGTGAAAACCACCCTCGGACAAAAGAGCGCTCTCGCGCAGCCCTATCTCGAGGTATCGCATAAACAGAAGTGAGATCGGGCGCGAGAGCCCGATCTTCCTTGAGGATGTACGACCTTCCTCTCTCCCTTTCTCCCTCTCTCCTTCTCCCTTTCTCCCTTCCTCACTCTCCCTCTTTCTAGCTGTACGGGTTGCTCCCGGTGGCTGGCTCCTCCAGCTCCGTGCAGGGAAGCAGGCAACCACTTACAGAGAGAACGAGCAACTTTACAAAAGAGCCACTCTCCACCGACACAGCGCGCGCGGAGGAGAGCTCCGGTGCCACTACCCTTCTTCCACTTTGCCGGCGCTAATCCCAAAAGTCCATAAATACTGGCAGGGAGTTTATTCTCGAAAGGGTCGTTTACAGGATCACAGTTGTACCGTACACCCTGACACGGCCCGGTGATGACGCTTTAATCCACTGCGAGCCGGTATGCGCGGGCACTGCGATGTCGCCGGCGAATATTTGTGACATCGTTCTGGTACGCTGATAACGCTTCAATTACCAGGTCGGGCTTGCCGAACGCGGCCGAAACTCGCTGAAGTGTTGTTGGCCCGCTAGCCTCCACGCGCCAGCCACCCAACCACTCCTCCACTGCCACACACCACCCACCCTTTTTATCCCACGGACGAGCCTCTATTACTAAAAGCCGTGATATTTGCATTACGAGAAAGAGGCCGGCGGAAATGATAGCTCCTATCGACGCGGCATTTCAACACGGCGGCCAGCCTATGCACCGAACGAGTGTTTTGCCGGCCGGGCAAATACACGCTCGTTACGCCCGCTCTTTTTCATCGATAGCATTCAGCCGGCTGGAAGCGCTGCCCTGGCGGTGCTACTGCTGCTCCCGGGGCTCCAGCGTCGCGTGAATTGGGCGTAATCATAGGAAACTGGAATTCTATAGTTCTTGCAGCCGCCGTCTAAGCCAACCGATTGTGCAAGGGGGTTTGCGCAAAGCGATGGTAAAACATACTTGATTCGTGTCAGCGATCCCGAAGTGGAGTGGCGCTTGAGTTAGCCGAGTTTCCGAGGCCGAGAGGGAAAAAGAGCAGGATTTCTAGCCAGGCAAACCAAGCCCGCAATTGCTCCCAATAACCATTTGATTGCAGCGTTTCTCACCTATCCTGGCAACCGATTTAAAGAGGGATATACAGCGTACGGTGCTGATATAACACCGACTGGGGGTTGCAACGTCAACAGAGGAAGATGAGTGGACTCGAATCGGTTCTCGGGCAAGTTTCCTAGCCGCTTTCCAGTTCAGGAACTTACTACAATCGGCCGGGCGTTATGGTCGGCGCGTTCCACGACATTAACGCAGCTGGCAGAGGATCGGGGAGAGAGAGAGAAAGAGAGAGAGAGAGAGGGCGAGGACGAGATTTCGGGGATACGTATTCGAGGAAGGCGGAGAGGTGACGCAGCCTGGCGCGGCGGGGGAGTAAGTTGGCCCATTGTTGGCACCGGGGAGCTCGCATTCTCCTTAACCTCGGTGAACCCTCGGCGGCGCGCGATGCCATTGACTATTTCACGGCTCGTCCGCACTCTGTGAAAACGAGGAGAGTTCCCAACGCCAGTTCTAATAGAGCGATCGACACTTCGCGTGCTAGAGAAACTCCGATGTCCACGAATGAACGCGCGCGCGCCTGATTCTTCCTGTTATCCTCGCGCCGCCGCCAGGGAAGAAGACTCGTGTGCGCACAATTAGTCCGGTTTCCAACGAGCTACACGCCCGGAGTATTAACCGAGTTCGTTACACGCGTCCGGCTACTTTATGACGTTGCTGGTGTAACTGCCGTGTTCACGATTTTATTGAAGCCATTCTCTTCGCCTCGTCTCACCTCACCTCACCATGCCGACTCGACTTGACTCGACCGGCTGCCTCTTGCTTGCCTGTTTGCCTCTTGCTTATAGAAGCCGCGCGAAAACTAAAACTTTATCGGGACCACTGATGCTGGGAGTTACGACGCGATGCCGCATACCGACCGGTGCGCGCCAACCAGCTCCGGATTATTCGATGTACAATTACATTAGTGAGCGCGCTATGTGTAACTGAAAGAGCTTCGCGATCATAGCTCCAAACCGACTGTAACGTCCATTTACCTCGCTCGACCCAGCACTAACGACTTGAATCGTACATTTCTCGAAGAGTCCGTAGCTTGCAAGCAGGAAGATCTTTAGATAGCGAGAGTGTTGGCGATACTCAACTCCTTGCCATTCTGTATCTCGATAATGTAACCAGGATGTGTAATACCGCCGATTCTATCAACTGAACACCTACAATCACTCTGTATCACTGATACCGTACTGTAACATATATCTCTGTAATTGAAAGAGCCAAATATCGTTATTCACAATATCGATTCCATTAAATAGCAAAGGCTAAGGGCTGAATTTATCCGAAGAAAGGCTAAAACTCCATCGCATTCGATGACCACTCAATAAATAGCATCCTGTATCGACACGGTATTCAACGCTGTAAAGCAGGGTCGATCGGAAGTTGACTCTATTGAGATTAACAAAATTCGAGCGAGAGAGGAATGAGGCGGGCAGTGATCCCCGTGACCGATTTGCCCGAATAGCAATATTGGGCCAGCCACATCAAACAGTTCGTTCCTAGCGGAAAAAGAGTACATTTCCTGGCGCGGCCACTGAAAGGCGGGTTTTCGGGTATCTAGGCCATTCAAGGCAGCGGAGCATTGGAGTGCGATACTGAATTAGATACGGCGGAAGAGCATTCAGCAGTCAAAGCAAGCCACAGACAGGCAGACAGGCACATATACAGCCACTTCAAAAGGCTGGGCGGCTGAGAATGAGCGGAATAAGAAAGAAGACGGCGAGTGTCTTTCTGCGGTCGGGTATGGAGGGCAGCTAGGATTAGAGATATGATCGGCGAGGCTTGGTAACACGATAGCGAGTTAATGAATTTACCTAACGGCTTAAAAAATCTACACGAAACTCCCATTAAGAGAGCGGCTGTACGCTGAAATTAAAAGAAAGCCACTCTATCGGCTCTGTCTTGCGGTAGGGGCTCACCCACTCTATCGCCTTCACTTACGAACCGTGAACCAGCTACTGGCGAGCTGCTGTCGACAGGACACGCGTTTTCATAGCAGGAATACGCCGCCACCACCGCCATACGCACCATAAGGCGGCACCTGTGCGTGGGAAAGAATTTTCTTTGTCTCATTGTCCTCTCCCCGACTCGATCGAATTAGCGCTCGTGTGCTACTACAACTCGACTAGCGTCCTCCGACCACAGATAAAAAGAAGCAAACGCGGCGAATGGTAAAACAAACCTGATTCCTTAACTCGGTTATTAAGTATTGGCTAATTGAGTCTCTGTCTATGTACATATGTGTACTTGGTACTCACGTTATTTTTCCAGACGATTATCCCGAGCCCAAAGCGGCCTTTCACGGGGATCTGAAATAGGAACAGACAATTCTTATCAGTAATCAAGAAAATACGACTTGTAATGAGTGCCTCTTAATAGGTTCGCACTGGACATTTCCAGTATAAGTGGGAGTACAAGTAGATTTATATATACGCACACCAACGCACAGGTTTAATTGAGCTGGAATTAGAAACTGGAGTGGCTTCCCGGTAAATGAGCTGCCGAGAATGTCACAGATACATTGCGTGAATGAGAGGCACTCTCCATCATTAGTGCAATTAACTACCGGGATATTTTCGTTTTCAATCCAATGACTTAATGCGTCCGACGATTAAGAAGAACCATTAGCATCGGAGGCGTCGCTTTTATCAGAAACTTGGTGCTATCCCTGACGAGATTCTGCCTTCGGGATCTCGTCTAATTGCGACTAATATTCCGATGGAGTTCCGAAGTTTCATGAAGTCGAAAGGCGATTATATGCCCGGGAGAGCAGCTCATTACCGGTCGTATGTATATCTTGCGTTTATGACGATATGCGTGCGAGTGAGAATGGAAGGAGCGAGAGAGAGAGAGGGAGAACGAAAGAGTGAGAGACAGTGGGACAGTCAGTTCGAACGCGAGACTCGGAAACTTAATACTCGTCAGGGTACATACAGCCGGTGGGATAATAACCCCGGTTAATTTAAAGGTATTCTCTTAATCGCCGTATTTATTTCATTATAATCCGTTGAGGCGAGAGTGGGATAGGGGAAGGCTGGGGGGAGGCGAGAGAAGCCGGCCAGTGTACCATTTGCGCTAACTACTCGCATTAGCTACGTCCTCTGGAAGGATAATTCCCCGGCGATCGCGCGCGCACGCACGCACACCGCGAAAAGCAGCGCTCGATGCCGCGCGAGCGCCGCGCACAACAGGTGGAACAAGAAAGCCGCCGGCCGATAAGTATATTTATTCCCAGGACATTTTCGTGTCCTGAGAATGGGACAACGAGAGCGAGAGTGTGCGTGAGAAACGAGCAGATAGATAGGCGGAGGAAGTGAGAGCAAGAAAGAGAGCGATAGCAGCGCCAAGACAGGCTAACTTCGAGTGTATCACGACTGTCACAGATACCGGAGCACCAAGCTATACATGTACGTATGCACGAGATTATCGCGAGGTTTTGCATTCGAGGGATTTCAGTAATCCATTCTCCATGGGTAATCCCATTATCGGCCATTTTCCTTATGCCGCACGACCGGCGTTGCATTCTCACTGTCCACTATACCAATGCGTCTCCCTCCTCTCTCGGCCTGTGCAATGATCCGCTCGACATTATGCCTGCACCACTTGCCTTCACGGATTTATATTTATACCTGCGCGCGCGCCTTTATATCCCATTGGAGATATCTGCCTCGTCGTGAAACTCAATGTGACTGTACGCGAAAGATAAAACTTCAAGAATACCAGTTCCCCCCAATAGGATTTTGTCAAGCCTACCATTAGTCCTTTACCTGAAATTTAATATACCAATCTTGGAGATATAAGAGACGAGAAATAAAAATTTTGAACTTGAGATATTCTGTTAATCGATATTTGTATAATGTTGGAGTTAAAGTAAAAGGCAGTATTGCGATAGTAAATTCTGAGAGATTGCTCTGGCTGACTGGGGGATATGGATGATGATATTCAATCGAGGACACACGTGGCGGCCCTAAATCAATTACTCCCAATTCCTAGATCTAAACGTCCGCGAAATCGATCCAATTTCCATGCGACAAATGTATAGAGCCCTTACAGCGCTCTGGATGGGGAACACGTGCACCCGACATCCACGTGGCAATGCTCCTGGCAGTGGCCTCGCCCGTTTGGCTAACAAGCATATCCAGCCACCGTGGCAATTGTCACATGTATCGAATGCATTCATTTCGCTTCGGGAACGTCTCACTCGCGTCCCCAGGACTCCAAGGACTCGCAGGAAGCCTCGAGTGCACTTGGGGGAAACGAACATCTAAGTATGCACGTGTACCAAAGTGTGTACGCCATAAGAAATGTAATGACTAACCACGAACTACCGTGCACAATTAGCTACGATACTTAATGCTTCGTGACGCATACAATCTACAGTCTCAATTTCTGAGTTTCGATTTCATTTGTAACAATTGAAAAGAGCAATACAAAGAAAGCAGAAAGCTTCCTTTAAGAATGCATATAGTTCCATAATAATATTTTTAAATAAATGAATACCTAGTTATTTTCTAATTTACTAATTCCTTGCTGCTGTTGCTATACCTGTTAGCTTTCAATTCTTTGGACTTTTTTGAGGGGCCTGCATAGTGTGTATATAGACGTAATGGGCACGAGCTGAATTCGAGACCTTTCGAGGGGCCTCCCTACGGTGCGGCGGAATCAAGCCGGAATCGAAGGGGACCACTCCCGGTTCGTGGTGCCAACTTAATGAGGGACCACCTAGCTCCAACTGTTTGTTTTGCGAGGGGCAGGCAGCAGCAAGGCCCCAAGAAAATGGCAGGCGCGATCGCAGAGTCAAGGTGTGTACACGAGCCTGAAAGAAGGTCTCGTTCAAGGGTCCTGTATCGGGCCTCGAACGAGAGAGAAAACCCCATTGCCCATGACTTCCGTGATTTGGCCGTGAAATTACATCGTCGGACTCAAGGCCGATCTGCCAGGAAGATTCCTCAGGTGGGAGATACATGGTTCGACTTTTTAGTCTCGCTTGTTGCTTGATCTCCGGCCGACCGATCGATTAGCCACGCATCACCTGATTTACGAGGCGTTCTCTTATTTATTAGGATGCTTTTTCGGATTCGCCTGGCCGAATATCGGCGAAATCCGATTGGGTCGCTTCACCCGTTTGCCTGGTGTCTTGCTAATAACAGCTCGCACGGTACAATGCCATGAGAGGGAGAGTCAGAGAGGAGAGAATGCGGCATTCATTAATTCGAACGGAAGGCGAGTTCTCCTCCCGCGTGTGTTATTCATTGCTGTAAATTAATCCTAGCTTCTGGCTCGTTTTAACGACGCGCAAATTACACGCGCGTCCGAGACATTTAATCCCAAAGACACGCTGTAATTATCGTGACTACAGTGCGACCCCTCCGCCTCGCCTGGCGAGTCTGTCTTTTCATAAGCACCACGGCATACGCGCGAGACCACGCTGCAATGGAATTCGCAGTGGTACGCGCACTGCTTTGTAACGGCGCATTTTTCTCCAAGTTCACTTGATTTCTTTTGCATGAATATCCACGGGCTCGAGTAACTCGGGAAACACTATCCGCTCGAGTCTTTGTCGAGCTGATGTCGTCGCTGCAGTTTTTGATTTCAATGAGCGCATTTACTTTGTCGTAGGAAAAAAAAAGTCACGCTTCGACAGTTTCCAAGTAAATCGGCGTAAGCTTGGTTTAGTTTAGCAGTGGCCTACTTTGAAAAATCTCCCATTTCGCAGTCCGCCCCCAAAGTTTCCAAGTGTGGGGCCATCGGGTTAGCTTTGTTAGTTTTCAGGCGGGAGAGTCAGTCTCGTGGAATTAGGCGGAAGTTGAGCGTTTTGTCGAGCGGTGAAAGCGCGCGCGGCCTTTGCGCAATCGGCCGCGCGCCAGCCTTTACGATCTTTATCGTCTTTTAATCAGCGCACCGATTTACCTTGACCCCTGATATTATCGTAATTTCACGATATCCCGCAAGACGTCGGCGTCGATTACATCTCGCCGATTAACATCGCCATAAAACGATCGAGCCGAGTCCGCCGGGCGAAAGTACCGCTCGCTCCTATTATTTATAATTAGCCGGGAGCGCGCTCACGCTCTTCCCCGGCGATTTTATACATTGCCGGCTAATGACGAGCGGCTCCCCGGTCTCCCAGCCAGCCCCGCTCCGACCAAGCACCACGTGCTGTCTGCTCTTAAGCATCCAATAGAGTCCGCGGCGCGCCGTAATAGCGATTAAACCATCCAATTCGAGACACGAGAAAGAAGCAAAAGGGAGGAAGGCGAATAGAGTAGTGCGACGCCGACGCTCCGGAACCGGTGGCTCTCAATGGCCGACTGACAAGAAAGTGGATAGTATCGCGAGCGCCTAAGAGCCGCTTGATACAAGCCGATATGCATATTCCAGCCACTTCGTAGCCGGCTTTTACTGCCCATTATTCGTCCCCCCGCACGCCCGCCCGCCCGAGGGGGGATCAACATGCCCCCGACTTAACAAGCGGACCCCAGCCGCCCGCTTGCCGACGCGATTCCATTGGAAACTGGAATTGGCGGAAGCAGCTGGAAATGATGAGAAGCAACATCTGGTCACACTCCATCACAACTACCACGCGTCTTGTACCACACAGGAAAAATACGATTGCTCTTATGTTTGTAGGCCGATGAAAGCCACAAAACCTTTAAGTGTTATTGGATTATGTAGGCGCGCTGCAATGAGAGTATTCTGGAAGGACACCCTCGGGGCGAACAAGACCACGTATATGTATATCTTAACAAATTGATCTCGTTAAAAGACATGAGATAATAGTACGAAAGCGGAGTGCAATACTGCTTGTCAGTATGACAGATCTAATAGGTGACTATTAATCATCAATAGCAGTGGTAATTATACAAGGTATAGGAAAAATAAGACTGGTTAATTATACTATACACAGGATGATCCAGCACGTCATCTAGAGCATGAAAAAGATACATAGGCATTTCCGTGCGTGTTGCACGATTCATACGTGAGATTGAATTTGTCAAGAGCGGCGTTACGAGCAAGTGTAATGACAGAAGTTTTGCTCGTACTGTTTTTTTTTTCCCCCAGCGGCCGAGTATGTTATCGCGTAACATGCGCGCGTGACGTTTTCGGGGATGGGGATTCACGCGAAAAATGTCCACGGAAATACAGGAAACCTGCTGAAATTTATATCGATCGTCGCGCGTGAAAATCGCTTAATGCCACGAGTTCGAAAAGCGACTTTATGTTCTGCTACTGTACTGTTCCACAACTCCATAAAAATCCCGAGAATAGAAATCGCCCGAGTGGAATTTATTACTGGTTTCTATTAGCGCATCTGTGCTAATTAATTGAAGTTGCACCCTGGGGAAACATCTTGTTAATGAGCCTAGGATGGCGCTTGTATGCACTAAAACGGGACAAATGGCACGCCGATCACTTTTCCATGGCAATTTTATAACCTTGGTCCTCGGAATATCCATTTATATCCTTAGCCTGCTTGGTTACAGTGACACTAATGAATTTTCTGATGCGCTAATTTCGTAACTATCGAAACTGCTGTTTTCAGGACAATTTAAAAGCGTGTGTACAATATTAATATTTTACAGATAGGTTGATAGTTTGATTGACAGGAACTAATAAAACTAAGTGTATCCCAAGGGAATGTATGAATTTAGTAATAAATGCTTCATACGAATTCCAATATTAACTAAATGTGAAGGCAACCAAATTTCCCGGAGTTCCTTTGCATCTTTAATCCTTGTGTGTGATAGCTTCTACGTACAGTGGAGGACGTATACGTGAGGACTTTTGCAAGCCCTCGAATATTAATGGTAACCACAGTGCATTCATCCATAAGTTCAGGAAGGCACACACTCCTAAATAATCGCGTGGCTCCCTTGAATCTCAATGTTTATATGCGGACGGCACTCGATATCGGTGATCGATAGATTCGCGGGCAGGGACGCCGAGAAAAAGAGAGTGAGAGACTCGGAGCCGGCGCGTCGCCGTAGCGAAACTTGCCCGAGTGCCTTCTTCAAACGAATATATTTTTATTTACCGTGTACGGTGGATCGGTGAAATCTTCTACGGAGGGAAACATGAAATGTCACTTACTCGGATACATCATGCCGCGCCATACATACGCCGTATGTAGACGAGTGTGCGTTCCGTCCACTTTCTCTCTCTTTCTCTAGCTCTCACACAATCCTGTTACTCAATCTCTCTTTCTATTGCTCGTCCCTTCTCTCTGCGTCTTCCTCTCATTCCTGAGGAGCGATCGATGCCCACAGGCATCTCGCGTAGCTACATGCAAGCACCCAAGGGAATGGGGTGGAAGAGCGTGAGTTTGTTGTTGCCCGGCTATTCGAAATATTTGCGCGATCCGACAATACCCCGATGTCGCGGGAAGCAGCACGTGGCCGGGTTAAAGTCGCTTCCGCAGGAAACCCTTTCCCTCTCCGACACATGTGTCCTCTAAATCCACTACGTTTCTAGATACAACCAAGATCCCACCTCTCCAGTAATAGAATGTTAATTGTTTCAATGCTCTTTTAATACATGTGCTAAAAACACGGAATGTCGCATAAAATCTTATACAGATTAAGAAAGACTATGTAATACTACACGCGTAAAATTATACGAAGAAGAATATGTGTACGATTGACGTGCAGAGTGCAACTTGTTGAGAGTGTTTGCGCGTCGTAAAGTTGATGGTTGCCACTTGCAGGGTTTACATTTCGTAGACTTATTAACTCGCACTTGGTTGCTTAGTCAATTAATGTTGAACCGTCTACTTTTGATAGAAGTGCGTAAGTAATTTTAGCTTGCACGAGTAACCGTTTCGCTTTCAAGCGATTCTATAGTGGAGCTTGGCTCGTTTCGAGTGATTATTTTCAGGAGTGAAAGGGTCGGCGGTGCGACAAAAGCTGGACTGACGAAGGAAATGTTAACGAGGGTGCTACTCGTTGGTACACGTACTCTCCCGTCCACTCTCTCTCACTCTCTTGCCCTCACCTTTTTTCTCCTTCCCTTTTGACTCCCCGTTACGCTTTTCTTCGGGCGAACGAGCGAACTGGTCAAATCAACCCCCTTTGTCCACTTGGCCTATCGGCCACCTTTATTAAGAACGGCTCGCATAATTGACGGAAATCTGAGTTAGCCCGAGGCGACTTTTGCTTCATAGCCGAGCCGCAATCAGCCTTTTGATACTCGCTCACCCGTTCCGAGCCATATGCCCCATCTAATTTCGATCACTATTCCATCTAAGGTTCACCATCTATTAGACATCCAATCTTAAGTTCCCCGATAAAAATGTATATAATCTTGTGAGTAACTTTCAATGGGATATTTCTTAAATTATACACAGACCTATTTACTCGCTCTAAATCGTTATGAAATAAATATTCCCAAGAGTTCAACGGTGAACATTACTAAATCGAAGTGATGTCGAAAATTAGGTGACTTATTGACAGATGGGTTAAGTTACATCGAACTTGTGTGAAGAGTGTCACGAAGACCCAAGGGTTTCCACATGCATTACATAATCTATCAAAGTTTTCGAATCTAATCCTGTCAGTAACGACATCCAATATGCTAGGACAACAGACCCTACTAATCACCTCACGCGAACACGGAGATTTGGATTTCAAGCCTAATCTTCAAACGCAGACTTTGACTTAGCCGCACAACGTCATGAAATAATTATGCGACGTGCGCTATCGGAACTGTGGAAGCGAATGTGATTTGGAAACATAAGCATGCTCGACGCCCAGAGGTAAGCCAGGACGAAGAAGCAGCATTAATAGAAGCGTATCAATCCACCGATGTGTGTTCGAAGCAGCTTAACTACACCAACTATTCCGCGCAGTTTCTATTAGCGAATCGAGCACGCTCTGCGTCCTATAGATAACGAGCCGCACCGTCGAACTACAAAGCCATCGCCGGTGACTTAATTAAGTGGATATTAATTAAAAGACAACCCTGCGGAAGACCCCATGATACGTGCGATTATTGCTTCCGTCTGCGGTACTACCGATACTTGCCTCCAGCGATTCTAGCCCAACGTGCAGAAACATAGAACATGTAGAATAGTTGTAGACGATATCAGCATTTAAGTGTACACCATATAAAACAGAGAATCTGATATTCACGAGTTTCAAAGGCTTTTTTTGTTTAATCTTACATTTCAAGACTTGTATATTAGATCGAACGGTGAGCTTTGTTACTTGACTGATGAAATGAAAAAGTGAGTGGGTTCAGTTGTATTAAGTCATGTTTGACCAGCTAGAAGTGTCAGAGTTGGCCACGGCTGGTCGGAGGGTCAACGCATTCGTGCGAGTAACTATGAATCACGGTGCAATTGAGGCTGATTGAATAGATGACCAAATGATCCGGGCGCAGCCTTTCGCCAATTGAGTGGCGCTTACAACCACGAAATCCTCATTATCACTAGCTTAACAGGCTCCCGGCGCGTCATTTGAATGTCGCGTCTGCCGGAGGATCGGATGAACGAGTCCGCCAGCCGATATTTAATTGGGCCTGTGCCGGTCGGATCAATATGTTAATTCCGTCTGTCGCAAAACTTAATCACTCCTCGCGGAGGAGCGGCAAATGTATTCGTCTGGTGCGGGCACACACCGGGGCTTCAGATGGATTCGAGCCTGTTCCCTTTACTATAGACTCTTGGGCTCGGTGTACACCGAGAGAAGAAGGGTTAAGCGAGCGAGAGGACAGAAAGGGAGAGGCAGAATCAGTGAATTTAAGGAGCAGCCTGTTTAAAAGCCCGGCACCCTGGAGGAGACATTCGCTCCTTATCGCGCGTACATTGTAAGTACCTACAGTTGATTCTCCTTTTGCATAAAATCGAGGCGAGCAGGCGAGTCGCTCTCCGCTTCTCCGCCAAGGCTCCCGCTGTCTTGCACACTACAACACATCTTCTCTCTCCTCTCCTCTCCACTGGACTGCGAGCCTCGCCCGGCGGACACGCCGGGAAGAAGAGACACGAGGATCGCGGTAAGCAGAGGGGTACACACGAATTTCTTTTACGACCAGTTACTGAAGACATTAAAGTCCACGGAGGAGTAAGAGATTTCGATGGGTGGGTACGGCTACGGCCTCGCCGCTCAGCCTTCCTCTCTCCTTCCTCTCCGCCGGCGTATTTCGGCCCTAACTGTGTAAGTCTCAGTGCGGCTGTGTGCGCGCGCGACTGTCGGTGCGCTAACAAGACGACCTTAAAGGAGGAAAGCGTTTCCCCAATCACCAGTTAACATCTTTGTCTCGTACTTCTGAGCCCGGCTTCTGAATATATTCATGAGCGCCGCGCGCACCGCGCGGGCAGAGGGATAGAGAGAGAAAGAGAGAAAGAGAGGAACGTGGTCCAACCGAACCAAGTACTCGTCGCATCCCGGCCTCCTCCAAAGTTCGGCGATCCTCGGCGATGCGCCGTTTTGAATCGCCAGCAGGAATAAAAACGGCCGCCTCTCTCGGCTTCTCTTTCCTTCTTCCCAGCTATCTATAGGTGTCTCTGCGTGCCTATCCTTCTGTCTGGCGGGGGAGCGCGCGCGCGCGCACGGCAGAGTGAGAGCCTGAGAGTGAGGGAATTTTCAAAACGGCCAGGAGCGACCTCGGCCCGCACAAAGAGCCGCTCTTTCAGCAGCCGCCACAAAGGGGATATATCGGCTAAACGGATCGCACTCGCTGAACCGTGACATGCTAATTTCGCCGTACAATTGAAGGCGCACGCAGTCGGACTTATTGACAATCGGCCGTGCGAATTCTTCTTCACTGTCTATGCGCCCGTATCGGCCTGAGCTTGTGTATTTCGATTCGTGGAGCGTGAAACGCGCGCCGATATACATACATATGGATGGCTCGCGATCGATCTTCGTAGGTAATGGAAGATCCTCTTCAAAGCGTAGATATTCCTTTTTGAGAGTACACGCAGGACCATACAGATGAAACATTCCATGGATTTTTTAATTATAGTTTCTGGGAAATCGACTAGACTATCCGAGATATTAATAAGCTCTACGAATTGAATATACTACCTGATTATAGAAACCATTTGAGGATAAAACTGAGGCACCGAGCACTCAAAATAAGAAGATATGAATCTTAAAAATTGAACTATGTCATAAAGAAAGAATATGAAAGAATGATTATACGAAGGAACGAGTATCCGATTTAATTACGTTAACTAAAAGTCTGCTTATAATGAACGCAGTATTACCACTATCTCCCGGCAACGTTTTCTCATGAAATTCCCGTGCGAACTGGCATTAATTTTGGCGGCCATAATCGCGCCGTGAGAGAGAACGAGCGGCGAGTGCGTACTTCTGCGTAGTTTTTGCCCCATTCGGGCGAAGTATGAAGATGTTAGGAGTAGCATCCTCGAGCGAATCAACGACCCTCGTAGAAAAAAAGGAAGGCGCGAGCTACCGAGTGGAGGGAATTTTTTGTGCGAGCCAGTCTCGATGAACCCGTCGGCGTAAAGGCGCGATTTTCTCCGCTTCTCTCGCTCTGTCTTTCTCTCGCACGTCGGCTTTCTCCCTTCGGCGTTCGCCGGAAGGGTGGCGCGCCGTTATCATTGCGCGATCGATGGGTGTCAATTAAGTGTAATTCTGTCGCTCGTATTATTCGGAAGCCCGTGCGAGTTTTATTAATGCGGCGGGACCTTCCTCTTTCCCCCCAACACGCTCGCGCACACACCAGCAGAGGGCACACACCTTTGCCAGGCGGCGCGTCGAGCTTTGATTTATTTTCAACGCCGACGAATGACTGCGCGTCGCACCCCGTTTCGCGGCCTATCTTCGCTTGGGATCGCCTCGTTCCCCCACATTTTTCCATAACGCTACGCGCGGCCAAATGATAATCGAGACATTCCCTCAAAATTATACTCACTGTCCCCTGTAATGAGCTTCGGCCCCGAGAAACTTACAGCAGCTTTTTCTACAGGATGCCAAGCTGTTAGTAAATTCGTTAGTTTTTTTAATCCGCCGATGGAATATCGGAGATGTTTTTGGATACTCGTTTATGTTCTGGGATATCTATCGACTATGTTTTTATATTAACTCGTGTTTTTGGGTTTCGCAAATTTCTGAAGCCTTCTGTACCCCTTCAAAAATTTTTGATTTTTCAAAGGCTTTCGAACTATGTAGAATGGTACATAAATCGATTGCTTTAGTATCAAAACCGATAGAAAACATAAAACCAGTGGCAGAACTGCCAGAATTGTATCGAAAACAGATGGAAAGGACTTCCTGAATAATCAACTTTGTATGATTTGGACGGGTTTTTCCCATGTTTTCCATACTTTCCGGGCATTTTCAAAAGCTGAAAGTTGATATTTAAACTCAGTATTCACCAGAGAATAAGTGATACAAAAATTAGAGCCCAAGCGGAAACTTTATTATTTCGAGATTGCTTTAAATGGTTTAGATAGCTTAGAAAAAATATTGAAGCAGGGAAAGAACATTGAGCAAAGACACTATCTGTGGTATTAAAAAGTAATTTTGAACAGTTACCGTGGATAATCCAACGAAAGCTAAGCTCTTTCTCTGCTCGGCTTGAAGTTACTCAAAGTTCTGGTGCACCCGGTTTCATCCTTTATCACTGGAAGATTAATATTTGCCTAGATAGCGTATTCCTGACAGCCTGTCAGCTGCAGATAGAGATGCATCGAGGAGAATGTGATGCTGTTGGGCACCCCGATACGTCATTTGTTCCGGTATAATCAGTGGTATCGATAGCGGGGAACCGCAAGAGGACCCCATGGGACTCTGGACGATGATGGGACCACTGCATACATATTTGTTCGCTGGCAAGGGTCCCACAAGATTACTCTAGATTATATCTCCCAACTGTAAAAGCCATTTCAAACCTTTCCACTTTAAGGAATTCGTTTCCCTTTGCTACTTCAGCTTTCACAAAAAATTTCGACGCCCGTTTAGCAAGGTTTTCTGAGGTTACGTGTGTGATGACGTCCGATGACAAACGATAGTTGGACGGAATGTGGTGGAGGGAAAGAGCCGAATAATATTTCGTCTACGGCTGATGTTCCATTTGATGAAATTTCTGTATCCCCGGGCTATCGGAAACTTCCGTCCTGATAAAGGTATCAATTACAACGAGGAGCAGTGCGCACCGTTGACACGAAACTCGCCGAGATCAAATGTGCGCACGCTATTTTATGTGAAATGGGATTTCCCACTCATCCGCGAGCTATTGGTTCGCAATCGTTCGATTCGCCAATAGTTGGAATAGGAAAAAGTTGGATGAAACTGGCAGGATTTGTAAAACGAGTTGGAGAACTATTGAAATTACTACTCGTTGCGAAAGAGATACTGTGTAGAGGAGATCTGCATGAATTGTCAAATTCTTGACGATTAATACTTGTTTTACTGAGAGTTGGCTAAAAAAACTTAACTAGAAGGCAATAATTAGGAAGGATTCCGAATCCACTAGGAATTCGTAGAGGTTCAATCGCACTACCGTCACAAAGAGAATTGTTATTCACAGCATTATTGAAATTCCATTGAAATCTAACTTTCTGTCCGACTTTCCCCTATTACTGTCAATCGCGAGGTATCTTAGGAGAGAGGAGATACTGTCCTATCTCGGGATATTCTTATCCATTTCTCTGGGCGGCGACGTCCCGAACAGGAGTCCCGACAGAGCGAGCTTCGCACGGTAGGGACTGTCCCTTTCAAATGGACGATAAAGTTTTATCAGTCTAGTTGTTGTACCAGTGAAAATGTAGACCGGCATTCTCACGTACGTGCACGCTTGGTACCCACGGCTCTACAGTCTGTCGTCCACTATTGACATATTGTCGGGCGCCTGTATTATCTGGACAAGCGGCCATTTCTCCTCGCTCGTCAAACGAGGCTTTCTCTGAAATCATTTTCAAATACCACTCTCATCAATCCTCCTCGCTGTCTTCCTATCTCTGGAAAAACTCTTTACGCCGAGTCAGTGAGAGACAGAGAAAGAGATAGGTCGGGAGAGAAGCCTGTCTACTTGTGGGATCAAGTTCAATGTGCACTCGGGAATCTCGAGGAGAATAGAGATACTCGTAAAAATGAGTGCGCTCGATGGATTTACCGAGCTATAGTAAATCTGATATTGGACTGGTTGAAGCTCGGCACTGAAATTCGCGGAAATATGAAAAATTTATCGGAAAACTCTAATCGAATGCGGAACAGTCGGATGAAATTGAACTAAGGATAAGGCAACTTTTATAAATTTACTGCGGGGATGACATTATATTGATACCCCTCGTTTAACCATATGTGGTATAGGGAAATTAGGTATCAGACATCCCAATATCTAGCAGAGATGGGATCCCATCATATTTTGTTACGTCTCATTCACTCACCAAGCACATAAGACTGCCATTTCCTATAATAGCGCGTCATAATACCATCAAATATCGAGTATCGACAGTATCTCCGATACACTGGATCATTTAAAGTCCAACAGCTCAACCCGTATCAGTAACTGGGTCGGGGTATGATCGCAAACAATCAGCTGACCGTAAAATTCAAAAGACGCTGTAATCATACTTGCAAGTATACCAAGCGCGTTCCGCCCCCGTTGGTGCATTATGAATTAAACCATTAAGAGCCGCCTTTATTATTCCGATTTGGCCGAGAATTTTTATTTAAGGCTTGAGGAAGTCAAAACGGCGGGCCAGCGGAAAGGCGGGGGGCAGTTGCGGTATTGTTCCGTGAAATGTAAAAAATTGAATCGCAAATGTTGTCGACGTGCGCCGCACAGGATGATATACGGTGGAGCGTTAATTCGATTCAGAGCGGCGCCCGTAAATATATCCACAGCCTTGCGCCGCCGTTTTCTACTGTTGTTGTTCCTCTTTTTCTGGACTGGCGGCGGAGGCGGTGACGGCGGCGGCGCATACACCCCGGGCCGCGATTAACAATGCGCGTGCGGTAAATGCAGGCACATCCGTAACAAAATGCCGCGCGAATTATTAAGCAGCAGCGGAGCACCATCTCGCGAGCAGTCGCTGTCTCCCGCTGGCGTAATGCGCGCACGCCAGCATCCATTTCGCCTGGAAACAGCGCCCCAACTAATCTAATTTGCACATACACACACACACACACACGTCCCAACCTTCCTACCCGGAAAAATATAGCGGTGCTCTCTTAGCCCCAGCAAAAAGAATGGCCAGCACTGAAACGCGATATCTACGGCTACTATTTCCGATATCGTAAAATTAATTCCTACTACACGCTCCCGTCCCATCCTACCAGGGGTTATCGCGCTCGACCTTTTCCGACTACATGTAATTTGTTTAGTCACTTGGATACTGCTAATTAGATGTATTGACATGACACGAAAGCCAGGCTAAATATAAAAATAATACACGATACATACAAGTAATACATAATAAAGTTAAAAATAATACATTTCCAAGTATGTTCTTCCATTTTCATTTCAATTACGAGAATACTAATGCTTATCGTATTCTGACCTGTATTTCCACCCATTACGCTGCGGACAGTGAGATACCTTCGAGGAACCAAAACATTTACTACACATACATATGTATACATTTCAAAAGAAACGATATTAAATCAGGCGACCAAGTAATCCGATACTTAAGTAGCCCTATCCAAAAGACTCCTGGCAGCCGACATTTAATATCTAGTAGCAGTCTCCTGTATCAAACCCTAGGAAGCCAATTACGAATCCAGGTTCATTGTGTGCAAAGAAAGGGTTCGTATTGCCGCGGGATAGAAATCATGCGACCACAAGTAGGATACGTGAGGAGCGGGCGCCTTGGTTTTCGAAGGGGTTTGGCGGCAATCGACGAATACACGTCCCGGCGATTTTCCCGCTCGATCATGGCAATGACAATGAGGACGGACGTAAACGACAGGCTCCCGGTGAGGACGACCTGGTTTGTTGCGCCGCCAGATGCAGATAGAGCGTTGCCACATAAGGCCGACATAAGGGAAGAGAGAACAAGGTAGGCGTGCCTCTTGAGCACCTTGATCGAACACCTTGAATGCGCCGGGGCTCCGCACATAGGTATACATTGTACAGCCTGCAACCCGGCCAATTGTGCCGGCCTCGATCGTTACCGGCTCTCTTCGAAACCTCCACGTGCTTACACGTGGCTCACAGGTACATCACTACCAATGCCTGACACATTCCTACTAATTACGAGGGCTTCGCTCATTCGCAACTTCCAACCGTATTGATCGTGTAAATTGTGCTCATCGCTCCGATAAGTACATGACCCTAATTATACCACCGAATATTATACACAGTTTTCGATACGCGCATCACTTGTATGCTTTGGAATTTGATATTTGATACATCGTGTATGCGAAGTTAATAGCTAGTTCAATTAATAACATGTATCAATTGAAATCCGAGGACCTGCTGTTGAATAACGTTGGCACTTTGAGGAGATGTCAGATTAATAGAAACGGAGAGTAGTAATCACAGATATATTTAAGTATACACGAGGAGAATGATATTTTAGTACTAAAATAATCGTACTGCTTGATAAATCAATATCAAGAACAACTAAATCCAGCACTATCGAAATCAAGATTCGACAATGGAAAGAGTGAATGATACGACTAACCCGTTGAATCGGCGATTGGCAGTGGGGCAAGCAGGGTTTCGCACCAGTCGAGCCAGGCGAAATGTGCATCGACAGATGCACATATCGTCGGTGGGCCGGATGGTGGGGAGCGAAGGGCGAGCGGGGCCCTTCGTTTTGCGCAAGTAAGAATAAGGTAGGCGTGTCGCAGTGAGAGAGGAAAACGTGAGAGGTGCGTGTTACACGCGCGTGTGTATGTGCGAGGACGCAGCAGGAGCGGGACACAAAGAGA
The DNA here is from genome assembly GCA_964023945.1 of Ectemnius cavifrons. Taxonomy (NCBI): domain Eukaryota; kingdom Metazoa; phylum Arthropoda; class Insecta; order Hymenoptera; family Crabronidae; genus Ectemnius; species Ectemnius cavifrons. The sequence continues at coordinate 6,360,315 of OZ030385.1, read as the reverse complement.
AAGAAGAAGCCTAGGTGTGTATAAGCCGGCTTATTACGCGATGCCGGAGGCTACAAACACCGCCGAATAATGGCGCTGGCGCGAGCTCACCAATGGCACGATTTGAAGCCGGCAAGGCCGTACCGAGGGCCGCAGCTAGTATCGTATTAAATTATAATAATTCCCAGCCGCGCGAGAGGAGGAAGCAGCGGAAAAAGGACGGTTCTCGCTGCCTAGAGAGAATAAAGGGTGCGCAGGACTCCAACCCGACACGCTTACGCACTCTTCCACCGTTCGTTCGGCCCTCTGCGTGTCCGACAATGTTACTTGCTAACTAGAACGTGTTCTCGACGCTCCCCGGGGGTCTATTCGTGACATTTGTTAACAAATGTTTGCCTCGTAACACGATACCGCCGACGAATCACCCGTGGGATAATCAATAGGCTTGGTGGAAGGAAAATTTGGCCGATCTCCCTGTATAGTCTGCTAAACAATGCCAAACAAAGTCTTTTCATCACCGAGTCCCTGTGTGGGCGTGAATTTCTGATAATTCGGGGTTGATTGGTTTTTTAATATAGCAAATGTAATAGCTATAGAAGACGAAAGGCAGCCGGAAAGGTGACCAATGACGTAATTAAATCCTGCTTTTATAGTAATTTATAACGAGGTTTGAACTAAAAATTTTATACTATGGATTTTATACTGCCTCTCATAAAGGAGTTTGAAGTCTAGCAGATCACGACAGACACGAGAGACAGGGAGAAAGAGAGAATCTTGCATAAATCGGAGTGAGTTCGTCTCTGCGCGTACGTAGTTGAGCACTGCAGGGAAGGTACGCGGTCGGCGCATGGGAATAAATCAGGTGCCTATTGATTTTGAGCCGTACAATCTGTTTCCCGGTTCGCTACCTTCTCTGTTTCTCCTGTTTGTGCTCGCTGTGTCCTGCTGTATCTCTGTGCATGTAGCGAGCCGTCGGAAATACCTGAAAGCCGTAGCTTCTCTTTCCACAGAGAACTGGGAAGACAAGACCCCACACTCTCGTGGTCCACAATCCGACTGGCAACCAAGAGAAGTGTACACTATCCAGAAACCCGTGTATCTGCCTCTGTGATTTTACACACTGACCTTTTCTCTCTCTTGCGCCCGCGTCAACAAAGCGCATGCGTTTCGAAGCGTAATTTTGTTTCGACGAAACAATGCGCCTGCCGGCAATGTCAAAGCCCCGGTCACTCCGGCGTAAAGCCTTTCTCTCTGCATGCCCTCCGCTTTTTCGGCTTTTCAATGGAGCGACCGTCAATCGATCGGCAAGTGCGAGCTAACTGCGCTGGCCCGCACACTGGCTCGATCCGTAAATTCTGTTTCGCGAGCGCAGGAGCTGACAGAGAACAGCACTGCAGTGAACCTCCTTGTCGCTCCATGGTGCCAAGGTCGTTCGAAATTACGGAGGAACTGGTGGACGAACAAAGCGAAGAGATTTTCCTCCAAGGAGGCTACAGTTTTTCGACGATTCGAGTTACTCGGTCGAGCTTGCTCTCAGCGCTAAGGAGACACGCGGCTTTTCCACCGCGATAATTAATCCGAGTTACCTCTAATTAGGCTGGAAATTAAGACGACGACGGGGACGAAACGCTTTACCCTTTAGGTGCTTGACCAGAGCGTAATTCAGAGTGCAGCGGACTAAGAAAGCAAAGTATTTGCCGAGCGGGCACTGCCGAAGGAAATAAGGGGGTGAGTGGACGAGCGAGAGCCGGCACAGGAAAAAGAGAGAATGGGGGAAAGCTGTTAAGAGCTTTCAGGAAAGTTCGTGGGACAGTATCAGAATTGTCCCGAGGTTCTCGCGCGCCGTCACCACCGTCGCTGCTGCGGCGACCAAGCTTATTAGATTCGAAAGCTCCCCGGTACAACGGTACCGGCGGCGGCGCTGGCTTATTATTGAATGTCGCCGCCGGAATGCAAATTATTAAGACGGCTGAGTAGGCCGATGGAATTCCGCGGCACGCTTCCCATTTATTCCATGGCTCGCGCGCGACCCCCGGACCACCGGCTTTCCCTCCTCTGCACACCCTCGCACAACCGAAACTTCTCTAAATGCAGACTTAATTGTTCCGCACCCGGCGACCCCTCATCCACCTCAAACTAACTACGCTCTTGCGCCTCGCCAGAATCACCCAAGCCCCCCAATTAATTCCTATCGATGCATCGCGCCACCTTTTTACTGCGGGAAGATTCGCTTTTCTTCCTCCTGGAAAAACAGAGCTCTCCTCGAGAACCGCTGATGAGGAATCTCTTACAAACACTCAAGAAACTTCCTATTCATATTCAAGTGCCTCGGGCTTCGAAGCGTATACATGACGTGCCATATTTATTCTCGCCTTTTAATACATAAAGTTTCTGATACCTGATAAATTTATATTGACGGAAGTTCATGTATTATATAAAAGCTTTGCATCCTACAAAATTGATAAGAAATAATTATATTTTAACACGTGACTCTCACAAGCGTTTAACAAAAAATCAATAATGCCAAGATGCTGAAAACGAAGTATATAACATTATATAAAGGAAAGTAGCCACTGACATTCTGGCTGAACGCGCATCGTGTAGCTTTCTTAAGACCACCACGTGAAATAATATCGAGCCGACTGCATTACACTTTTTAATGACGAGACCTTCCAAAAAAAGGTGGGGATATCATCTTTATAGAAGCCGGATGAGAGGAATGATAGCGCGGGAGCTCCATTACCAGGTGCCGGCGAGGAATGTTAATTCACACCGAAAATTATGGCACGAGCAAGTGCCCTACCACATTGCGCCTTTGCTATTGCCCGCGCCGGCCACTCATTATCCCGAACCCGATCATCTTTTTGGCCACCGTGCTCTAATCGTTCCCTTTCCCCATCTCCCACCCTCTCTTTCCTTCCCTCCTTCTCTTTCTTTCGACGACCCAAGTGGCCAAGGTTGGTGAGCAGCGTGGCTGCCAGCAAGAATCTCGGTTCCTCTGCCTTTCCAAACACTCCGAGCTACCAAAATGCTCCCTTGGCTACCGGAAATTACTTCAAGGAATGCTTAAATGCAACAATGAAAGTACTGCCTTCCATCTAAGTAGAAATCTGTCAAGCCTCGTAATGTCTAAATTTAAAGTAAACCTGGTCAAGACGATTTCGAAAATACCATATTTGTCCCGTTTGTCAATTTAGTTGAGTAATTATTTCTCGAGAACTCGCGATCGAGTAAATGAAATGTACGTCTCGAAACCACTATCGACATATACGTCAGTTGGATATTGGATTTACCTCGGCAAATGATTTATCTCTGTCCTTTTTACCCGCCGGCGGAATCTCGTAACAGGTTAAATAAAAAGCAGGGATGAGCAAGCAAGTAAAAGAAAGACTGGGTCAACTGGTAGCAATTTTAGGACACGTGTCGCGTCCAAAAAATTCGAGTGGCCACACTTGTTAGTACCTGTGTGTATTCAGGGTGGAGTACCGAATGAGGGCGCTTCCGAATAGGCGGCGGCATGAAAGTGCCTTTGAGAGTCCGAGCGCGGCTTAAGAACACGCGTGTGCACAACAATAAGTCACCGCCCGCGGTGCTAGTTAAAAAGCCTCCGGTAAGGCAGGCAAAGAGAGAAAGGGAGAAAGTGAATACTGGTGGAATATGGAGCGGGGATCTGGGTCATCTAGCACGAGGGGTGCTTGCTCGCGAAAATGATCCGAGTATGCTACACGTCCAAGCAACAAGAGGAGCAAGGACTCTGCCGGTGGCGGCTGTTACTCCAACAGTGAGTGTGTCGGTGCCCTGATATTAGCAAGAAAGAACGGCGAGGTTGGTTCGTCCGCAACTTACAGATTGAAATCCACCCTTCGACGGCTTTGTTCTCATTGTAATCGGTGCTGGCTCTCTTGCACGCCACATCGACTCGACTCCCACCCGCTGTCCCGGTTATTAATGCAGCCGGGTACACACATACACACGCGCGCGCGCCCACTTCTATCTCGCTCCCTTCGCTAACTTTGAAAAACGGCCGGACCCTACGATGATTCAGAGTTTTACCGGAGAAAGCCGACGATATCACCCGGACATGTACTCCACCCGCCCTGCACTTCACTGCGAGAAAATATTCAGCGAAGCCGAGGCAGCTGGTGGTGTTCTCATCGTGCTTCCTAGACGCGTAATACACCATGTAAATACTCACTTGCTCTCGCTCTCTTCCTCTCTTTCTCTCTTTCTCTCTTTCTCCTTCGCACCTGCAGCTACCAGAGACTTGCTGGAGCCACTTATAATAAGCGCGCCGACCAGTCCGACAAAGTTCGCTGGTTTTATGTGCACGTACATCGATACTCGCTGGCTAATTGAACCCTTTCTGCCTTAGTAATTTTTTAGTATCTCTGTCTTCGAGCTACCACTCGATCGCTCAGTGAAAAAAACTACGCTGTTCTACCGATTTTCCCTGTAGGGACGGTGCAATTGTCCGTCAATGATAAAAACTGCATCGGGTATCTGTGCATGCGAAACGGATATATTTGCAAATGGATTTTTAAAACTAAATAGTAACGTGTATAAAGCATTTGTTGAGATAAGGTAAATCCAGGCTCGTAACATTAAATAGTAGGTTAAAAATAGAAACTGGAGCGGACGGAACGTCCGTCGGCAACAGTACGAGCCTGTAGAAATTCTGAAAATTTGATGAGCTGCCTCTTGCAATCGCGAGAGGAACAAATGTTCATACTGCATTTTTATATTAATAAATCCCCGATAGATTGATACGGATGTGAAATCGAGTTTCGGCTTAAAAATCAACAAAGGAGTAACATTCGTGGACCATTTACTCTGCAAAGCAGTTTCCCTCTATCATTTCGAATCTCCCTCCCATCGCTTTTAGAGTTCAATCCCAGGCTCAGACAAATATTATCGTTGCATCATCGCGAGAGTGATTCCCAGCATCAACGCGTCCCTCGTTCTACATGACGATAGCGCTTACCATGCAGCATCCGCGTTTTTGATCGGCGGCGTCGCGACACAAAAGAGTTTCTCGAGTTTATTCGCCACGGTTTCTGCGGTTTTACGTGGGAGAACGTTTTTCGAAAGCTCTGCAAAGAGCCCTTCGCACTCTCTCTTTCTTCCCCACCCGTCTCGTATCGACGGCGCCCCTCCTGAAATCAATACAGAGCCGCGCAGATTGTTATTTATACCCTAAAGAGGAATACGCGATTCCGTTTGAAGTCTCCGTCGTCTCACGGCATTATCCTGGCAGAGCGGTTAGCAGACTATACAGATGCAATGCGGAGATACAGATAGATGGAAGTGGGTGCTTTCTCAGAAGGTCGGAGCCGGAAGTGAGGACCGAGGTCGAGAGGAAAGCACGGATTACATGGAACGTCTTCCTAGGGGGTTCTCCTTCTAAGCTAGGTAATACCAGCGCCGGCGTACGCGAGGGCTCTTTGATAAATGCGAAATGTACCATTCGACTTTGTTATGATCCCCCGAATCCACTATTTACGTCGTATTCTTTGAACTTTTCGGACAGAACCTCTTCGCCCTTGAGGATTCTCATTCCTACCCGACGAGGGAAAGTTCGTTCTATTAGGACCACGTATAAGTGATCAAGCGTCTCAAGAATTCCTGCAATTTTCATTGAAAGTTATCGAGTTGACACAGAATGTTAAGAAATAAATATTTCAAAGAAATCGAAGGGACGATTAAAAAAGAGACTGTAATAGCTGTCGAGGGTGTTTACTCTGTGGTATAGTTCAAAGATTAACAGCTCGTTCGTGTTACCGTGACTTAATAAGACTCGATAAGAATCACTGAAAGTGTCTGATTTATCGGAGATCAATAATGCATTCGGTGCAAATGGAATTCCTCGTGCTCAGAATGACACGGTGCAAGACGGTCAGAGGGAAGCCAAGGACTTTATAGGACATACTGGTGGAATTCACTCGACTTTAACAAACTGTTGCCACTTAGGTACGCGCGTTCTGTTTCCACTCGAATGTACGTAACTGCCAGATATTCCTGAGATACATACGCTTACTCGCCGCGGCGGTTTCAGTATGTACGAGGAGTGTGTGCATGCTTATATCTGGAATGACGATCTTGTGCCAGACGCAATTATAATAAAAGCCTGTCCCGCTCGGGCAGCGGGCCGAGTAGAACGCGAAATCCGTCCAATTTTCTCGCGGCACGAAAGCCTAAGTGCCCGTCGCTCGAGTTGTTCGGTTGCTTTGGAAAAAAGTGGTAGAGCTGGCGTGCGCTCACTGCTTCACTTTCCAAAATCCCGCATTACTAATGTAGCCCGTGTCACGTTGCCGGCAGAGCGCGCGAGCGCGCGCGCCTTTCAGCCCGAATGCCTGGCAACTGCCGGGAAAACTTCTCGACTCCAGCTGACTTTTCGTAAATGCATCGCGACGAGAGAGCCACTCAAAGAAAAACCGCTTATCCACTTGCGACTCCATCTGTTTTAACTACATATGATTCATTGAAACTTTATGAATTCTCTGGTATTTGTTTCGGATTTTATTCCCAAATACTAACCACTTAGAACCAGACTGCATTAGCGAAGCTTTCCTAATAAATAATCCTTGTAAAGTCTGCTGAAGCTACCCTCGAGCCTTTCACTGCCCACTGGATTAACGTAGCGATACATCCAGTGCGAAAATAATTTCGCCAGCATTTAAATTTAAAAGGCGCAGCAGACGTGCCGGTACTCAAAAAGACGAATCGCGCTCGAAAGTCTCGCGTCATGCACTAACTCCGGCTGGAGTACTGCGGAATAAATTGGAAGCGGGCTACGTGAAAAAGGCCGAAAGAGAGTGAAAAGGGGGGGCCCAGAAAAGGAAAATGAACCTAACTCCGAAGATCCGACGGTTTAGCTTTTTCGGGCCTGGCGCTTACCGGCAATTAGATAAATATCTCGCCGACTCTTTTTTTACAAACGGGACGAAGGATTGAAAAAGTGGAAAATGGGATTACCGCTGGCCGGGCGGCGCGTGCACGCTCCCCTAGCTCGCGTAATTAATATCAGTATACGCTAAGCTTTTAGACTTTTAGCACGAACGACACTCATACCTCGCTGAGGAAAGGTGCCAAGGGGAAAGACGGGGCAGCTGGCTTTCGTGTTCTTTGAAAAGTGTCATGAAACGAATGTAAAGCTTGCTGAAAAGCTCGATAGCGATAAGGGAAAACGCGACGAGACCCACCATGGCCGCGCACACACCTTCATCGAGATTATGATATGCTCGTCTAGTTATACGCTCGCTATGCTCCGCAGCTAAACCCAAACCACTATGAGAATTATACTAATCTTCAGATAAATCAGCTTCTACGAACTTTGATTTATGTACTGCACACCAAATTATGTAGAACGAATGTTCATTCGGGCTGTTGCTGCAGACCTATTAATTTGAGAAGTAAAATATTTACCACATAATACAGATAAGAAAAGTCTATAACGCACAGCCAATGAAATGCCGTGATGTGATAACTATCAGAAAACTGAATATTCTGTTTAATCCAGTTGACGAATTCTTTCTTCGTGCGATTCTCAACTCTTAACTTTTTTCAATAGAACAGGAATTGCCTATGTAGGAATAGGTAACATGGTATATATATAATTGATACAAGGAACTGCGCCTGAAGAACCACGAGGAAGTACAGTTAGAATGGAACTATCTCCTACGATGCTCGTCTAATTAACTAATCGTCGCGGGAATCTTATCGATCTAATCCCGCATGCGACAGTTAGCAAGCGGCCAAGGGCTATCTCAACCCATAATCGAAACGTGTGCCACCGTGCTCCTTTGCCATTCTTTTCCGCCTCACCGTTCCGACTCTCTCCACGCGAAACCCGTTATTAAAGCTTAAGCCGATGCTTCTCAAACCCAGTTCCCAGGCATTACTAATGTCTTCCTAGATGAACAGGCAATTCACGGACTTAAACACGATGCGAGATACATGCCACCTACGACCATACATTCCTTCTGTCAAATCATTCTTAAATTACGTTTTAGGATACCACGAATTCCAAGTTTAATAACCCAACTCATCAAGAAACATACAAATGTTGTAATTATACAAAATATTCGCATGGTCACGTTCTTAAGGTTTTTAAGGGTTATTATCGCCTATACTCGATTTATCTGCCAACGAATTCCTATGGCTTACCACCGAAGTCTTCCGCATTGGGCGGTGTGGTTCATGCATTTAAATTTGTCGACCACTTGATCCACTATTTTTAAGCGTCCCGTACGAGTTCGATGTGGGATATCGGGTGGCGGAAGGAGTCGAAAGGCAGCAGCAAGCAGTGGTGGGCGATCGTACGTATTAGAAAAATTATGTGTTGGCCAAGGGGATAGGCGAGGCCCGTGGTTAAATATTAAAAGGCGCATGAATAAACGTGATAGTGCTCGTATCTTAGCACGAGCGGGCGAGGCTAGCATCTCGTTACATACATATTCATGTCTCTTTGCTCTTACGACCGCGCGCGCGGCTGCCAGCAGCAACGTGGAGAGCAGCGGCAACCAGCTCTTCCTCCACGTTCCTTGCCATCCTCACACGCCGCCGGCATCCTTCCAGAGACGCCAGAGATGCGAGGTGTTGCAGCATCCCAGCAACACCGTCGTGAAAACACGCGAACCACCCGGAAAATTTACACCCAACTTTATGTCCTTGGATCGCGTGAAAACGTGAGCACACTTCGAGCGCCAGATCGTTTCCCGAAAGAGCACCCTCTTTCCGTTTTGTCCCGAGATAACTCCACTCCCCACCGCAACTTACAAAAAGCAACAGCTGCAATCGTCCGAGTACTAATTCAAGCAACTGCCAAGCCTGTCAAGATCGATCGTTACGCACGATGAGAGTGTGTATTATAACTGGCAATACAATCCCGAGGAAAATTGAAATCGACGTATTCCGGAAAAAGATGGTTGAGTCATCGGGAGAGCGGCAGGCCGATCCGATGCCCGGAATTAAGGGCAGAGGTGATTATAGTCTACTGATTCATCCACACTTCATTTACAATCGAATCTCGAAGCGATACTAACTGCCAGAGTTATGTATAAATAACTCAATTCACAAAATTCTTTTTCCACTAAATATCTAATCGAAAGTTCGCCCACTTTCAAAATCTCTTTCCGAGAGAGACACGTTCAATCTTAAAAGGCATCATCACGTCCGCTATCCAGCATACGATCCTGTTATATCGCGCGCCACACGCAAAAGGAAGAATCGACTTCGACTCGATTCAAGAATCCATCCACTCGATTAATATTAGCCATCGCCAGCCTCGTCCTTTCGAATTCCTCCGGGCGGCGTTGAGGCCAGCTCTCGGGCTGGGCGAGAGAGACACATGACAAGAAGAGAGGTAAAGAGATGAGAGGGAATGAGTGCGAGGGAGAGACAGAGAAGGAGAGAGAGAGAGAGAAAGAGAAGCGCTGCCTCTGAAGAGCGGGGCTCAAAGGAGACAGGACTAAAGCGTTGTCAAACACGATCGTGCGCGACTGGTACACGTAGCCGCGTGGATGACGAGGCGATCTTCGCGTCGACAAACGACCGTAATCATTGTCAAAAGCGTAATAGAGAGTTGCTCCCCCACCTTACCCTGCTCTGCCTCTCTCTCTCTCTCTCTTTCTCTCTCTCTCTCTGGAGCTATTGTCCGGTTAAAGAGAAGCAATCTCTTGCGCGGCGAGAGGATGCTGACGAAGAAAAGAGAGGCAGAGATGAAACGGTGTTCGAAAAGCATTGAGGTAGGAGAGGCGCCGATAACGACGTCGTTACGTACGCAACGGCGTGACGCGACTGATTAGAATCGGCTGTTACGTTCTTGCTCTCGCGGCCGTCACTAATCGCGGTTCAACGCCGACCTTACGATACCGCCGGGCTTACGGCTTTAACTCCTGCGCCATGGCGAATATATGTCCTGCCTGTCTGGGATCGCATCCAGCATCCACCTAATCCTGGCCTGTCCGTCTCCCATGCACGGCTAAATAGTACTCCACCCGTGGAACCTATTACATTCCTGCGCCGCGCCGTCGTGGGAGCTCGCATGCCTGATTCACTTTTCTGCACGTTCAGCTAGGAATCAGTGAGCAAACTGCATGACGTAGACTGGTATGGCTAAGGGTTAATAGAAAGCTGTAGTTTGAGGTGTGTCCAATCACCTGGAAGCAATTGATAAGGTAGATACGCGGGTATATTTATCGGGGAAGGAGGTCTAAAGATATTACTCTTTCGTGACCTGTGTTGGTTCTATAAAAAGAACACGAGAAGAACTTTATCAAATCGTAAATACGGAATAGCCTGTTTAGACCCACTTACATCGAAAGACATACGAAGGATAAAGCCCGGTCACCAAGTCAAACAAATCGTACAGGAATCCAGTGATGATAGGATACTAACCTGAAACAGAAAAACAAACGATTCATATCAATAACGGTCCAACCCTGTATTTCCTTATAGATTATCTAATTATGCTTCAGCAATAACTACTTGGAGGGCTGTCAGAATTGAATTTCAGGTTGGAATCCCGAGAGCATTTAGCTAGGAAATAATCAGTGGATTGCACGTGGGCGAGGTTGCTCCCCGCTTATCATCCCGAAAATTAGTTCCACTGGTGGAAGCTTGTATCGGGGGATATTGTTTACCCGGAATTCGGCGGCGAGCGTCGATATGGAGCGGAGTCAGGTCGCGGAAGATACGCAGGGAAAACGCGGCATTAAGCTTGAATCGATAGCCGCGGATTCCTCGGCGGCGGTAACAGCGGCAGCGGGGCTTCAGCCTCGCCGGCGTGTGCGTTTATTTATTAACGGATTCAGTCTCGCACCGAATTCGGGATTACGCGCGCGAGCGCTAATACCCGCGATCCTCATTACGGCTTTAATCTTTTCGCTTTATCCCACGGATGATTTACTGCCCGGCCGCGCACTGCATTACTACGTAATCCCGCCACTCTATTTTCCTCGGGAAATCATGCGCTTGGCACCCTGTCCGCGTTAACAGGCCGGTAACGCAACGATGCACTCGGCAAGCCCACCCAATAACATACTGCCTGTGTGCCTATGCATGTAAATACATTAGCCTCGAGAGATGTCTGGCTCCAACTCGCCATTCCTACCTTTCACTGGGAGAAATAGCATTGTTTTTGAAATTAGAGACAGTCTACAGTCACGCTCACCAAGCTAATTTCTTCGATCACGATAATTAACATTGCTTTCTTAAAAATAACAATTCCAGACTGTCCTAGTTCAAATCTCTTCTTTCAGAGAATAGGAAATCAAAGTACATCTTGCTTGTCAATTAATATTCTTTTTCTTTAGAATATCGAAATTAAATTTACTTATCAGTAAATTCTTACCACACCCAGAAAATCCCTGGGTGCGCCATTAACAGGCATGGTTGATCTAATAGTCATCCACTTACTTAATGGGAAACTCAACTATTCCACAGAATTAAGCATAGATGATTATCGATAGGAGAGCAGGAGGGAGGAATTACAGCGGGTCACTCATGCACTTCTCCCGCTTGATTTACGCACTGTGCCAGGCTAATGTCCGAGTTCCCACGTAGACACGCGGACGTGTGCGTGTGACTAAACGCAGATTGAGCTTTTTGTGTGCGGCTGGTTGGTCTATGGTGGGTTTGCGATAGCCGGCGATAGGACGAGACTAGCGCAAGCCGCGTCGCGACGCGTTCGAGATCGTGTGTGACAAGCGGACCGACGCCGCGTGCACGCCTGACCCTGCACCCTACGCGTCTCCCTCTCTCTATTCATCCCCCGGATTCCCCCGCTAACCCCTTCCATCACTCTATCTCTCTCGATCAGGCTGCGGGTAGGACAATGTTTTCATTAACTGAATACACGAGGGCAGCCCGGCCCAATGCCCGCACCCAATACCGTTATGCCGCCGGATCAACTAGGGCTCTTTCCTAAATGCACCACCAACGCTCGACGCCCGCCCTCCAAATTAATTTCACTCGATGCTACCCTGATGACGGCTTAATACGCACAACAGATTGTTTCCAGTCCTTCATAATCATGAAATAATAACCTTATCAAACAGAGAACTGCGAAAACTGACTATACTTGATCAGCTTGAAGAAGTTAATTATAATAGTCAGTATTAAACTGTGTATATCGTGAGTTAATATTTGTATCATCTTTACTATATAGAATCTTTTCAAGATCCTTTGAGAATTATCTTTTCATGTCGCGTTATATGTTCCAATCTGCGTGCGGAATGTAAGGTCCAAGTGAAGTTAAAAATCTTGGCGGTGAGCCAGCGAGAGTTCTATACGAGTGTTCCCTGGATCAGGATAGATAAAATAGGAAAATCCTAGTCTTTCGTTTCGCCGTAGTACTTTATCAAGAGTTTCAACTCAAGATCCGGAATCACCGGCTTGCCTAATCGACGTGTACTTATGTTTCAGATAAGAGAGTTAGTGGCTTTTGGCTGAAATGGACGTGGTTATCTTGTTAGAGTGTTAGTTATATCCGCCATTTTTACATGCCTCTACGACAGCTCTTGCCAGCTGCGTTCAGAGCAGCTGAGATCTATCGTACGATGTGCGAGCGCACGCACGGCCCCTCGACATGATAATCGCGCTGTGGTAATTAATACATTAGCGTTAATGGACACCATCGAGTGATATTGAACACGTTAATTCATTAACGTTAGCCCCGAGGGTCGCATAAGTGTCATGTACTACAAAGCGCTCCCTTTTTCCTCCTGCTTTAACTATAAATCTCGCAACTCATTCTACGATTACAATATTGCAGATTAGATATATATAAATTCATTACAAAACAGAATGACGATTTTACTTTTGTTAAAGCAAAGGATTCTTGTATTTCAATATTTGACTTTGATTGACTCAGCCGAGTTTCATTTACTGTTCCAACAGCTCGAACCACAGATTGCAGCTAAACGATCGTAGTCAGGAATTTGCTTCTGTTATCACGTCTTAAATGAGCGTATTGTTTCCCAAGACAAAGTTTCGTCTAACATGCCAGACATTACACCGACATGGGCAGTCTCCGATTACGTGGCACGTTCGGACTCGCGTTCTTTTCGACCACGAAGCTATACATGATTAAGTAACACGGTGAACGTGATTCCCGAAGAGTTATCGTACAATTATACTAACAACAGCGTACAGAAACGAGCAATGAATCCTTAGGATATCGAATATCTTGCTTACTACTTCCAGCGGATACTGAAGTTGCTGATTCGAGGGAAAACATTGCTATACACAATGGCAGACATTACAGAGCGCTTAATCATTCGTAGCTATTGAAAACACTGACTAAGATGAGACAACAGATGGTTCTAAGTGGCCCTCGTGCCCGCTCGATAACATGAAACGTGGATACCAAACAAACACTAGCCAAATACACGCAGGAAGGTCAGCGAGGTCCTTTGGTCCTTCAAAAGGAAATAAATCTCCAGTTTTGTTTGGAAAACCTGGGCCACTAATCGCCGAGGAAAAGTGACTGGCTACTGGAAGACAGAAAGACAGCCGGATAGCATAGCGCCACATGGTTTCGTGTGTCTATTTACTTTCCAGCATAAAGTACACGAGTGCTATGAACACAAACAGGTTCCTAATCAAGATCTTCTAGTGGTGAGCGCGATCGCTGTAGATACTACTGTTTCAATCAGTGCGTTTTATTAGACTCATTAGTCATACCAACGAGGAGATAAACTGAACACTACGTTTCATGTGTTACATCTAGATAAAACTTGTTAATAACTTTCACCAACAGTCTCTATCATATCAATAATATATATTTAACGTGGATAGATAAAGTTTATTGAAATACCGAGTGACTGCTAATAAGTACTAATAAGCACTATCTAAACCACGCTGAAATTGGTAAAGTGATAATATCCTGCAAATTAGAGCAGTTCCATGATTAAGCGAGCCAGCAGAAGAAAAGTGTGCTAGCGAAACTATGGATTTCAACGCACTAACAGGAAAAGTAAGGGGAGCACGTTAAACCGAGCGACAATTTACGTGGAGCAAGCCACCAGCGAATAAGTCAGTCATTCGCTGCGGTGTGCCAAAAAAGAAGGGAGCCGCACACCGCAACTGCCGCTGCCACCATTGGACGCCGCAGTGGCATCGCGACAAGTTTGTCAGAACGCGCACGAACTTCCGGAAACACGTTAAACGCGTGTTTTCCTGGCGCTCAGGTGGGGGACGAAACGACAGGGGAACTGCGACGAGTCCTGGCTTACTCGTGGGACGTCGCGAATTTCCCAGGAACACGTCAACGATTCGAGGCAGCCAGGTAGCCAGGCAGACAGTTCTACCGGTAGGGACTCGGCACGGGACACGCCGTCGCTAAATAAAAGCGGGGAAAAAGTGGAGCATGCAAATATATTCGGCGAGGAATTCACTGGCGCCCTAGCAAGCGCAATCCCTAAAAGTTTTGGCGCTCAGGGAGGGCGGCGAGGATGAAAGAGTGAGCGCAGTGATCCCGGAGCGAAACGGGCCTAGCCCGCCACCGGACATGTATATGCAGACTAAATTAAATATACATGCCGCGCAAATAAGACCGCCAACCAGCTCCCTCTTCTTTCTCTTCTTTTTCTACCGTTTCGTCTCCCTCTTTCCACCATTTTCCCTCCTCCGTCGGCCTACGAGTGCACGCCTTTCCCGATTCCCCACTCCAGCTACTGCCAGACAGGACGATCGCGTCCTCTGTCTACGAAGAACACCTGGCGAACCGGGTCACGGCTCACCCTCACGAATAACGCTGACGATACTCTTCTCCTTCCACCCCTTAACTGCCTTGTAAAATTCAAGAGTCAACTACGATCGTCGAGGAAAGCGATCCTTTTATTAACGCTGTAGTTCGACTTGTTCAGTTCAAACATTATTTCGCACAATCATTCATCTTTGAATAATTGAACACTTGAGTTTCCAATGTGTATAAAAATGAAATGAATATTTCTTGTAGGAAAGTTGCAGTTATTAGAAGTCAGAAGGCGAGTATAAGTAGACATAGAAGGTAGATATGATCTAGATGATATCAGAATACATTAGTGAACCAACGGGAGGACAGCAGTGAAAAATATGGCAAAGTCGTCACGGTGTACGTGAGATTGTGCGTTGGTCGAGCATTCGTGATCACATGGGATGTTTTTCACACGAGAACGCAATGCGGACTCGTCGGGCGAGTTTTTCCGGGAGAATAAAACGGTTAAGATTAGCGCGGCTCTTTTAGTACGACAGCAGCGATGAATCTTTTTAATGAATGCATCTGTATGTGTGAGTTTCCCTGCATGTACGTAGGAACAAGGCTGAACAACGCGCTCTCCTTTTTGAGGGCGGATTTTTCCGCCACTTGTTCGCGGCTACCAAGTAACTAGCGCGCTGTAAATAAATTGTACGTAACAATGCGACTGGGCCGGCCTGTTTAACGAGTTTAACAGAAATTTGCAACAGCCGGACCAACAGGGCGCGATGAAAACAGAGTCGGTGGAACGAGTGAGTCGAGTGCAGTCCAAACGGATGAATGAATCGAGGTCTCTGATTTTATATATAATTCTCAAACGGAGGCAAATAAATATCCGAGTGGATTTCTGAGGACTTGTTTCAAGCTGCAAGAGCCGTTTAGAGGTGCATCGTGCACTTGGAATGTGAGAGTACAATCGATTCCTAAGCCGAAGCGCGTCATTATGTGCGACTAATCCATACACTGTAGGCGTAATGATCTGTTTGCTGCGTGAGGGCAATTGAAACTTAAAATCGCTCGGTAATAGCTGCATTCTTGTTACTAGTCGACGGAAACACCTTTCCCCGTCCTCGGTGGCATTTAACACACGCTTCATGTGCCTGTCTTGCCAAGTCTCGAACATCGCATGTATCAGATATGCAGTGTCGAGTACGTGCTTCAACTGGCACAACCGGAACACTACTGAACGATTTAAAACTCCGCTTTTCTGATTCCTTATCGCACGAAAGGGCATGAATCTTGCCACTTCCATACCATTCCCGACTTATTTTATTAAACAGCAAAGACATTCTAGCGAGTAGAATGTTTTAGCCTCAAGAACGACTCGATAGTATCCGAACAAAAGTTACAAACCTGCCAATACACACTTTCGACACGTATTGATTGTTAGTCGATTGCTTTTTACGTCACCACTGGATTCGGTACGTGACAGAATTCTCATTCCAATGTTTAACGGCTCCCCAGCCATACTTCTTTCATTACTCAACTTTAAATCGTGGAATAAACTTCGAACGAGACATAAACTTTAATTGAGGAAAGTGGTATAAGAAGAAACATTCACTTTTGTTTTTAAGGTATCGCTGGAAATCAGACTGTTCCATGAGGGGACTTGATTCTCCTTGGGGGTTGGTAGCCCCATTATCTCGGCCATCAATCGGTCATTCTTCTTCGGCGGAGGGAGTGCAGGGTGGCGGTAGGGGATGAAAACCGAAAATTCAGGATACGTAGGCAATTCCGAGGGAGAACGAGAGGAGGCTAGGGAGGCGTATGTGCACACGCGGCTGGAAGAGATAAAGAGGGCGGGAGGGCGAGCAAGTTGCAGGAAATGCTTTCATTAAAACAATCCCGGCAGCCCGTGGCGTCTGATCGAAACCCCATGTACAGAATAATGAACGCGCGTCCCCGCATGCACGCGTCCCTACATAGTTACATACACCGACATCCATTCACACAGAATGGCGGCTGATTCGCGTGAACCTTTCCACACACGATACAAGCGCATAAGCACACACGCGCCTCCAACGAATATCCACGTCTACACAGCGCTCTTGCGGCGGAGTGCGGTCCCGAACACGATAACTTTGGCGTTAAATACAATTCAAGGTTTAGCTCGAACGTTACCCCCATTATCATGGCTCGCCGCGCTTACTAGCCCTCCATCGGGTATAATGCTCTCTCCGCTAAACTTATACGCGTAATTGCTATACCTACCCTATGTGGAACACTCTCAGCCCATGTATCAAGAGAACGAGATCTAGGTATGTTAGTAAACATATTCTGCGAGCGAGACTGCTTTCAGTTTAAAGGTAAATTTATGGAAAGTAAGAAATATGAAAAGGAATGATTTTTCTTCGGTAGATAAAAGAACCTCCATTTGATCGATTTACTGATAAGCAATAGTGCAATGTCGTAATCTCGAAATAGGAATGCAACGATGAAGGCAGGAAAATCGAGTGGAGTAGTAAGCAAAGTACATTCATACATAAGGAAGGAAGGCGTAGCGTGAGGCGAGACGTGTTCGCATTTCGAGTGGGGCCCTCAGTGTGCGCATGCTGAAATGCGTGTATCCGAACAATTAGATTCCGCGGCGACCCCTCGCGGCGAGGTAGGCGGTCTGCCCGTGATAATATGTACGTACTAGAGGCCCTCGTGTTTTCTGTTAACGTATCGCGCAAAACATGAGGAATAACGTTTCCCATTGCCATGCTGGCGTGGCACTGCTGCTAAAGCGACACGCGTTGCCAACGTGGAACGCGACGCGCCCCTAATCGCGGAATGATATTTCCACCTGGCCTGGGCACTAGCATACACTTATCGACGCATGTATGAGGCACACACACTCGTACACCGCGACGTGCAAGTCCCCACTGCTGCGGCGTCACTCGTGTAAAAAGGTCGCCCTCACGAGAGGAATGTCACTCATGCTCGAGACCCTTCCCCCTATATCCGTGCGCCGATAACTCGCTTTGTAGCGAGGGAAGCCGAGCGAGAGAGCGAAAGAAAGAGAGAGGGTGAGAGAGACCCATGGGATTGAAAACTATGTATCTCAAGCTCCGCTAATTAATCCACGCGGTTTCCCCCGATAAGTCAGTTATTCCACGGATAAGCCACGATTGACGACGTATTCCTTGAGTATGCGACATGGACTTCACGTAGCTTATGCATACGAACGCGTGCGCGCACCACTGCGATGGAATTACACGCTCACCCTTCGACTGACGAGTTAATTTCACGCCGGTACTACGTTTACGCCGATGCAATTACACGGCGCAGTTCTTATGATAATACTGTAATTATTGGGGCCACACTTGTGAACTGGATCGTGTGAAGGATTAAGGAAGATTTCACATTCTTATCATTTTTAGAAAACGAACTATATTAATATTGCGTGGGATGCTGTAAATCCTTTTCTTCAGAGTATTCTTTAGATACGGGATCTCCAATATTCGCGTTTTAAGACATTAAAATCGATTAGACACGCTTTAAAAGGGAAATATTGATACTATTTGTGCGAAGAGGATCCAATCACTATCAGTCTCGCGCCTGGTTTGATTCATTGTGCCGTGAGATAGGCGCAGTTAAACCAACCGTTCGCCGGCAGGCGGTTCTCTCGCGGTGCGCGAGTACGATAGTAATTGATCGGCCGGTAATTAGTGTGTTTACCGCGGCATTTAAAGGCTCGGGGGCACAATTTAAAGAAGATTACGAGTTTGTAATTGGTGCGGCCCGCTAACGAGAAAGAGATATCGAACGCGAGGATGAGCGAGAGCGGGCGGGTGGAAGGTGGTAAAGGGAGGACGGGGGTAGGGGGAGGGGGGCGGGCGAGTGTTATTTAAATCAAAAGCCAATTCCCGTCCGGCTGGAAGTTGCAGCTTACAACCACGGGGTGTCCTGGCCCTGCAAACTCGACACTCGTATTTCCTGCGAGAGGACCAAGCTTCCCCGCTGATTACCACACCCCGCCGACCCTTCCTGCAACTCCGTGGCAAGGATGCTGGGAAACTTTGCACGAAAATATTCTATCGTCGACTGCGAAAGACAGGAGAGAGGAGTTTGGCTGGAAAAGAGGCCTTGCACCGAGAGAAATAATTTGATTAATGAAGGCTATTTAAATTAAGTCGGGACACCGAATCTCCTTGGCGACAGCTCGCGATTCTTCTAGGGTGGCGGAGACGTAAGACAGGGCGGCTAGTGATAAATGTTGAACGTCCGCTGCCAAGCATGCCGGAATATGAATTATCCTTGGCGATCCTTTGTACGCGTACCCGCGCTGATAAGCCTGGAAACCTATTATGAGGACGACGAAAAGATTGCGAATGCCGAACGATCGCTTGCTCGCTCGCACTCCTTCTTTCTTACTTTCGCTTCTGACTTCTTTGCCCGCCAGCCAACCGACCGACTCTACATGCAAATGCTCGATTCCTCACAGTAGGAACCGGCCTAGAGTTATAAGTCATAAGCAAGCACAGTCCACGCTTGGCCCACTGTTCTTCCGGACATCAATTAAGCCTGACTACCCTCGGAAGGGTTCGAATGAAAGTCTTTTTCGGCTACTTTCTAATTAGCAAGTGTTAGAACCCCTTGCGAGGGATCTAAGAAGAGCAATGCCAAGAGGGCTTTAGGGATTTTAAGGGATCCCTTTGCCCTTCGAGTTCCAACTTGGATGACTGTTACGCATAATGAAATGCGGACGGATTTATAAAGAATTAAGAGAAACCTTAGTGTAGTTAATATATAGACTGTTATTTTTTATGTTAATTCTTAAAACTTTGTTTTGTTCGTAATTCACGCTATAAATGAAACCCATATATCATGGAGACTTATAATAAGCCTTGAACTATAGGCAAATCACTGTTGATGAAAAATTGGATGCTCGAAAGTTCGAAAACATTTCTCGAGACTAGTAACAAAACTAACTAATGTTCTGCGGTTGGCGTGGAAAAAGTTTCGCCGCTTTAAAATCATATAACGAGGGAATAATGAAACGCGAGGGGTTTGGAGAATCAAGTCGGCCGGTGGAAGCAACTCTTGTGTTACGATTTAAAAAAGCGGAACCACCACCGCATCCACCGCATTTCCACAAATATTTATCTGGACCAGCGACGAGTGCTCGCGCTAATTCGCGGTGCGTGGATGTGCCGAGCAGCGAGAAAAGCCCTCAATGCGGATAAAACACTTTTCCCTCATGTATGGACAATGATTTCCCGTTAATCCCCTCCACGAGCTAGTGAACGAAATCATACCTATCTGTCAGAGGTTTTGCGATGGAGAAAATTGGATTTCATTAAATTTCTACAGTACTATACAATACTTTCATATTTAGAGCATGTAATAAAACAATTATTCGATTCTCTATACAATTTAAATCAACCTTGAACGCGTCCATCTGTTAGAAGCTAGCGATCACATTGAATTCCCACACATCTCGTCTAAACTCTCAGAGGACGAAAGCCCACTGCTGGCCGTGACACTGGTCTAAAAACCAGTCTCTGTCCCGGGTGTCTAATCGAACCTAGAGAAGAAATCTAAAAGTCGACGCAATATTTTCCTGGGAAGGACGGAGTGGCGTAGTGCGGCAGGTTGTGCCTTCCGGGAGGTCGAGCGGACGCGTCTCGCATACCAGTGGCTTCGAGAGGACGACTCAGGAGGTTAAAAGGAAAAACAGGGCGGCAAGGTGGCCAAGGTACACACATGGGGCTTCAGAGAGCCACTGTGCTCTCCGGGCCGCCCTCCCATGGCTCGACTTTTCCACCGGGAATGGTATTCGTCACGAAACTGGACTTATCGCGCGTTCCGATCCTATACACACTCCGAGTGTCACGGGGCCGGTTTGTTTTGAGGACGTGACTTAACCAAAATAAGTTCGGCAAACAGAGGTCCCAATACTCTCCGCCCTCCTTCTCTCTCCCTCTCTCCTTCTTGTTATGGATATAGTATGTTTAGGCGTCGCTTCTACAGGGCTACCGTGAAATGAGCTGCGTGTAAACTCTACCGGGAGAAATGTAAACCCACGCGAGCAGCACGAACAGGCGAAAAAAAGGCCCGCCTTGATAATTTGTAATAAAATTGTCTAATTCGTAAATAGGACAGGAAATTCATATTTCCTGTAACTCTGTTTACTTCAGCGTCTTCATTGAAAATCCAATAACTCTGGTTATCGGGTAATCCTTATTAAACGACCGTCAGTCTACGCGTGGGTGGACGAGGGCATTTACCTCACAGATTACTGGAAATAGTCAGGGTAAATCCGGTGGTTCGCACCAAGTACACGATCGACCCACGCGTATGTCTAAGGCTATCGACCGCGGGGGTGGATGGCAGGTGTGTGAGGAGGCTTGACGAAAAAAGGAAATACGGCGACGCAGCACGAAAGACAGGGATATGTCTGCTAAGGCTGCTATCAGGTGTAATTCCAGTGCGTATGTTCTCGACTTAGGTGGAACCAGAATAACATGAATACACATCTATCCAAATATAGTTCCAGGTGCTTGAAGAATGTTTCCTACCTGGAAATCCAGTATTAAAGCTTTGGATAAACTGTGCCATTGAATTCTTAATTTCAATGGCAATGGCTTAATACACTTATTCGTACAATCTACCACTCGACGAACACTCAGTTTGAAACTGAATAAGAAGAGAAAGACGAGGCAGGAAGTATAGGCGAAGCCAAAGGATAGAAAGAGTGGCGTAGCCTGGTAGAGGATAGTGGGTTCGAGATATACGACCTCATAATTCCCTTCTAAACATCGCTAATTGCAGTGCTGACCCTCTAAATCTTTCGGGATGCTATCTGCCCGCTCGAAAATACTCTACCGGTCTCCCTCTCTCTCACTTTGCTCGTGTTACCTACACGAGAGGCTAAGCGCACACCTTTGTTGCACACGTCGTGCTCGTGCTTAGGTGGTAGTCCGGGTAGTCTGTTCTCTTACACACTCTCTATTAACCCCGCCGCGGCTCATCCATTTCTCAGATCGATGAGATAGCGTCTCGTTTTCGTACGCAGCCCTCGCTCGCTCGCTCGCTCTCTCCAGGTTGAAGGCCCGAATGAAAAAGGGACGGCCGATCAGCCGGCCTGAAGAATAGTTATACTGGAAGCAGCGCGATGAACGCGCGTTTATCACGACACCTTCTGGTCTTGCCGTAAACTGAGGGAGACGGAGAACCTTCTCAAAGTACGAGAAGAAGCTGCTCCCGAAAATTGAAGGGAAATTGAAAATTGGATCACGAAAGCCCGTAGCAGGGAATTGATCGTGCAATTACTCGCTCGCTATTCTGCCGGCAAGCCGAAAATTCGTCCGGTAAAATCTGCACTCCGGATTTACGGAAGGAATCTCACGCGAGGTGTCTTCGTTATCTTGGAAAGCTACTCTAAAAGCTGCTGTTCACTTTACTGAAAGTTCGACGGCGAGTCGAGCTCCGGGAAAGACCGATTGAAATCGAGTAGACGACTATCTCGCCAGGCAATCTTGTCTTTTGTTGTCGACTACTGATAGAGATTCCTTGCTCCTCCTAGAGCCACACTCGCTTCTCCTTCTCTTGCATCCTCGCCTTTCTATGGCACGTACGCTCGTTGTTCTCCGGACAGTAGTACACTCTTGCCGTTCACCTTCCACATTCACCACCCCCATATACTTCTTTGTATCGTCTGTTTATGCTTAAGGCAACACTGTGCAATCTAGTTTCTCTCGAATACGGTATACCAACTGACCGTGTGAAATGCAATCGAACACGACGCTCCGACGATACTACTAGTTCTATCGGGAGACTATCATTCCTCTTGAGGTTTTGCACATCTAAATCTGTACGAATTATTCTGAGCTTGATAATGTTCACGGGAAATTTGACAAACGTTTCTAATAACAAGATATTAGTGTTCTAAATACGAAAGTAAGTAACTCAAATTCTAATAGCACAGCTAAAGACTGTAACAAGGAATACGAGTATTTAATAAATGTCACTTTATAAGTGCAATGTAAATGATGTCTCGTGCCATCCTGAGACAGTCGGGTGAAGCCAATACCTTACTAGTATCCCACGTGCCTGTCTCCGAGGTAGAAAATACTTCTTTAATGAAGAGAAACGATACTATTTCACGACCCATATCGCCCGGCAGGACCACACCGGGAAGCCAACCCGACGGGTTGGCGGATTTAACCGGCAAATCCGTCCGGTGCTTATAAATCATTATTAATACCAGGAACAGCGGAGAGCCGCAGCGAGGCATTTTCTCCGTTTACACAAACGGCGCCCACCGCAAATTCCGCGGTTTCGTCGAAGACGAGGCGGTGGGCACGCGTTGGGAAAAAGCTACAAAACGAAGGGAGAGTCAGTAAAGGCGAAACCCACGAGGGTTCCGCCTTCCAATTCACTTTCCAAGACGCCCTTCTTCTTCCTTCCCCCCTTTTGCTTGCGTACCGCGAGAGCTGTGCGAAAGGGATTTCTTTGTTTTATCGAGTCCTAATGAAATGCGAGCGAGCGAATTTCCCTAATACAAAGCTCCAGTCCCGCGTACACCCACCCACCCCCTTTTGCCTCTTGCCGCATTTTCCCTCCTCCACGCTGTCCCCCCAAGAGCCTGTTTTCCTCGTTCTCCGCTCGTCGCGTTTGCTTCGACTAATAATATACGTCGTCAGCGACGTGTCCATTTCCTCATTGTTAACGTCCTCATCGTCGTCGACGTCGTCGTGCGCCTTCGCCTTGGCGTAAATAATCGCTCGTTCTACCTTGGCAAACGAGAGGAGCCAGCCACTCCGGGGTTTCCGTGACGAATAAATGTTTTAATTAAGTCCCTCTCGCTCAGCCTCTCTCCCTTGTTCTCAGGCATTCTTAGTCATTCTATTCTCCACTGCGAAGGAGAGAGTGAGGTGAAGAGAGAGAGAGAGAGAGAGATAGAGAGAGAGCAGGCATCTCGTAACGGTTTATATGGCAAAGACACCCCTTTGAAATGTCAATGGTCCACTTCCCTCATAACGCCCGGTAGGTAATTCGCGTATTCTCAAACCTCCTAGGAAGCCACCCCCCGTGAAAAAGCTTGCTTCCAGACGTCAGCGGGGGCTGCCTGTCGGCTTTTCACCTGCCCGCTTCTCCCCTCAATGTGAATTATCGTAATGCAAAGTTTTGCAAGCAGCCCGTAGTCCTCCTTTCCGCATTGTTCTCTCTTTCTATCGCGAGGGAGTCAGTCGGAGAGCTCTCCTTGATCGTTTCAGCAACTAATAACTCCCGCGCCCTTTGTATCACGCGGGCTTATAGCTTTTGAGCTCCCTGACCAATCTTACGACCGAGGCTGCCTCTCTTTTTCGCTCTCTCCATTTGTTCCGCAAGTTCTTTTCATTCGAGTCGCGCACCGCGAGCATTGTAAACTCAGTTCGACGCTCCGCTGGATATATGTTACGAACATAGCGATCGAAAGAGGCCAGAGACGAAATCTCGGGCGTTCGAGAAATCGGTGTGGCGAAAAATCGCTTGGCACGGCAGCGCCAAAGGTGTTTCCTTGCGCAAGAGGATAAGGACACCGGATACTAAACTGGCGGCGCACGAGGAATATCGACTAGAGGTAGGAGAGACGTCGAATCTAAAGGAAAAGTTTCCCTTGTAGCCTGCGCGTTTATTCCCCAACTTCAATCGTCCTGGACACGCGAGCAGTCGAACACGAGGCTCTCCTATCTACTCGATACTCGTAAACCCCTGCTTGTTCCTCTCGCCTTTTATTTGCCACCCTAGCAGCGCTTTGCCACTTTGTGGCCGCCGTTTCTACTTGTCCCATCAGAATAGCTCCACTAGCAAACCGTGGAAAAGCGATGCTGCATACATACTACTTTTGCTTTGCATTGCCGAAGATCGCGTGTTCGATCCTGCAGAGACTGAAATGAGTGTAATATCATTGGAAACTAAAAAAATTATATTTTTAATTTCCATTCTTCGATGACAGAATCATCGCTGAATCATACAATAATAGCTGCAATTTAAGAGTGGCGAATATGTATTTTCAGGAATATGTAATTCGAGAGGAGTGAGGCTACACCCTCGGGCTAGGTGGCAGACGATATTGAGGAAGGTGGAGGCTTCGGTCTCGTCTCGAGTTCGAAAGAATGGAAACGAAAAGATTCCGTAAGAAAAAGAGAGCCACGCGCATTGTGTGTAGCCGAGGCTGGCTCTCTTACCAGCTTGGCTAGCTAAGAACTTCTCGGACTTCGAGGAGGACAGAGTTTTCTCCTCGAAACTGAGGCTTTGTCAGCTTATAACGATGTAATAATAAAACCGGCGGTCTAACGATCGGATCGTGTTTCCCGGGGAGACGACGCGCCGGCACCGCCAGCTGAACAATGAGACGTATATTTCCCTTCCGCTCGTAATCAACCTGAGCGTCCGATTGTGACAGGGTGACTCCGGCCAGATTATGCTCGGCGTAAACTTTCGAGACAGAGATTTCCGTGCTTAGGTCGAGGATCGAATTAATTCCCCCTGCGTGGATACTCCTTATGCCTTGCTCCTCCCACCGGCTATCATTAATTGCCAAAGAATGGACAATAGGCATATAAACCGTAAGGAAAACTGTAAACTATTCTAGCTAAGAATTACTGCAATGATAAACGCAACTATTTCAATGTTAATATCCTCCGAAGCATAAAAGCGAGGAGTATTAAAAGAAATTGGGACAAAGTTTGAAAGATGATTAATACGTAATTCATTGAATTATATTGAATATGTCACGGGAAAAATTTGAATCAAGGGTCGTATGGTATTCGTAAACAGATAATATTTTGCAAGTGACACTCACACATGATCGTTCGCTTTCGATTTTGCTCATAAAAGGGTTTATTCCGGCGACTCATGAATAAGGGGGAACGAAGAGTCCGCGACTGGAACTTCCTATTTCTCTCTTTAAAAACGTGCACCACGCAACATTTGCCTTTACGGGCGATTGGCTGCTTGGAGGTAGAGATAGAACTCTTAATGTATGGACACGGTGTCCTCTATACATGGAGCAGGAGGGTGAATTATTGGCCAAGTTCTTTGCCCGAAATAACGGCCGAGCAAGCAAGGCAGAACGTAGGAGAGCGGAGTGGCGGCTTCTTTAAAGAAAGATCGACTTGCGGATACGCGAAAAAGTAATTTGTGAGTCGATTCCCTGAGGGTGTGACAAGCCTGCTCCACTTTCGCCCATATTTTCCTGTCCGACCCGCGAAATATCTCCTGCAAAATTCATCACTTCTGATGGTGGATGAAGGATGTGTGTCCCCGCTCATCGTTCTGCATGCCGATCCGAAAAAAAAAACTAACACTTGCGAAATTACACTCTGCCATAGAACACTTTCCCGATTCAAAAAGCAAAAAATCATTGATAATTCATACGAACTAAAGTGCCGACTTTGTTTATAGACGTCAACTGAAAATCAGAGTTACTCTCTTGCTGCAAACTCAGTAATTAGTGACAGTAACACCGATCGAGACTGAAAAGAGGGAACGATTATATTAAACTGCACTCGACTAGTCAGTGACGGGAAAGCATGTAACGTATAATTCGGCATCTACTAATTTAATATCACCGATCGAATTGAATGGGTTTACCCAGTCGCAGCGATTGCGTGGCACGTGCGATCGGTATTACATTTAAATTCAATCACCGCTACATTAGCTGCGATCGCTTCATTACGGCGAGAGGGTGCGGCATGGCGCGAGATAGAACGCGATTGCGATTGCGTCGAGTTTATAAAATAACTCGTTGGATTCATTAAACCTAACGTTAATCAGCGGCGGTCCAACTCGGAGCAGAGGACTCGCGTGCAATCGATCGACAGAACGAATTCAAAGTAGTACGATGATCGCAGCGAATCATTATGTAATTTTGGCTTGGGTACACGAGTGCTCGGCGTACATAATGCACACGAGCAATCATGATCTACATACCGTTGTACACGTAGCCATGATATAATCTCGCTAATCGACGGTTCATCGCTCCCTCCAAGCCGATAGCTGTGCTCGCCTGCGCTGCCTAGTATTCCTCCTCGGACGAATTTACCAATGTAGCGTTAGCACTGCCAATTGCACGGTAAACACACGCGAACTGTATATACATGTCGGAAGAAGTTACTAGGGCCGCACTTATACCGTAAGTGGGCTGCTCGTCGAAGCAAGGTGACCCGCAAGGATTTCGTACCTGCTAGCTTAGCCAATGGATTGGAGAGCATCATTCAGCCCGACTTGGGTTTACGACCTTCAGCGGTGGCGTCCTCGGACCTCGCACTTGCAATGAAAAACATCTGTGCCACCACGATTCTACGGTAAACATTTACGATCGATAGTGTGGCTGAATAGTTTGCCTCTCTTCGAACAGTGTACTTGAATATTCCGCACGTGTACAGATCCGACACTCTAAACGCGAATATACACACCTTCGTAATGAACTAATAAGATTTTGATATTTTATAGTAATTAGGTAGAATAAGCAATTTTATTGATAGGTTTTGGTTCGTTGCTTTAAAGTTGAGTGTGGTGAGCTTGGATATTGGTCCTTTGGGATACGATTTATCTGAGAGGAATGCATGTGGGAGACTATGCTTTCGGATGAAAGTACATACATATGTCTGTAAAGGGACAGTGTCCATCTCATGGGGACAAACAATCTTCGCATGGCCTTCGAGCTCTAATCGATCTTTTTCATTACAATGTCATTAACTGGCGATCCTCAATGTCTTCGTTTTTCGATGAACGGCATTCCGCAAGCCGGAGATCGCGTCCCCGGCGTTGCGACAGCGACTCGTCGCGTCCTCGTTCGCGGGGAGGCGATATTTCATTCAAATCGCCCGAGTGAAAAGTATTGATGACTTCGGAGGGTTTTATCGCGTCATCTGCTAAAGTAACCTGGATGACTGGGTTCCAGTGGTGAACGACTTCTCTTCTAACGTTTCCTTTTGCAATATGCTAAGCGGACCAACTTCAAGCTCAAGCTCATTATGCAACGTTCGAAACTAAGAGCTATGACCAACAAATCAACTGCCAAAAATCAGACTCCATTAGACATTCGCTATAAATTTCTCAACGTAAAAATAGTAGTCGAAGCCGAAGCATTCAAATAGCTCAATACACTGTACGAATCCTTTGCATAAGATCAGCGTGTTTTATCAGTTCTCCAGACGTGTAAAATACCAATTAAACTTGAGATTTTTAACTTCGCCGAGCAACCGTTGAAAACAGTAAATTTCAAAAATCGACCAGTGCATTTTTAGACATTGAACCAGAGGCAGTGTCGGGCGAGAGTAAAATATAGATTTAGAGAATATTACAGAGAAGCATAACGCAGAGTGGTGCGAAGATGGCCGTTCCACCATAATGCAAAGGCAGCCATAAGCGGAGCTCATTACGCGTACATCTGTGCAGAAGCATACAGCCGTTCACGAATACATTACTCTATCGTCACTGGCATCGTATGGCAGTGCTCCCCGAAAGAGGCAGGTGCACATCCTGCAGGATATGTGGGCAGGATACAGATCGGTGAATCTGCAACGATTCCTCCCCTTCGCTCTCGCACTTCGTCCAAGTGAGAGGAGGAACTGGCATTGCGCGCGAGTTCGTATATCCAATTACCGAGGGTCCAGCACACACTCGTTGAAATATGTCGCGCGTCCACACATCCGCGGATAATGTCGATGGAATATTCATTGCCATATTGCATACCCCCCTCCATAAACTCCACCTATCTGGCTCTCTCCTCTGTACGGGAATATACGTACTCGACGAATTTCATCGTGGTTCCCTGCACCATCGGACGATTGTGTTTCCTAGTACAATGTTGGACGCCCGGCTCTCTTGTTGCTCGATATTCCGGCGCGTCCTGTGATTGACGACAGCCCTAGTTACACTTGTACGTCCCTCGTGATTCGGAGAGGATGATTGGACCGAGGGAAGAGCCTTATTAATAGGCTAATGATGTCGAAGATTCGAATTTGACTCCGGATTTGATGGGATCGAATGTCACTCCTCCCTTTAATTACATTACAGGTTCGTCATAGATACACGCATGGAATTCAAATCCTATCTGATTCAACAGCTCTGGAGTTTCAATGGATACGAAGGAACAATGTTGTTTGCGATCGAATAGCATGGGGAAATTCAATAGGGGCTGAAAGAGGGCGTAAGAAACATCGGCGTGTGGATCATGAATTGCGAACTTGATTGCACCGGCGTCTGGCTTGCCGATATGATCGGCAACACCCACACGCCACGATTGAGATAGGAGGAGGCAGTCCTATTAGAAATTCTGGCGGTGGATTGCTTATTCGACTATCAGCTGGCGCGATAATAGTGACCGGGCCGACATCGATGTGCTGACGTTGCCGAGGGATGGACAGAAATGCGAAAGAAACGAGTGGGAACTTTGGCTACTGTTCGCCCAGATAGAAATCCCTACTACCACCAATGTAACCATCTCCACTGGAGGATGATGCTTACGCAGGAAATCTGCGAGCCATTCGACTCGGTTCACGAGGGTGCAAAGCAAATATTTCCTTTCGATCCCGCTTCTAATATCTACATTTAGGACATTTGCCCAACTCTCCTTAAGTAGCTCGTCTGAGCTCTACTTCCCCTATCTTAATCTTCGATACACATTCGCCCCCCTTTCTCCCATTGTATCTTCCAATAACTTATCCCTTTTTGATAATCATCGCACTACCATTAATAATTAGAATGCCACGATAGAAACAGAAAGATATCCGAAAGTTAGGAAACGGCTTTCAGGAAAAACGAGGTACAATCGTGCGACTGAACATTAATTACATGGATTAAATTGCAGTTGACATACAAGACACATTGCCAAATAGTTTTCGAAAGCATGATGAACAACCGTGATCGAATGAAGCCCTTCTTAATCTCGCAAAGTTTTATGAATGGCGTTCGAGCTATTTTCAGGGGTGAGAGAAATCGGGCAATCGTTTATCCAGACAAACGTGAATTTTCCATCGACCGACAGATAGAAACGCGGCTTAAAATCAGAATAATTCTTTTAATATGGCAGGCAGTGGGGTGAGAGATGAGCCGATAGTAAGCCGGTATGCGAAAGCCCATCGGCGAGGAGGGGGACGCCATGTAAAATTGTTTCCGCTAATAAAGTTAATGCAATCTGAAAAAATGGTTGCATCCTTTCCGAGGTACTGTCTGCATGTGTGTGTGTGTGTGTGGGAGGTTTACGTCTGCAAAAAGCGGGGAATTTAGAGGTTCACTGGGGCCGAAATCGATAGAGGTACATCTGTAATCCCGACGAACAACACAGCGTACCCCGTCCGGCGGCCGACCGACATTTGTAAATGCGATTGTGCCAATAATTTCTGGCATTATAGCCGCGCGAAATTTTCCTATCGCCCGCTCCTGCAGATAAACATGTAGGGAATGTTTAATGCGGCACCTGCTGCTAATTTTGCGACAAAATTATTGTACTTCCGTGAGAGATATCGCCAGCGCATCGGAGAATATTAGTGCGCAGGTCGATTGGATATGTTAATCGAGGGATGAATAGTAACTTTAATTCGACCTGAACCTCGCTGATTAATCTTTCATCCAATTTCTGAATTGTGTCTCATAGATCTGAGGCTTGAAGTAAAAGCAATAAATATGAATAACTAATAAAGCTGTGGCTTCATAACATCGAATTTTTATCTTATAACAATGAAAACAATATTTGCGGTCTTATTGTTTATATTTGAAAGAAACATTTAATTTCAGAGAAAGTCGAATGGGTTGGGAGAAAGATGAGGAAGAAATCCACATCATGTTCTGCCCGCGTGGAGTGAAGATCCACGTGATTCCTCGTGCTCGCTTATTCCACCTTTCTATTTCTCTTTCGCGATCCCTAATGAAAATTCCAGGTTGCATTGATATGCATCTACAAGATTCCGTGTGCGCCCGACGCGCACCCGGCGTTCATTTCGCGCGATTTCAGGACTTTCCGGCGGAATCTCGTAAAAGCGAATTCTTCGCGATCGCTGCCTCTCTCCCGGCACACTTCTCCTGCTCCTCCGGGGCCACCTCATCCCACTTACTGTGTGTCCCGGTTCCCGAGCGCGCGATGGAATGCATTTTCTAGCTGCAATATTCCGAGACAAGTTTCGGCACCGCTCGACGAGCCTGTTTATTTCTGAGAACTTGTGAGACTACTGGAAAATCGGACCACTGGAAACAGATATTGTTTTATAAAATGTATCCGATATCAAATGTTCCTATTCAATGTAAACGAGGAACTCAGTCTGTTTCTGTCTAGTGCTGTAAGAGAGAGCGTGGTTCGTTTACCAACACATGATCGAAATACAAGGTTTGATTACTAAATTCAATCAAATTACCACTGAATACTGTATAATTCACTGTGAGTAATGAACTTCAATTGGGAAATATGCGAATTACACCTCGCAAAATGGTAAATTCCAACGCTGTAGTAATTAGAAGTAGTAACAATAAACCAATAAAGCTATTTCGGCAATTTAACAGGGGAAGCTATGTATAATCACAAATTTAGCATACCAGTATTTTATAATGATTGCTACTTTAAATCCCGACGTTTATCATCATTATAGCATTATTATGATGCATAGGCTGCTACTATAAATTCTCCCGTAGACAGCACTCGCACCAATTCATTTTCAGTGCATTCTAATTACTATACAAATTACAGTCTCGATCTCTTTCTCTTCCGGATTTCGAGGTACCAGATTATTCGCCCAATCGAATTATCTTCCGTATCTCAAAAATTATTAAGGCAATACCACAAGAAATTGCAAAAGCGAATGAACGAGCTTTCAATTTAGTGTGAACAATTAAATCCAAGCGATGGCACTGAAATTTTCAGCTTGGATTTCTTGACGGGTAAAAGCAATCCATGCAAGCAGTGAAAAAGGGCAAATGGTAGTAGTTTGTTTTGAAGGCGAATGCGCTCGCCACGGATAATAGCAATAGGTGGATCGCGCACGCATATCAATACAGGCATATCGGCACTATCAAACGATTACTTTTCACCGAATCCGGTCGACAACAAGGGCCATTCCATTGCTTTTACGCCGATACTCGGTTTTACGATGTCAGTATATGCATGGCCATAGATGCGCTGCGGCAAGATATTTACAAAACAAGCGCAAAAAGCCTAGCCTGCCCTTCGATATGTAGCGGAGGGCCAGTAGCATGATTGTTCCTCTGCCGCCATGTACATGCATACATGCATGTATAGCTTCATGCAAACTAGGAATCGTGCTCCGAAGAGGGTTTAGTCACGGTTGCAGCTGATTCGCACACGAAATGAATTCGAGAGGGAAAGTGCCTCCGGCAGGTGGCGAGCTACCAACCCTCCCATACTCTTATTTCCAACCAGATCGATCATGCCAAAACCTACAAAATATAGTATATTTACAGTAATACACGTGCTTCGAGGGAATTATTAAAACTTCGTATCCAACAAAATAAAAATCGAGTAATTAAATTGTTAGAGTGAGTCTTTAATTTCTGTAGATCATTGTAATGTGCTACCAGACCATTTTGCATGAAAAAGTTCTTTAAACTACTTTGAACAAGAGACCAGAACTCGATGCGTGGAACAAGGTACAGTACTTTAAAGCAGTATTGTCGCGCATTCGGAGAAAAGCGAATACAACGCGTTGCTTTTTTCAAGCTCGCGCTCACTTCGTCGAAATGCGCGAGATGCAGAGAGGACGGGAGGGGAGTGCGATACATACAGTGTTTCTGCATTACGTCAAAGTGCAACTTCCACACGGTTGCCAGCCGGTGGATAAAACAGGGAGTATACGAGTCAGTGCATTGTCGCGGAATAACAGAGGACAATTCAGTAGCAGTCAAGAAAGGCAGGGGAAACGTAACTCGCTTCGCTAAAAGAAGCATTTTCAGGGCAGGTT
Organism: Ectemnius cavifrons; assembly: GCA_964023945.1. Taxonomy (NCBI): domain Eukaryota; kingdom Metazoa; phylum Arthropoda; class Insecta; order Hymenoptera; family Crabronidae; genus Ectemnius; species Ectemnius cavifrons. The sequence continues at coordinate 6,327,711 of OZ030385.1, read as the reverse complement.
CGCTGCGCGAAAAAGCCCTAGCGCGATACTAGGCCAACTGTACACGCAAAAGCTAGGCGAATATGTAATAAAGTCGGCCCACCATGCACAGCCAACAGAGATGCGCCACGCTCCTAAAGCCCGGATCATTATTTCAGAAAGTTTTTACAGCCGAAAACATGCCCTTTTTTTCCAGCCAGGTTTCACCCGTTGGTAGGAGTGTTCGGCAGCTGGTCGGAATCCCAGAATATACACATCCAGACCGAAATATTTCGCCCAATTATGAGGATGCAAGCTATCGCTATCAATGATACATGGCTTCGTCTGGATCAAATTCGTGGCATTTCGTATCGGAAAAGCGAGCGCTCGACGCCATGACGTTGCGTCGCCGTGCGCTCGCAGCCCTGTCGAGGGGTGAGAATTTTCAAAGCATTTTTTGACTAATAGACCGACGCTATCACGGGCGACGTGCCAATTCGTCGCTCAGTTTTGAGCGCGTGTTACATCGCTGAGTGACGTCGTTGTTCGCCGGTTCTGCAATTCCAGTGTGTACAGCACGAAGAGCTCGTCTCTGTGTACTAGGTAGATGTATATACGTGTGTGCGTGGGGAGAGGGTGGAGGTTGGAGCATTCGGAGCTCGGACCGCAGCGTTTGGTAAATTTGGCCACCCAGAGGTAAAGCAACGGTAATAAATGAGCGGCGAGCGCGTTGCCAGCGCGCGGCCGCTTCCAGGTCCAATTTCCCAGGAGGGTACCGGTCCAGGCAAAACCGCAGCCTAAAAACAATATCCTACAGTCTACGCTCGGTCAGTGACAGTAGCCGATAGCTTGCTACACTGGCGGACGCCGACGCCGCCGCCGGATAACTTATCGCTAGCCATCTAATATCCGAGAGGTAATAACCCCACCCACCGACCTGTCACTAGATACAAAAAGGTCGCTGAGATTTCGACCGGGCCACCCCTTGCCGGCCTCCGAACGACCCCTCTTCTCGTACAATCCACGCAACTTTTCGCGTTAGCCCACTCTCATCTCCGAGTTTCGTCTTTGAGGCTAATTTATAGGATGCACTAAATAAGAGGCAGCACTCACGTGCTGGATCAGTAGCCAACACTAATTCCTATGGGGAAAAGGAAGCAGATTGCTTCTAGTGAATTAATATACTCAGTCAGAAAAGAGCTTTACGACTTCGACCGGTTTGTGTTACGTAATCTAATGCCATGATTAAAGTAATAAAAAAGAATTTCATCTGGTATTTATGAGGAGTGAATAATAACGATATAAAGTGAGAACGAGTGTGGGATGGGACTGGTCAATCGGAGTTATTCATATTCTTTCGGATATACCACTGCTACCTGGTTTCTACTCTCATGAGGGAAAGGTTTGCTTCGAGAAATTCCATAGCAATTGGCGAGTGCACTCGAAGATTGCTCTCGATGACATTTCAGTGCGGAGTAAGTGAGGTTGGTCAGAAGTCGCAGGGAAGGAAAACGATGGGAGAAAGAAGAGAGATATCAAACAAAGAGAAGTTCCGAGAAAGGGTGGGTGGAGAGAAGGAAAGAACGAGAAATTCGGGGGAGGGTTTGTCGATTTACTACTCGAAGATGGATAGTTTACTCGAAGTCTGAGCACGAAATGATTTCAGTGCTACGCTTTCTACGTCCGAGCATTTGGCCCCTTCTCTCTCATGCTAGTCTGGCTCGAGAGCGAAGCCGTTTCCGCCTTCACTCTCTTCACGCTTTCCCTCTCTTCGCGGCTTTCCGTCTTCGTACGTTCTTCCTTTCTCATCCTTCGGTGCTGTCGACTCTCTTTCTCTCTCTCTTTTTTAGCTACGTAGTCTACTGGCCGGAGACGAGATCAGGAGAGGCTGAGCCAGCCAGCCACCACCAACCACCACTACCGCGGACATCGGGTTGTATTTCATAAAGTGGGAAGCCAAGTTCAGGCCGAACCCGGGAAGTTTTGTGGACCTCGACGTGTACTTTAATACAAGTTTTCCATTTGACGCTTTACGCTTTCCTCCACAGCCCATTTCAAATCCTGCACTATTTCTAGGTCTGTCTTGACTACTTTCACCCTTAATTTCTATCCCCAAGAAGAGTTGCTTTATTAACACTCTTAATTGTCCTGAGAATAGTTTTGACATCTACGGAAGCTTGACAGATAATTTTATTCTCAGTTTATAAAAATATTCGAAATGCTGTACATTTCCGAGATACTTAGCCAGGTGGTTGTTCAAGAGTTTTAACTCATCGTCGATTAAAATACCCATCCTGGTAAAATGCTAGTCTGAAGAAAAGCCGACTGCAAAGAGACACACTTAACTCGAACGTCAGGCGGCAGGCTATTCCATCTTCGCCGGTGATGCTCGCGTTAAATATGCCAGTAATACGGTAGAAAATCTCTGAGACGCGGCAAAGTCTCACAGCCGTTGGGAGGACGTTCGGAGAAGAAAAGATTAAAGTCCGAAGTAGCGGGAAAGTTGCATCGGGCGCGACGGGGGCGGCAGGATGGTGGTAGGTGGTAGGTAGGACGACGGAACAGGAGTGGACACGCTTCCCGAGAACTTCCGGAAAAGTGTCGGCCACGATCTCGGTGAGAAGCGACGATGCTGCTGCACGGGCGAAGCATTGTAAAACATTCAGCAGGGATTATAATTCCAGAGTGAGCGCACCGCCCGAGCGAACGCGGCAGGTAACGAGCGACTATTCATTACGGAGAACAGCAAGCGCGGACGCGTCCGCTGCATCCACGCAAAAATCTCGCCTCGCCCTATAATTATCTCGCACTGTCTTCCTAATGAAAAATTATTGCTAATAATTATTCCTAAGCGCGTTCCTCGCCCGAGAGAACTTCTCTCCTTTCACGCGTGTTCACTCTGCTTCCCCTGGACTTCCTAGCTTGTACTCCGGTTTTATACGAGAGAGTTTCTCGTCCTTCCTGACTCTTCGACGCCTACCGCTACGTTATACCGGAAGTCCAAACGTCAGAGTAATGATCCTAACTTTACAGTGTACCGCGATGTTCTATTTATAAACGTTTATACCCCCAATGGAATTTGCATCGAAGTAATCTATTAAAGTATTGTTGTAAACTTACTGTTGTAAAATAACCTTTATGAATTGTTTCTAGTATCTAACTTCTAGTGTTTCTAATAATTTTGTTGTAACTTTTATTATTTCCAGCTGTCTCTATTAGAATAATTTGGCAATTAAAATAAATTCGCTGGTTCCTTATCCAGCACAGAGAATATCATCTGCCGGAGCGATTAAATTCTTTACGATCTTCTTTTCATTCCCCAAGGACCAATTGCAAAAGTGATAGCCATCATTTTCTAGCGTCTAGCTTGTAAATTACATGTTATTTTCATCATGTAATCAAATTCTTGTACGGATTACCAGTCGGCAGGGAGTTCTCTATTTCTTTCTCCCCCTCTTCTTGGAGAAAGGGGGAAGATGAAGGAGGTCTTCTCTTAACGCGTCTGGTCTAAAGTCGCTTTCCAAGCCGGTGCCACGCATAATTAAGGCGCATAATTTCTTGAACCGTTAAGAAATTACTGCTGCTTTCCGCCACGCCATAGCACGGCGCGCATTCTTTTCCTGAACTGGTTCATCAGTACGTTACCCCGCGGCGGCTGCAGCCTGCTGCTCGCCGTAACGACAGGATCTCCGAGTCTCAAATGTTCACGTACTGCACGCTGCGCGGCAACCCGTTCTTATTTTGCATTAACAAGCATCCCGAGAACCCGCCGCGCTACGGGTTCCCAATGCTTTTTCCTAGTTGCACCTTCCTTCGCCCTTTTTTGGTCGTCATTCATTTTCCCGCGTATCGTAGAACGATGATTATACGATTAAAGTAATAGTCGCTCTGCGTCGAATAGATGCCGAAGGCGACTCTTATAGATCACTATACATATTTTCAAACCTATTTGCAGGAGTCTGGCAGCAAGAATTTTGAAATCTGCCAGACTAGATTCGAGTAGGACACGCGACCTCTTATTATTCATTGAGTTTCATCAGAAAAGTAATGGAACGCCTAAGAAAAATTGGGATAGCACGAAGCTGGATCATTAATTGCCAAGAAGTTCGAAGTTGCAGAGGTATATGGTGGGACACTGCGACCTCTTCTTGTCCATCAATCTTGACTGGGGAGTTAATAGAATTGCAAATGGAGATTTGGGAGGAAGGCACGGCGGGGATCGGTGCATTAATTACTGAGATAAGATACGACACTCGAAAAAAACCTATTCGCTCAGGAATTCGAATCTTCAGATGGATAGGTGCATATTCAAGCGTCCGGCGGCTGCTGGGAGTGGCTATAATTGAATTACGAATAATCCGCAATTAGCGGGTCATTACGCTGGCAACACGTAATACATTACCGGCGATAATAATCACCTGAGAGCGAAACGGCATGATCTCCAACACCGTGGAAAATCGCGGCATCAATTAAGACATTTTTCCAACCGGTGGAAAGTTTAATCTACCGATTCGTGGGATCTATCTCTTTCACCGGCTTCCAGGCGGTCTTGGCTTCAGGCGAAGCGCAATCCAGAAGAAGTCGATGGGAAGTAGCGGCGGCTCAAGCTGCACTGTAGAATTAATAACCGCGACAAGAACGGAGAGGTGGAGAAGAAGCGCGATGGATAGTGATTCCGTCATCGAGCGGCGGGCAATCCTATCGGAGACTGAGCTCACGTCTTACTAAAAATCGCCGATTTTCTGGGGGATCCTCTTTCCGTGTTGCTCCGGCGCAGCGTGTATTAGAGCCGGCTCTGCTTCTTCTTCCCCCTCCCCCACTCCGACCGAGATATAATATCCTCTTTCAGCCGAGGTTGACCGATCGGCTCGTCCTTTAGCGGCTTATCCCACGGCTACTTTTCTCGCAGCCGATAATAGGACTACGCCTGCTCAATCAGAGCTAGCCGGCTTTCCTCCGCCGCAACTTCTCGAAACAGGCCAATCCCTGTGCGATTGATCCCGAAACAATCCGAGAATCGCATTACACGAGACGCGTAACAGTCGTCGTTTCTTGCGTCATTAACCGGGTAACTTCTTCACTCGATCGCAGACGATACTTTTCCATCGGAAACGGAAGTGCGTGATGGCTATTGACCAGAAAAAAGAGAGTACAGGCAACCATCTCCAACAACAGGATCGCTTCTAGTGGAAGAGGCAAAAAAGCTTATTTACTTCCTCCTTTCGCAATTGAAGGATGAATATAAAGTGGGTAATGTAATTTTGAAATTCTTTCGCTGGGCTTTTCACCTAATTTTATAGTTGTAGGTTTCTATTCCCGGAAGAGAATGATCTTCTCCGAGTCTTTGTAAATTGCGCCATGCCCGACAGCTTTCCCATTATGATGCTAGTATGACACGGTTTATAAGATTTGATGGAGAAATTGTATGGGATTAAATCCTAGTTATTGCAAGCTTCGTTTTTATCAGAATTCCTGACTTCCTGCTGGCAGAGTATAAAAAGACTTGATCGATCGAAGTCTAATTATTTCGTATCGTTTAATTCAATGATTTCGCTACGCCAAACACGCGAGGTGAAATTCTTTATGGGACTTGGAAAGAAATTTCTATGGCATCATTTGGCAGTGGATATGCGGTCCAAGTTTCGAGGTTCATTTTGTCTGACAGCAATTTTCAGGCTGCACGCATAAACTTAAATTGAATTTGAGGGAGTGGAGAGCATTTAAACAAAGTTTATCGTTGTTTACTTTTCATTCCGCATAAAGCAATCACTCGCTGTGCCAACCAGAGAGCAGTGCGTGACGTTCGCTGCACTTCTGTTGAAGGTACTCTTAGCTGACATTTGCATAAGTAGCATTTTTAAATTATCGAATGCAGAAACTACTTGCTCGGCACGCCAACCTTAACTTTCAAGGGATGCAAACTTTTTAAACACCGAAAAGAAATGAAACAGTCTGAGAAATGAGGATCACGAATGAAATTGGAAATGCCTTGTTGGACATCAAAATTCTTTCTTTCCCCAATATCCAGCTCCGTTTTAAACCTGACAAAGTTCACATTTTTTTCCCCAAGTGACTTTCTACAAGTACAAAACGCGTACAGCTACAGCACGCCCGGGATTAAGGGCGCACAAAGGGCAAACCAGTGAGAATTTTTCGATCCGGAAGGGATTACTATCGGGAGAATCACGGCAGATCCATTAGCGACTTTCTGTTGTCGTCGGGATGCAGTCGCAGTCACCGAAACATCTTTCTCTCTCCGACGATAGCGGCATTTCAGCCAGGACTGAGAGAGAAGAAGCGGACGAAGCAACGAACGACGGGCGTTTGACAAAGAAGGGCGAAAGGGGCGGGTGTGGCAAGGAGGAAAAGAAGAGGAGGGTGGCGAAGAAGAACGCGAAACGCGAAGTAAAAAGGAAGACACGAGCCATAAATAAGCATCGGGGAGAAGAAGCGTAATCCCTTATCGTTTGTGTATTCTGCAACGGCGTCTAACAATAAGGAAAAACTTTCCTCGCGCCCTCCTCCGGCTCCAACAGACGCCGCCGCCGGATTCTCTTTCGACCCTCTTCAGCCGAGCTTTTCCTCGTCGTTTTCTCGTCGGTGCACGGCCTGCTGCTGCCAGACACTGCTCCACTCGAATCGCGAACACTGGAAAAAGTAAGCGCAGTTGGACCGCGCCGTGTTTAAAGGGAGAGAAGCTATAGCCAGCTCGCCCGACCAAAGAAGCGCACCAGGAGATTTGGACGTTCCCAGTCAGACAAGAGCTACGGAGCGTGACACGTACCGCGCGCGTCCCACAGACATGTTACTTCTCTGGCGAACGCTCCTTAATTACAGGAACAAATGCTTCTACCAGGTTTATATGGCTAAAGTTCCTTTCCAAGTAGGACAAGGAAGTTAAATCTTTCGTATTTTTCTATAACAACGCCTCGATATAATTCCGGATTTACACTATGTCAAAAGTAACACACGACGACGTTCTATATTAATTGGGATTAAGAGAACTTTTGAAGCAGACATCAAAGAATCTTCGTGGAACAACTTGATCGATCGAAATGTCCCATACGTATAGCAAGCGTGGAAAGTGCAGCTACCCCATAGAACCAGCTTAAAGCATAGGTGCGTGGAAGAAGTATAGGAAGAAAAAGGAAAGGCTCCGAGTGGCTAAGGAAGAGCAGTACACAGAGGGCCTGTACGGGCAAGGAGGCAGGCGAGCAGAAACTCGAAGAATACAGGAGTTGAAGTGTGCAAGGAGCGGCGGGACAGTGGGATCCGGGGGCGGAGAAATCTTTTAGGAGATGCGTCGCTTTAAGGACGTATTAAAAATGGCAGGCAGTAGAGTAAGAGAGTGAGAGATGAGGAGGAAAAAGAAAGAGAGAGAGAGAGAGAAAGGGGTGCCCGAGGTGCAGGGCTGCAGTTTACTGTGGTATAAATTAGACTCGCTGTTCCAGCATAATCTGATATATTAACGAGTCAAACCTCGGCGCTCTTTGCGCCCTCTCTCGCGACGGCAGAAAGAGAGAGAGCCGGAGGAAGAGAAGATGCTCTTCGTCTCGAAGCTGGGAGAAGGAGAACGAGGAATATAGACGGGCAGAGGGGATATAGGTAATATCCAAGGTAGGACTGCCTCGGAAAGAGGACCATCCGGTCGGCAGGGGGGAGGCGCGGAGTGTGCAAGCCCGCGGGACGTATCGTCGATTTTTACTTGCTTAGTATCTCGGTTATAGTCTCGCAGTTTTTACGGTCGGCCGATCGTCGGCGGGCTTAACGCCGTAATTGAAATTGTGGCCTTGCTTATCGGCCTGTCGTAACGCTGAGAAATGGATCTTTATTAGGGAGACCCGCTCGCACGATCCTCCCTTTGGCAGGACTCTTGTGTTCGCCCTGCTGGCCGATGCCCTAAGCACATGCCACGCCAGCAGCACCGGCAGCAGCAGTAATGCAAGGAGTGAGAGAAGGGGAGAAACCTCGGATTAAGATAAAGAGAAGGAGGGCTCTGCCAGAAACAAAATGATATCGAGCGACCGAGCCACAATCGGCCAGGGCCGCCAGGACTTAAATACGCGAGTTTACTGGTCGCCTTGCGGGCAAGCACCCGTTTCTACATACGCACTATTCCGCCTCTCTTTTCCTTTTCTCAGCTACCAGGATATCGCACGCAACTTTCTTCGTGTAAGCAACTTCTTCGCAGACTCTAATAAACGTCCAATTCTCAGCATGCCTCCCGATCACCCTAGTTTATGTTGTCTGAGAGCCAGCATGGAGTACTTTCAAAATACATAGTCTTCTAAAAATCCGATCAATCCCATTCTCATGGATGGTTATCGACTGTCGTTCTTGCTTCTCTGAAAGGAAGGCTTGATATTGCAACCGTCCTTGAGAACATTGCAAATTGCTGCAACCAGCGGAAAGAAGGCCTGGGTGGCAGTGGCTGTTTAAACGCGCTCGATTAACCTTAACGTCATTACGCAAACCGGGAATTAAGGCGACCTAATTAAACGTTGCGCGCGAGATTGACGCGCGGTAATGATTATTGGCAGAACGCGCCAGTAATTATTCGCAGAGGCCTCGTAAACTGATTCAATGCGCGCGCGCGTGAGTGGCACTGCACTGGAATTCATTTTCAGACGACCACACCGTTGAATAGCGTTGCGGAGAGATTGTGTAAAAGCGTGACGGCCGGCGTACGTAATGAGAAAGAAGCCGCCTCATTATGATTTATTTGTCGCGCTCAATTAGAGCGTTGGTGGACCCGTGCGGGCAGGGAAACCGCGCGCGCGCCTTCTCTCCCGAACTCTTGGAAGAAGAGGCAGCCGGGCAGCGGCAGCCGATGAAGGAATTACGTGGACTCTCGTAAAACAGTTTAACGGTCCCTTGGGAGTGTATCGAGTGCGAGTTAAGTAGCTAAAAAAATTGCTACGCCTCAGTGGAGACCCCTTTTTCTCTTTCTCACTCCTTCTCGGCTATCTTCATCTTTCTCTCCTGCCTCTGATAATTCGTGGAGTCGTCCAAGCAGCTCCTTCTTTCCAGCAGCAGTTCCAGTTGCACCTAAATCAGAGAGGTTCCACCTCGCTTCTTTTTGCCTCGTGATCGATAATGACAATACCGTAATCGCGGTCCAATCAGGATGATAATCGGCGCGCGAATTTGTTTCGAGATAGCCAGGGATCAGGAGGGACCTCGAGAGGGAGGGTGACGGGGAGGAGGTCGCCGGTTAAAAGCCGGTCGGTTTTAATGTGGCCCCGCCGGATTTATTTGCTTGTCATTATGCGGAGCGCTGTGTGTAATTGCATTGTTGCAATATCGGCTTTGGCCTGCGCGCGGAATTGACCCGGAACCAGTTGTGTTATCGGGAGAGTTATTGCGTGGCCATTAATGATTTAGCAGGGAAATAATTCATCCCCGGCCGAGGGCCGATACACACCCCACTCAACTCGTGGATGATGCTGCGGCTATCTCGTACTTAGATCTCGTTATATGTACCCGGCGAGCCCTCTAATTATAAGACTCATTAACGAAGATTAATTTCGAATTCAACGCCTCCGAGAGGCCTTGGAATCGTTCTCGGACCGGCGGCGGCCGGCGTCAGACTGGAACGCCTCAACGAAAGCTATTAATCCACATTAGAAATCGCAGCCGGAGATATTTTCTGCTTCAACGCCACGGCTTAGTCAATGCATTTGTCTCTCACTTGAATGGGAAAGGAATTCGCCATGAATTCAATTTAACGAAGCCAAAAATACCATTTCATAAATTTAATCGGAAAAAGAATGAAGAAACGAAAGCGTGATATCGTGAACTTTGACCTCACTTAAAGACTTTCGGAGATAGAATCGAGATAAAAGGTGGATCACTGGGCGAACACAGTAAGAAGTCATCGGGCTACCAAGAGAACCCTTACGTCGAGGAGACTTTTCCGGTTTGAATAGCCTGCTATTCACCGGGCGCATCATATACTCCAATATCTCACGGACATTTTGGTAAGCAAAAGCCGGAGTCCCAACAAATATGTAGCCAGGAGCCGGGAGAGATTGCAGGTAGCCAACGGAGAGCACTTCGGTCCAGTTTCACGTGGTCCACAGGAGTAGGGCAGAGAGGCCAGCGGCCAGGACGAAATAACGAGAGAGCATGCGAAGGAGGCGACACGGCGAAGCGAGGGAGACAGGAGAGGCTTCCTCGGAATCTCAAGTAGCGGAGAGGACGATAAAATCTGTCGTTCTCTAGTCGCTCCGACAGGATAACGACCGAGCGCGCGCGCGCGCGGCATTGTTCGCCGCTGCGCACCTGATTGGCGCTGATTTCCGCAGGTGCATCGAGGCGCCCTTCGAGCACCTCGAACGAAAGCCTTGAGAGGAAGAGCGCGCACAGTAGCACGAGACTCTCTTCGTCTCCGGGTCTCCAGGTATGAGAAAGCACCGACTTGCTATTTACCTTTGCACGCTCCTGTCTCTCCCGCGACTCTCCTCTTACGTATGTATCGTAAGCATCGCGCGCGGGCATCGCGTAAGTGCACGGAAATACTCGTTAACGTCACTTCTCCACGCTGTCGTAATTCAAACCACTCGGTTGCTTGCCTGCTTGCCCGCCTGCCTGCCTGCCTGCCTGCCTGCCTGCCTGGCTTCCTCTCTCACCCTCGTCGCATCCTCGCCGACGACGACCTACGTATACGCATTCCGCGCTATCGACTCCTGGATATAACGAGGAGAGCAGAGGGCTGCGCCGCCGTCCCCCTTCGCACGATACTGACGCGCTAACCCTGAATTTTCTCGGCCCAAGTGCGCTGCGCCAAGATAAGATCGCGCACTTACCACTGCGCGTCTTCAGATTTACTCCCCTAATGATAATCCCGGAGCTATGACCTTTCGAGGATACAGCAAATGAGGCTGGAGTGTCAAGTACAAATTGTCGCTAATTAGGCGGTAGAACCTCGAACCTACACTTGGTCGAACCAAAAGGAATCATTAAAGAATTACAGAAGCAATCTAAGTCATAGTCGTACGAGATGATAATTATCATGGATGTGATTCAAGAGGAGTAAAAAGAAAGAGAAGGAAAACTATACTAAAAACCAGATGTGGTACTATCCGTATCGTAATTCATCCCGACTGAGGACGAACGGGACAGTTTCTTATGCGCCGACTGTACGTCGAGATTGCAATGTTCGTTTTGCAGTGGGGTTTCGGTGGCGGGCAGCCGCTGTAAAGTAGAGCAATTCGCAACGGCCGCGGCAATACAGAGAGTTGCTCCGGAATAAGATATCCAGTGCGAGGTGGCGGGAAGCGATGCAGAGCGTTCGGCGATCAGGAGTGCTCGGATAAAGCGCAGGCCGAAAGCGTAGGCCGAAGGACAGGCACGTATGAGGGTCGGTGGTCAAGTGCTTTATAAAGTCCGCGAGCTAAAAAGCCCTCTGCTCTTTAGAGGCCGCCTCCTCTGTCTTTGCGCGTATGCACGGAGAACGAACAGAGGCTTCGAATAAGTGTGCGCTTGTCCAAAGGAAATCCTCGTTAATGTCAATTCCCGTCGCTGGTGTAATTCAGGGAACGCATCCTCCCGTTCCGCATCTCTTCCTTTTTTCCACTCCGCCTGACTGCCTCCTCTCCTTTTATCTTTCTCCTTCTCTTCCTTCCTCTTGCAGCGCTCCGCAAGAACACGTGTAAGTACACGTCCCGCTGTCGCTGCCGCAAACTTTGAGTTCGCGGATAATGGAAACACAAGTCGCATCGGTTTCGCCCGCAGCTTCAAGGTAACACGTGGACAGTTCAACAATGCCGACTACCACAATGCTCCGGGAACTTTCGTACCGATACTGAAAACGGTTAAGCAGCGCTTGGTCGTGTCGCGTCGGCTGCCTCTATACCTTTGTTTCTTCCTGACTCGCCGAAACTTCCGGCAATTCACCGAGTGGAAAGATGTTTGGATCCAATCAAAACTGAATGCAGGTATACCTTTTAGAGCTATCAGAGTGTAACAGCATTCAGGAAGTCAATCAGGAAATTACGAAGTGGCGAGAGGGCACTCGGATCGTTAGAGGCTCACGGGAGAGATACGAAATCACGCGAAGGTGATGCGGGGGAAATTAGGCCGGCGGTGGAGCACTCTCCCTATCTTCGTGCACGCATTTAAACGACTCAGGGCTTCGGTAACGGTGCCGATATACTTGTTGAGTGCGTACGTATCGCGGTCAAAGATCTCCCGGCATATCGAGATTCTCGAGGGGCCAGCGCCGATACGCTGCTTAATGCAAGGTTACCTTAATCTCGCGGTGGTGTCGGTGCAGGCGAGGAAGCCAGTCGGGTAAAAGGCGTGCAACGAGCTCTAGAAGAAGTGCACACACACATGCACACCCACACCGAAGTAGCGGAGGAAGTGGTTGGAGAAGAAGAGGAACGAAGAACGCTGACCCGCCAGGAGGAAAGAGAGAGTGGCGCTGCAGGTGAATGGAAGATGAAGTGAAGAGGGTACGAAGGACACTGCGAGAAAGGAGAGAAAGAGAGGAGGAGAGAACGGGAGCGAGAGAAAAAGGGGTCTCACTGCGGACCGAATCGATTGGAAATAAGCCGATTGCTACCTGCACGGAGGTCCGCGTGCAAATCTTGCCTCGTTCCTCCTGACACTCGGCAGTGAGCCGCAGGAAAAAGCGAGGAATAAGAAAAACCACCACTTTCTTTCGCGCGCCGCCGCCGAAAGCATTGCCGCCGACACCGCGAGATCGAGTAAATCGACTTCGCGGAACTTGGCTACCGGCGAACGCCCTCCCATGCAAATGCCCATGCCCTCCAAAGTCGCATTACCACTCCTCCTGACACTTTGCATTTGTTTGGCTGCTGGCCCTCACCATTAAACTCCATCCACTTCACTTTTAACCACTGTCAATCTGTTAATTTCAACAATAACCCGTGACATTTCATTCAATCTCAATTTTAAATCGTTGAAGTCGAATTTAGGTAGAATTTACGATACTTAAAGGAACATCTAAACTTCTCGGACAACTACTCCACTACCTGCCGGAACGACAACTCCATTTAAAAAGGGTAGAACGGACTCGGAATCGCAGGGCATAACCATTCGAAGAGAAAGATCAGGCGAGATGTTAATCAGGCCTGGGCATGTATGTACCTCGCGATATGCTAAACGAACCAAACATTTACTGCGCGGGGCACATCCGACATGCAGGACTCCCAAGGCAGGAAACAAGCAGGAGCCACTCTAATTTCGCGTGGTTCTCGGGCAAGGGCCACGGGCAGTTTGCCGACATGGCGAAACGTTGGAATCAGGCAACGAAAACCCGAGGCTTGGCGACGCCGACGACGCAGGGGGCCCTACAGACAAGCGTTCCATACTCGTATACATATATTTGCACGCCGTAATTGGACGTGGACGAGAATCGTGCGGCGAAACGGCGCAGAGATCGGGTATGCCGGTCCCGCGTGGGCGGCTGCCATCCCCAAGGACCTATTAGTATCCGATTAGAAGTGGGCTCATACTACCTCGGAATACGGACACGCGCCTCCGCGAGCTTCTCCCGTCTTTCCCGTCTCTCTATATACGAGGGAGTCCCTCTCATCGAGATAAGGAGAAATCGAGTTTCCTCCCTGGGACGCACGCTGCCCAGCCAGTTACTGCGAAACGAGTGGACCTGGACCCTTCCAAAGCCAGAGGCGACGCAACCGGGCCTCGCCGAATTGCTCCTCTTCTTCTCCCCCCCTTTCCACTCGACCCACTCTCTTATCCCTCCACCGCAATTCGAGCGAGCACGGGACACCGCGATATTTATTCCACGAACTGATAAGAAAGTATCTTGACGATGCGCCCCGATGATTCCTCGCCCCAACCACTCTCTCTCTCTCTCTTTCTTGGCTGTGGGAGCCAGAGAGTTCTTCCATACGAAATGAGACTGGATGTACTTGGCCCGACGGTTAACAGTGAGAGACGCTCGATAAACCACTCGCTTCACCGTTGATACTAGCCATTGATATAGTAAGAATTGTAATCTAGATATAAATCTAGTATTTAGGGGTTTTTAAAAAGGAATTTCGCATAATTATTAAGGGAATGGAGGATCGAGACTTGTATTCCTGTAATGAGATAAAGATCTAACGTTAAATCGTAGAAATGTGTAGCTAAGCACAATATTTATATCAAAAGCGAAAAGGTGTAGACTATTACTCTATGCGGAAACGTAATGAAGAGGCCGAGAGTGGTAGAGTAATATCTTCATTTAAGTAATATTGCTTCAGTCATTAGAGTGGACGATGAAAAAGTCTAGCAGAGTTGGCTCGCCAGACGCAGAGCAGACTGGCTCTCTCTCTCTCCCTCTCTCTCCCCTTCTCTCTTTCGCTCTGGACAAGCCTGCCGTGAGAGCAGCAAAATGCGTTATTCGTTTATACACTGACCCCGCAATACAGCGTGTCCGTCCTCTTAATTTGCAATCACGCCAGCCACTCAGGCCCTCGCACACAGAGGTACTGTCCGTCGAGTGGTTGACGCTCACAGAGAGCGCAGGCCACACGCTCAGTCGCCTAATGAAAAAAGGTGGCCGCGATTAACGTTGTCGTCGGAAAGACGACGTTATCCTGCACGCCCGTCAGCCAAGTGCCGAGGGAGAGAGAGAAGAGCGAGGAAGATCGGGCGCGAGTAAGAAGGAGAGAACCGGAAAAGAATGGCCGTACGAACAAAGCCAGCTGCTTTGCGAGGGCGAGCTCGAGCTCTCGGCTCTTCTCTTCGGCCTCCCCTCATTCCTACTCCTTCTCATTCCTCTCTGATTCCGCGGCTCTTACTCCACTTATTCTTCTTATTCTTCTGCTGGCGAGGTCTTTAGAGGTGGAATCGAAAGGAGGCATCGCCAGGGAGAGGAGAGTACAGCGAGCGCCCGGTGGCTGCTGGTGCTGCTGGCCGATCGGTGACGAGCCGCGCAAAAGGAACAAGCACGGTGCGTGCGCGTCCAGCGCACTTCTGCGCTTATTCCGAGAAACGGCTCCATTAACGAAATGGCAACGGACAAACGAAACCGAGGCGAAGAGGAGAGAGAGCGAACTCGAACGCAATACACTCCACTTGGACCCTTGGCAGCATTCGCGCGTATATCGCTAGACCGATCGACTACCTCTCTTACTGGCTACTTCCAGACGAGGATGCAGCAGGATACCGAGATGCTGCTGCACAGGGGAGCAACGGGCAATCGGTCCACAGGGGGAACACTACCTGGCAGCCTCCGGCTACAGAGATACGGACACCACATGGATTCCAGCGTCAAGACGCTGCGGGACTCCTTTGAAGCCTCGATCTACTTACGCGCACCCCACGCTATCACTGATTCCTCTACACTTTCCACCAACAATTTGATTATGATATAATGTCAGCCATCGAATCTTTAGTACTATTCGCTTCCTCTCGATAATCAATTATACAAGTGCTCGAGAGATAAAGTTATCATATTACGAACATCAGTGTTTTTTCGGTTTAGAAACTATGTTCCCAGTGAGTAATCCTATTTCTCTTAATCCATTAATTGTCGCGGACTATTTGCAATGCTGGCAAAAAGGACTAATTAGTTTTCTCCAAGTGGGAGGTTAGCTAGATCATACATAGTAGCGGCGATAGTGGCGAGACGCGTTTCCTAGGAAATTCGCGGCGGCATGTTCGCGGCGAGCATATTCCGGCGGGCGCGTTATCTCGCGCACTCAATCATTTAATTAGATGCAACGCCCCCTAATTACTTCTTCGTAATTCTCATTAGAGCGGCGCGCTTAAAGAGATCGCGGCGAGTTGGTAACCGATACCCGCAGGATTGTCCCTTCCTGGCTTTTCGCACGCGTTTCCTTTTGCCGCTGGCCAAGGATACCCGTTGCTCTCAGGAGTCAGTGGCGAGCTGGTGAACTGGAGAGGGTGCTTTACACGCGTTCCTCGCGCGCGTTTACAAGCGAGCATCTCGGTGCCAGGTATGCGCATCGAGAGGAGGAACATTAAGCCGGCTATTAAAAGCGCGATAGACCGTAATACCTGTAGTTAAGGGAACGGCTCCCACTGCATTTAGCGAGCGCGCGAAATGCAAAACTTACAGGCATTATTACTAGCCGAGCAGCACTCGGCCGCTGTGCCGCTGTGCCGCGCCGCTCGCTCTCTGCTTTTTTCTATCGGGCTATATGCGATGCTGACGGCGCGCGCGCGCGCGAGCCCCTACTGTAATAAAAGCTATTTTACTTCTTAATCCACGCCGCGTAATTCTATGCCGCCGTTCCCCCCGCTCACTCCGGAAATGGAATGAGCGGCTACCATTTCACGCTTTTCCGCATTCGGTTTTAAAAGCCCTTTTCCCCATATTATGCCCGGCGTTTTACGCACGCCTCTGATATCGAACAGGCTACCCCGTTCGCCTGTTATCGCCGCTAACTTTCGATACCACGATTCACTCTTTTCACGATAGTTATAGATCACGTGAAATCTAAAATCGATTGGAATCTGGCAAAGCCGTACTTGTATAGAACTGGTAGATTAGAATGGCTGCAATCAAAGGAAAGGGAGTCAAAGTCCCGATCCATCGTCCGGGGGGATCTAGCGATTGCTCGGAGAAAGAGAGATGGAAAGAGCGCGCGCGTCTTTCGTCTCGTCTGGTCTGCTCGTCTTCTTCTCGTCGGCGTGTCGCATCGCTAGGCGAAGGAAAAAATCTGTCCTCATGAAGTATGCATGAGGGCACGGTTTCGTCGATACCGCGCTCTCCGCTGTTGTGATCGAAAATGGCTCCTGGAAGATACGATTTGAATAAGAGGGCCGTGGGGACGGCGGCGGCGCGGCGCGGTGCGGCGGGTTGGGCTTGCCGCCGTCGTCGCTGCCGCCGTGACCGTGTCGAACTTGAATCAGGCCGACTGTAACGAATAAATTGCTCGCATTACGAGCGAGCCCTCTTCCCTTCGCCGCCCGCACGCCCTTCTCCCTCTTTCCCGACAGTGATCCCAGGATACCGACGCATACGTACGTGCTTACGTATCTTCGCACACACACGTTCATATAGGCTTGGATACGGCAGAATCGCGACTATCCAGAAGTAACTTTTGCCCCCGGCGTCGCGGCGCGCGCACCACTTTGTACGCCGATTTATTTGAGACGGCCGCGTGTCACTCGGCGAATCCATAATGCATGCGATTCCAGCGGTGCCGAGCGTAGGTAGGCACCACACCAACGCTAACATACTAACACATTCGCGCGCACAGACACATAGAAACGCCTACTATGCCTAGCTGAAACCGAGCGATCGTTTCCGCGTGGAATTTAAGGGAAAACGTTGGCCCCGCGTGCACTGGCGCACCTTGTTTACCGAAAAGCATTATTGCTCCCGTGTAGCCCGCCGGGCAATTTGTTCCCGCCGCCGGCGACGACGCCGACGCCGAGAGAGCAACCTCGAGAATTCGAGCTACTTCCCGTTACACCCCCGACACCCTGCATATTTTAGCTTTTTGCACGCCGCCCTTTCTAGTCCGGTGAGTGAGAACGGCTGATTTGGCGTGTTGCCGGAGTAGAGAGAGGAAGAGATCGTATAGAGTAGATTAGATTGGGAACCTCTTAACACCCTTGTTCTTTTTTTAAGCATAGAGGTGCAAAGATTCGTGAGTTATAATGAGGACATGTACCACCGAGTATCAATTAATTGTAATAAATTTGTAATAGTGGAATGTTAAAGACTGACCTAGGACTATCAAATTTTCTTCCTAATTAACACGTGATAACTGATATGTATCGTTTACCGTATTATTATACATCCTATACTATGTATTCCAATGTTTGGCATTAATTACTGTCCAACACCTAACGATCATTGTTAAATATTATTACAACTTTCCTACATCGGACTACTCTCTTCACTCCATCTCGTAAACTTTCACTGTTTACGAACAGTGGGCTAGTTATGTGCCACATAAATTTTCATTAATAACCGACGGGAGGTCAGCGGTCTACAGCAGCGGGCGGCGAATGAAGACTATTGATATTGATACAATGAGCGAGATATCCCGCGAATGGTAGCTGCAATTATCATATATCCACAGCCTTGGCACGTTGCTGCTGCTGCTGCTGCTCTATACGAGGCAGAGCGCGCGTCGCGTCGCGCGGGTTCTCAAACGAGAGCAAGTGCAGCCGGAGGAAAATAAGAATGCACTTCACTTATTGCACCGAGCCAATTACAGAACGGCCGAGTGCACCGCAGGTAGCCCCTCGTTTATTCTCGGGAAGATACTTCCCCGTGTTTTGCATACCTATCCTACTTCCATTTTTCCCTCTTGAATGCAAATGTTGTCGAAGGGGGGGTAAAATGGGGGGATGGGATCGTAAAACTCCTCGCAAGCTATAGATACTATTTCCCCCCTCCAAGTCACCGTCTTAATACGGACTATCGACAAGCTGATATACGCACGTGACTCAGTCACTTACTGGCGCACGTATTCCGATCGGATGTCAGCAGAGCTGCACCTTACACTTTGATAAACTCACTCATTGGGCCGTGAGAACGAGTCTTACGCAATGATAATCGGCTCGTGGAAATGACCGGGCAGTCGAGGGGATCGAGCGTGGCTTAATCAATGGACGCATAAAACAGCCCGACTGTCGTTAGCCTGGCAATGTGACTGGAAGGAGCTAATACCTTTACCTCGTTTACAAGTGGTACTATTCATTGGCGTTTATCGATACTCATTCCTATTGTCGGACAGGTTTGGTTCGATGATAATTAATGGTTGCTATTCTCGTTGGGTTAAATGAATTTCGAGGGAATTGTTTGTAACTAGTATCAGGATATCGAATGACTGCTTCGTAATTAATAGATTCACCCGAGAAATTTGATATAAAGATCTATTAGTTCAATTAGACTGTAGTACATTAATGTCACAATTTAGGAGAAGAAAGTTTTATACGTTCAGTGATTAATAATTAATGAGATTGAAAGTGAGTAACGATAAGCGGGTTGCGATTGAGCAGTGGCTTATTAGGAGGAGAGAAGCACGCGTGTCTCTGGGTGAGAGGAGAGGTTGAGCGATCGTCGCTGGAAAAAGCGTGTCAGGCTGAGCGTGGTCTACTTGGACTTGAGCATGAGAATACTAAGAAAGAGTGAGAGTGAGGAGGAATAAGAGAGTCGAAGAAAGAGAGAGCGGGAGAACTCGTGGTCGCAATGCAGGCGCAGCCGGTGGCAGCAAGGAGAGTATGCTCGCGACCTGTATTTGTAGGCTCATTGTTCGCCCGGATGCCAACACGAGAGCAGCACGCTCGGACACCCCGAGAAAAATAGACGGCGACCGTCCGTGGCCGAGTCTACGTGATCGAGTGCAGTTATGACGCCCGGGACAGGGCATTTGTATGCGAATAAACAGCGGGCGTGGGAGGTGAGAGGCTGAATAATAACCGCGTCGGCACTAACGTGTCCACCACCCTGCACCTCGCTGCTCGCTGCTCGCCGCACCACTGTGTCTTAATTCCCGAAAGACATGTTGGAAAACACGCCGTCCGACACGTCCTGCTCGTGCGCGCCGCACTGACAAAGCGACACATATCTGTCTACCGCGAGACGCACTTGGCACCGCTTTATGAATGAGAGGAAGGAATCCGTTCCCGTAACGAGCTCCTTCATAGTTCGCCTCGGGGAAAACTGAAAGTCGCCGGGTGGAAATGATTTCCCAATAGCATGAGCTGTTACTCGGGTTACCCGGATAACTACGGCCCATTTCTTATGGGTATTGTCTGTCGAGTCTGTAATCTATACTTCTGACAATGAGCATGGCTCCCCGGAACATAGATCATAGGGACCAGCCTATTATAAATCCTTGCTTTGTATAGCCAGTTGGCGAAGGATCGAGAAAAAAAAAACAAAGGAGCACTAAAAGTTTTGAGTCCCTACGAACCTTTTTCGAACCCATCAGAGTCTCGATATTAATACGCTTCAAAATTGAAATATGGATATACTGGTTTATATAAAGAAAGCTTTCTCGTATGACTAAAAAACCTTTCAGGAATTCTATGAATGCCTTTAGACGATTCTGTGAAATAGTAATTACAGGATGAAAGTACTAACGATTTTATTAACATGCACAAATATTAGATGATAGGCTAGCACTTCAGTGCTGTCATCTCTTGACGATAAAGCTCGGATGGATGTTAATAAAACGCTACTGGGCCTTGTCATATCCGTGGATTAACCGTCGAGTGCAAGAAATTCGCGTTTTCTTAGGCGCCGGTGCTTACACGCGCCAATAATGCCCGAGCGCGACTAGAACCGAGAGGGATCGAGTGAGAGGGTCGCGGAGATTTTAATTGCGGAAGCTGAAACATCCTTATAAATATTCAGATAACCAGCGAGGCGACACGCCATTAAGTGGCCAGCCTTATGAAGATCGAGGTTAGAAAAACGAGCGCGCGCTGCTATAATTACCGGCGAAATTGGTGATGGAGATTGCAAATGAAGCGTGCCTTTCTCGAGGATCCCGGAAGAGACCCTGCCACCTTGGCTTAGACATCGTGAGCATAGCACACTTTTTGCGATATGGCCGTGCGCATGACCAGCACCAAGCATTTAATGTATGATCGATCGAGACAGCCGGAAAATGTAGCAAAAAAGAGCGAGCGTGTGAGACACCTTGTCAGAAAAAGCATACAGGAGATAGCACGAGATTCCATCATACTTCTTGACTTATAGGATAGGTACACTTTGTATGGCGTACTTGAGTGATTCTTTCTTCTCTTAAGTTTTTTTTATAAACGGAGCCCTGACAGCCAGCATGCTGATAGAATAAAAGACATGATAAACAAGTTTTATGTAAGTACATTGGTATTCCAAGTAGAGATAGAACGAGTGATACTTTAATCAAGAGTAAAATGTTCCATTTCAAATTACGCCTTTAATGGAATAATCTATAATCCTGCAATGACACTTTAATTAACATAATTGTGGAATCCTTCAAGTTTCATTGGTACAGGGCCCCAATCGTACAATCTACGTTTCATCAATCCATGATCCCCGCTTATCAAAGTTATCTCTTTGTACAACTCTTTTCATGAGTGAGAAATCGGATTACGGCATCTGCCCCTATCAATTAGTCTAATTAAATGTTCATCCGCAACAATAAGCTGTACTTTGCTACCTGGCATTGCT
Organism: Ectemnius cavifrons; assembly: GCA_964023945.1. Classification (NCBI taxonomy): domain Eukaryota; kingdom Metazoa; phylum Arthropoda; class Insecta; order Hymenoptera; family Crabronidae; genus Ectemnius; species Ectemnius cavifrons. The sequence goes on along the minus strand of OZ030385.1, from coordinate 6,306,626 downwards.
TTATCCCGTCAAAGAGGCGTACGCTCTCGTAAGCGGAAACCATTTCTTGGTGGGCTGACTCGCCGAAAGAAATATATTCCTGCCCTTAATGCAGATAGTAGCTTCGATCCCGGCGGTGGCATAAAATGATACTGCAAGGTAACGCGCGGCAGTCCATTCTCGCAACTGACAGTCGAGGGTACATTCAATTTTTGTAATCGAGCCCGAGAGGCCTCTATCTCGGGAGGCGAGCACTCCGCGCCCTCACCGGCCACTCAGTCTCTCCTCTGCAACCCTCTGCAACCCTCTGCAGCCCTTTCTCGAAGCGCGTGGCATGGCGTGGATTCGGCAGTTTCAGCGCGGCCCCCTTTTGCGCCTGACAGTTAAACCGCAGCCATTATTCTCCCTCTTTCTCCGATTCTCTTTCCGCTTTGCAAGCTGTGCGCGCCTGCCTCTATGTGTACCTATGTGCTCCTGTAGATGTACGTATATGTGTGTTGGCGGTGGTCTGCCGGTGCTGTAACCTTTCCCGCAAGCTGGAGTAGCCGCGATTCCGAGGGCCGAGCGGTCGTGCGCCCCGATAGCGGTAGATAGCCGACACGAGCAGAGCCCGGCGTACGGAGGAAAGAGCGAAGCACCAATTAGGAATTAGATTTCTCCTGGATGCCGGATCTCTTTATTTGCTCTCTCTCGGCGAGTGCCTCTATGCTTCTACCCGCACCGATCTCCGCGCCCGTTTACCTATGTCCTATTCTACCCTTCTCCCTCTTTTACCCTGCGTCATTCCTTCTTCACGTATGTGTGTATCTACGTCTGTTTGACGCACACGAGTCTCTATCCCGTGTTACTATTGCTTTGGTAGGACAGTGCACTGGCCGTACAACACACGCGCACACAAAGGCTCGGGGACCGCGGTAATGCCATAGCAGACGCGGTACGTATAGTAGAACACGCGTACAGAGAGCAGCAAGCGAGCGCCCTAATGAACGCTGAAAATTAGCCGCTATCTATTCATCTGGCTGGTAGCCGCGTCCCACAGCAAAGGAGCGGACACAGGGAGGAAGTGAGCGAGAGATCGAACCGGGGAAAACAGGCCCCCGAGTCAATGGAATACACGGAACACACAGCTTTCTGCTTGGCAGCGTTCGATTATGCTATGAATCTTTAATGTAACGACGAAAGTTTGATACGACCGCCTATAACGGAATCGACACTTCTCTAACTCATGAATTCCTTGTCGAGCGTCAAAGCATTGGAGGATCCTCGAAGAGAATCTTGTGGGCGACTGGCGATAAGAAGGTACGATACAACTAGCAAATCTCTTAAACGAAGTTGCTTAACAGGTTGGAAGTCGGCGGGGCTTCACGGAAAAGCTTACTGATGAGGAATCCGACGAGGGAGTACAGAACTGCTGATACTTCAATGCAATGAATCCCAGAGGAACAGCTGGCCGATGAAAGCAAGGCTCGGCAGTCCCCGGTAATAATTACATTGCTCGCGTGCAATCACTCGGGGCGCTGAATGGGACGGGTAGAAGTAACTACGTGGCGAGGAAGGAATGAAATGATTTTCCAGGCGTCGTTATTAAGAGGCCATGTCGCGTAAAGTGGATACCGCGAGTGGCTTCCGGTTATTGGAGTGTCCGTGCCGTCGAAGAATGCGTCCTCCTGCTTTCAAGGGGCGAAGAGAAGAGTGGAGAGATCGTGGAAGGAAGCGAGGCACTGCTTGACCGCGCGCACAGGTAATTCCACTTCTCTCCTTTGACTTCCTTGCTCACCACCGAGTACGAAGCGAAAGAGTCCGCGAGGGCGTTGACAGAAGCACACACGCGTATCCATGTGAGCACTAGCGCGCATGAAAACGGCAGACACGTACGTATGCCACGCGAAAGTAGCTTTGAAAGAAAGGTGCCGCGACGTAGATTACGACTTTATGAAGCAAAACTGTATGTACCGACGATATAAAAGGATACTTCTTGAGAGCACGGATTAACCCGGTGCGACGCTCCATGTGTTACCACGACAATCTAGCTCTGGGATATTTGCCACACAACCAGGCTATCGTATTTTCATTTCCTGCTATTCCTAGAAATCGATTCCTCATTCAATTCAGCAATTTGTATATATTACGGCAATTATTCGTATTTCTTGTGCAATACTGAATTACATTCTTTTGCAACTACGATTACTAGTAGTTTAAACGGGAAAAGGACAGATATGCCTTCATTTGATGCATTCGATGTTAGCGAATTTGGCTAGCTATTAAATATGTACAGTGCGATACCAGGAAAAAGACATGCTAATGGAATCCGAATGCGTGTAACTTTTAGCGGTAAAATTACTGGAATAAATTGATAATCTTAGGCTAAGCGTAACTAATACTTTCCAAATAGGGTTACCGCATGCGGTTGCCTGTATCTTGCTACCACGACTTCGACTTATTGATTCAATTCAATCAAGTGGAAAGACTTTTGCTTGAGAAATCACGAAGATTGCAGGCGTAGATACACGCAAGAAACGACCGGGTTCACGGTTTAGTGAAAAACGTCGTCACCATTGCGAAACGTTTCGCAATAGTTCTTGCTGATTATCCACAACGGTTATACGTTACTTCGCTAAGTCAGAATTAAATGCAATGTAAAAATACACATATGTATAATTAAAAAAGTACTAAAAAAGGGTTTAAAGTTAAATAAAAGTGAAACATCAAGAGATGTAAATGGATAAAAGTTAAAAGCTGTAAATTTTGCGTAACTAGGACTATATCGATATCTCCAATGAATCCATAATAATCTAGGACCATCTAAAACGAGTTGAATTTCAATGGTCATCGGTACGAGGCTGCTTGTGCCTAAAAAAAGAGCAGTGCATTCACATTTAATTGAAGCAAGTCGCCAGGATAAAGCCAGCGCTTCATTCGAATCGTGTTCCCGATATTTGCGGCCGCAGCTCGAACGTGCAGATTCTATTATCTTGAGCACAGCTGGAATCCAAGAGGAATAGTGCGGGAGAGAGAGAGAGAGAGAGAGAGAGAGAGAGAGCAAGGGAAGTGAACCTAGTAGCGACGAGCATTCCCGGTCAATCGGGAATCTCCCTTCGATTACGCTTTACACGAATCCAATGCTCACTCGTATCCTACCTACCTAATTAAATGGAACTAATATCAACGCGACGGTCTCCAACTGAGATCGTTTATAATGGCTACTGCTCTCCTAGCAGAGAGCTTATGGGTGTCCAACCCTGAATACTGTATCCCACGATTGTAAAGTTCCTTGGCTGCTTACTAGTTGAGTCGGAACTAACTGGTTAATAGCTGATGTTAAAATTATTGGTGCGATTTATTTGATGTTAGTAAGTAAATTACCCTGCAGAATGAATTGCACCCAGTCGAGCATAGCTAGCTGACCTGCGGCGACTCACTCGAAGCGCTTAGACGGTTATTAATGAAGTAGAAACAGACGCGTACGTCATGGCCATTACGGAGGCATACGTGGCAGCAGCTTTATTAAATAAAATCACATCAAGAGGATCGTATTGGTCGGGGGTTAATTGAATGATTGGACCTTGTATCCACACGGGTCAGACCGCCTAGCGTTTTCCAGTTGCGCGTCTGTCATCTACTGTCGCACACTCACTACTACCATCTCCGTCGTCGTGACTCTAACTGTACTCCACAAATAGTCATTCATAGGTACGGAAGGCTTCATTGCCGACAATGACTGGCTAGTCCAGAACATACTAACTTCGCATATTTCATTCTCAGGGTCAATTAAGATATTAATTAAAGTTTCAAATAAAAACATCAAATTTCATACATGACGTATCAAATACTAGGGTGGTCTGTGCGAAATTGTGCGTTGATCTAAGTTCTAATCTTAAATAGTAATAGCTTAAATATATATTAGCATTAAATCGTTTGAACGGAATTATGGATGTACTACTTTATTAAAAATATCACCAATGTTATAGGGCGATAAGAAATAGCATTAGATTCATGTGATCATTTGTCAGTCATGACACCAAAGGCAAACTATTCGTCCAATATTGTCGCGATCATTTCTATTTACAGAGTCATCCGTCTCCGACAGTCAGAACTCCGATTGCCTCATGCATAAATGTACAGGGAAAGGCGATTCCGCGGCTTTTACCGATTAGACACACTCGTCCTTCCTCATTGGATTGCCGCCAATGAGAGAATCGTCCGGGTTACGACCTCGGCGCGGCGACGTCGGCGGCATCGGGTTCACAATCACGAGCGTCCAAATGAAAACGATTGGCGGTGCCGGGCCGCACTCCTGTAGACGGGAAGTCCGAGGGAAGTCATTGGAAAAGCAGTGCGCGCCAGCCATAGAACAGGAGAGAGAAAGAGAGAGCGAGCGAGAGAGAAAGAGGGAGATTAATTATTCGCTGCTTTCTCGCGAGAGCATTCTCAGGGAAAGTACTCGTCCGATCAATGGGATCGGCAGTCACCGCTATTGGAAGGCTAATAAAGCCGACAGAGCGTATTGTCCCGATAGGCAGCTCACCACGTGGGAGGAGGCTCAACAATGCGACACCGCTCGCCTGCCTCTCCGGCCTCTCTTTTCTCCCTCGCCATCTAATAGGGCGCCGCATTGCACAAGCGAAATTATTATAATGAGCCTGTCTCGAGTATCCAGTTACCGGAGAACCGCACTGATCTCTGCTCGCCCGGTGTCGCCTATGAATAGGACGCGTCGACGCCGCCACGCCAGGTTTGATCATTTTAATAAACTCATCTTTGTTACCTAGAAACCCTCTCGTTACGGGCAACCCTGCCCTTCTCCTGCCTGACAGTCACAAGGTAATAAAACCCTGGGGAACGTTCTGCATTACATGGTGGCGCGCGTCGTCCCAATAAACAAGAGCGCGTCCTGCAAGCTGTTTAAGTATGGGGAAGGGAGACGCTTGTGAGTGGCAGAAAATGCAAAAATTGGAATGCACTATTCAGCGTGCCGAGAATGTCATACGGTTACGGAGTTCTTTCATATCTGCAGTGTGCATCTGCGGCGTCTCTCCCTCCCCGATGCCCCAAGCCCCCTTTCTCTCTTTCTCGCTCTCCCTCTCTGGGCGCACAAGGTATATCGGGCATGAAATCTCCCTGGAAAGGGTGTAATACGATTTTCTCAAGGCAGATTGTCAATAAGATAAATAGAGCTGCGATTATAAATCCACTTGGGAACTACCTTTGACTCCAGACTTTAATGAACAAAGACTCTCATTTGATCCTGCTGTTTGATTAGGAAAGACGGCTCTGCATATTAAGAGGTGGGTAAAAGTCGAACTTTACACTGGTCTTACCGTTTGCGCGGAAGCAGATTTGAAGAAATTAGTTGCCGATGATTTCCGCGGACTATTACAGATTGAATGTCGTGACATTCCATTACTTTTTTTCTCGAGAAAAAGCTATAAACATTAACTGATGATCAGTGGCTTCCAACATAGATAATACTTATAATACATATCATCCGAATCCCGTTTCTCGCGAGATGTCGAAAGCCATTTTTCTCCCCGAAGTCGAATGCAAGAAATGATGGAGATAAAACGGCACTGCACGGCAGGCGGGACGGTGCGGTTATTCAGTTTACGGGGGATAATTCATAGTACTGGAAATCCAAGATAAGTGCAAAAGTGAAAAGGAACGCAGGCCTCGCGTTGGAAGATCGGTCAAGCCGATAATTCAAGTGAAAGGATAGATCCAAGGGGAACTTTTGAGTGATCATTAACTCGCGACGCCCACTGACTCGCCGATATTAATGCCAAGTTGCGTGCTATGCCTATGAGATGCGAAAGTTGTACATTAGAGGATGAAATCTCGATGAATTTCCTGCTGGCGATACATTTCGAGGAAAAAGGGTCGACGATGACCCGGTAGGAAATAAGATCGTAGAGCGCTGGTATTTATGTCTTTATGACTACTAAATTGAGCATTTATTACAAGGAAAAGAGCGGGAGGGAAGGTGGGAGAGGAAGCAATACGAAGCGAGACGAGGAGACGGAGACGGAGACGGAATGCCAGGAGAGTCGATTCGATTGGAACGTCAGGAATAAAAGGATCGCTGAGAAACCATTCCCCCGGTGTGTTCACTCCGCTCGCTCGCTCGCTCGTTGCTTTCATATCAAGATAAAGATACTCCCCGCTTATATTCCATTGGCAAAAGCCTTGGCATATATACTCGTCGGGGCGCGATCGTCGATTCCCGATCACGTCGAGTCGGCCCGACGGCGCTCGTTTCATCGAATCCGCACAATAAATCCGTGGGCTCAAATAAATAATAATCCGCAGCGACGGCGGCGGTGGCGGTGGTGACGGCGACGACGGCAGCGGCCGCCTCGACGATTGCAAACTTCCAACGACCAAGTGCTGCTCTCCCTTTTCCGCTCGCGCGCTCTACGTCTCTCTTGCGCAGATCGCGGCCCATTATCCATTTATATTATTTCCAGCGCGCTGATCGGCCCCCTCCGATCTCAACAATTATGGTCTCCTATATACCAGTCGATCTCCTTGTGCCTTGCATTTCGAAAGGTCGCGCGCGCGGCATGCGCGTTCTCCCTTGAAATAGGTCGATCGACGACGTCCTCTTCGTCCGTCTCCAACTTCTTTCTCTCCCTCTCTCTCTTTCTCCCTGCCTCGCTCTTCGCAGCTATGTATATCGCTTTCTCATCGTTCCTTCTTCGTGGACATCTACCGCGAGCGCTCGCCTCCTCTGCGGGGAGCGCCACTCAGTGATTCGAAGATAGCGATACCCTGGACGGCTCACGTCATAATAAAATTAAATTCATATCTGCCATCGGGACTGCTACTGCGCTCTGACCTCCGGATTGTGACGGCAAGCCCGCCGAGTCTACTCACTGACTTACATTAGGATGGCGACGGTACGCTCCAGAGACTCGAGACATGATCCCAGATGGAACATGACTTACTGTTAGTGCTGCAAACTATCACCATCCATTCCATATTCGTCATGAGAATATTGTTCGGTAGATTCTAGGTTGCATGAGATCATCTCTCACGAAACGATTTTATGAATGAAAAGATTATTATGAAGAGAATTAATGGTGGACGCAATAGTAGTATTTCGTTAAAGATCTTTGAACAACTTAAAATAAGAATGAGACAAGTCAGATGCTGTTAACATGTAAGCATCGTTCTTAAGAAGCACGATAGGAATGCTTGACTGATGACATCTCAGCAGATTCCAATGACCAAAGGAAACCTACCGCAGTACCGTACCAATCGAATTCTATTCCCTACTAACTTATGATCCGATCACCGCAGGGATAACATCGAGCTCGCAATCGATTCACTAATTTTCACCAGTAATTTACTTCACTGTCTTTCCCTTTCATTGGTTCTAGGCTTGTACAGGTTCTCGGTGATCCTTTCGCTCTCGTTGGTGGCTGGATTCGGAGGCCGGATAGTTGGTATTCATGAAAGAGAGAGTCGATGTAACCCGAGCGCGCGTGTTACCCGCGTGTACCAAGTGAGCAGGCCGCCACCTTGAGAGGTGTGCATCTCGAAGAGGAAGGGAGGCCCTGCGAGGGGCCGAGTCCTTGGCTGGTCCAGCGTGCCGCTTCTCTTTTCAGCGTGGCGCGCGTTCTTCCGTCGGACAGGGCGAAATCCGACACTGCATACCAGTAAGCCGACTTCCAACCCGGCGCCCTACCTCTCCCAGTCCCTCTGTACCTCGCGTCTCCCCAGCATCCTGCCGATCCTCCTCTTCTTCTTCTGCTGCCGCTGATGTTGCGTGGCGCGATCCTCTCCTCGTCTACGTGTGCCCGGCTCTCTTGGGCCCCACACTGCCCAACGAGCGCACGAGCGAGCGGTCTACGTTTGAACACGTGTCAACATGTCGGTTGACATAGATTTTTCGCCGAGATAGAATCCCCGAAAATAAGACGAGGGCCCGAGAAACCAACGCGGGCGAGATAGCCAGAGACGGGAAGAGAGAAAGAGAAAGAGAAAGAGAGTGGAGGGGGCGAGGAGGTTGATCGACGCCCTGGGACACAGCGCGAGAGGACCCACTCCGAGAAAGAGAATGAGGCGAGGGTGAGAGAGGAGAGAATATCCCGAAACCAGTTTGTATCGTTCCAAGTGGACCTCTCGTACTCTCGGTCTGTGGGCCCTTCGGGCCCTCGGGGCACACTTTGCTCCGCCGTTTAACACCGGGGGCATATTCCAGCATTGTTGCCTTGTAGGCATCCTCGGCCTCATTGCGTCACGTCCACTCTTTAATTAATGACTCTACTAAAGGAGCATATTAGCTGCAGGTACATGTCACTGATCACCTCGGAGATACATGGCACGATGCCCGGTACACTTGTACCGTCTTTATATCGAGAACTACTTATTTCTCTGGCTGTGCAGCCCGAGGACGTTCAGTAAAAATTAGAGTCCTCAGCAGGAGAGTTTTCTTCAAGACGTAATCAAGTATTCTTCTGCATGTGGTATTCTCTGACCGACATTTCGGTCATATTGGAGTTCATTCTGGTAGTTCGTGAAATAGGTTTGCTATGGTATGATTTGCGCGAAACGAATGCATTTCTTCTCGGAAGAGCCGAGTCTTCCATACTTGGGGAATTGGTGAGATCGAACTGATCGAACGATTGAGAGAGGATACCAAAAATTCTATCGAGAGCCGGAATCCTCGGCTGTCTGATTGAGTGAGCAATTACGCAGAGCGTACTACTTCGTGCGAGATCGCTGCCTCGAAAACGGCATGCGGTATGCAATCATGGGAACCGAATGCAATGCGCTTAAGAATCGTGCACGGACGCGCGCGCATGAGGCTACTTAATCGGTAAAAGCCGGTAATTGGTATTCACGTTCTTTTCCGGGGGGTTATTCGAGCGCTACCTTGCACCGCTCGATAATTTTCTTCGAAGGTTGCCTTCTTACGCGTGTTCTTCCAACGCCGCCATGAATCATTCTGCAGCCATTGCCAGCTAGAGCAAGCCGAATGCGGCAAAACACTTTCGCGCGAGAACGTTTTCCCTGAAAAGCCGCTGGAAACTATTTTCTCAGGACGTTTAGGCCGGCCTGCCGCAGCTCTAATGAGTACGAATTACTCGAATTGCTACGTATTGTGCACATAAATCACGAAACCGAAGACCGCATTGGACGAACAAATGCTGCACGAAGGACTTTCTTGCCCAAGATATTTTTCACTATAATATCTCTAGTATGTAGTATTAGAACAGTAACAATAATACAAAGAAACTATTGCAAAACCGTAGTCCAAGCAATACCTAACTACAATAATGACGGGGAAATCGCACGAGCTGTAATTGAGATAACTTCAACCCTGTTACGAGCTGTATAAAATAGCTACGTTTTCAAAGTGAAAGTGATGAATGCCAAAAAAATATGTGCAAAATATGTACACTGTAACTATAATTCCCACGAATTCTAGGCCAAAGAGTATTGGCGGGGGAACAATTTCCCAGCACTTAGTCCGCATCTCGTTCCACGGGAAGTCTATCCCGCCTATTTTTCTCTCGCACAATTTTATCGTGGGTATCTCTTTGCCAGTGGCGCGCTTCCACGCGAGAGACTCTTCCAAGTGGAAGAGGGTGTGTGCGCGCACGGCTTGTCTCCCGCGGACGAAAGTTGTGATATATCCGTTATAATTTCGCACAGGGGCTGTATTGCTTCCGTATGTAGGAACCATTTGTTCCGGAAAATGGCGCAATTTTGTCTGGCTCGGCCTGGGGGTGGGGGCGGGCGAGAGACGCGGGGCTGAACGTTGGGTGCAATACCTTGGTGGATATAATTTAAACAAGGCCTCTTTACGTAACGCGCTCTATTTATTCTGGCGTGTCCCGCGACCGCCACTACCGTCGTATACAATGCCCATGCGAAACGTCACACAATTTCTGTTAACCGTGTCGCCGGTTCCTAATGGACGTGCATCCCCTTTTATAGAAATGTATTTCGTGGCTTCTGCTAAACGATTCCACCAACCCGCCTTCTGCACTGCTTAATTAACGAGTCTACACCGACCACCGCCGCCTCCAGTTAGAAGCGATGACCTTCTAGTCTACCTTCGAATTTTGAATACTGCATCTATGCATGAAGTTAATAAACATGTGACTCTGAAATCCTTAATTCAGAAGAAACGATTGACCAAGAATACAAGGCAATCATAGATCGGAGAATGACAAGTGCAACGATGCGAATTTCCCTCGACTTGTGATCCGTGATACATACGTGTCTAGGTATGCGACGAATGCCGGGATTTCAATAGAGGCGAAGAAAGCCGAGGGATAAACCATTCGGAGCGGCGAGGCGGGCCGGTTTATCCCGTGCAATTGAGTCCAGAATTTCATAAATCGTGCGGGACTAAATTTCAAAGGAGAGCCGGCGTTGACTGAAAATCGGCACGTTCGCTCGCTCGGCCGACACGTTGCTTTCTTCCTCACGTGGCAGCGGCCAGTTAGAGAGCGACGGAGCATCAGGGATTTTCGCTCGGTGGGAGGATAGTCCGTCAGTAGCCGGGACTACCCTTCTCCTGTCTCTCGAGTGGACCCTCGTCTCGGGAAATTCGATTTCAAGGATTTGTCGGCGACAGCCACGAGCGCGTTTCTCTCCGTGCACGGAGAAAGAGCCGGGTGTCCTTATACAGACACCCCTCTGCCACGATGCTCCTCACTCCCGAGAATGGAAGAGGAGTACATCCGCCCGCAATAGACACGCCAAAACAATTGGCGGTTTTACGTTTTAGCCACCCTGCCAGAAGTGTTAATTTAAGCCTCGATAAACCAGTCTTTCATTTCCCCTTTCTCATGCACTGCAAAAGTCCCCAATTCCCTTCTGACAAGTAAAGATTTCCCGTCATCACCGAATAAATATCACCCGTCACGTGAATTCCTCGGCTTCACCAGCTGTTCAAATCGTTATCAGAAGCAAACGTGTGTACGCGCGCATTTACGCGATAAGTCTCACTGCGATTGTCACAGCGATAAGTACTCCGGTACGGCCGCACGTAGCGCGCAACAAATTGGGATACTAATATCCTATCAGAGCGACGCGCGAGGAGCTAACTATTTCCAGCGGATGGCGATGCAAAGTTGCGATAAGGTAGGAGCAAATGTGTTGCGAGAAGTGCCGATAGTACGACGGAAAGATCGTGATCGAGAGTAGGGACGGTAATTATTGAGCCATTGCTTTGGGACTCACCGTTCGTGGAGGCGCGGCAGCCGACCGGACAAGCCGGACGGTGGAATAAGAAAAAAGGTATTCGGAGAACAGGAAGAAATCAAGATCCCTCGTGCCACGGGGTTTCTTTGCTCCTTGGTCCTTCCCTCGAAAGGGTACGCGAGTGCGTGCGTGCGTGCGTGTCTGGCTGGTTGGCTGGTTGGCTGGTTGGCTGGTTGGCTGGCTGGCTGGCTGGCTGGCTGGCTGGTTGCTTGCTTGCCAGGCTTGGGCTGCCTGAGGTCCTTCTCGCGTGCGGCGTGAGAACTCTTTTCGGTGCTCGCGGGCTCGGCTAAAAAGTAGACGATGAACAAGACCGCGCGGCGAACTCGAACACCAGCCACGCTACCTTTCTGCGAGGGGCTTGGACCTGCTGCTGCTGCTGTGCTGTGCTGTTGCTTCTGCTCTCTTCGGTCTCTCTTCCTTCCTCTCACTCCCTCGCTCCCTCCGCCCGGGCACTCTTGGCCCGTGGGCCCCGCCGCTTTTTTCTTTAATTGCCCTCTTTATTATGCGTAGCGGCCCACGAATTTCAATGGGTCTCGCGTGATTATTAATTAAGATGTTCCTCCGAATCGAGTCAAATGATGTATGTATGTACACTGCGAGGTGATCAGGACGCGTCGAGGTGTGCGTCGAGCTGCGTTCCAGCCACTGCCGCTTCTCCTCTTCCTCCGCTTCCTCGTCGTCCTCCTCCTCTTCCGCCTCCTTTAACTCGCATCTGCTTAATTATTTACTCTGCCCGGTAATTGACGCGGATTATTTACTTTGTCTGCCAGGGCCATGCGGCTGGCAGGCAGGCTGGTTGGCTGGCCTGCTCTCCGCCTCTGCTCGTTCTGTTTCTGTTCCTGTTGCTACCACCACTGCGCCACTCCTCAATTCGGCCCGACGATTGCCCGCCGATTGCACCGTTCCGAATATCTCCGAGTGATTGCCGATACAGAGACAAAAAGCCCACCGCGAGAGAGCCGCCTTGCCCCGTTGAGGGCGAGTAAAAAAAAAACACTCGTAACTGGGCCTGTTTTGCCGGGAAACAAGAAACCGATGAAAATTGCATGAAGTGCAAGCCGGGGTTACGTGGCTCGGCGATGCCCTCCACTCGTCGTTATTATTTCTCCGGCGTGCCGCTTAAATGCACCACTGGACACACGGGGCTTCCTATGAAGCCTGCCAAAGGATCTGCTCCCGTTGAATCTCACTAAACAACAAGCGATGCACTAACAGCCCAGCAAACCTGGATGGTCCCACAGGCTAGCCATACATCTACTATCCCTGTCTGTCTTTCGGACAATCCTGCCCAAAGGAAGACGTCCAGTCGGTGGAACGTCGGGGCTAACAGAAAACGTTTATCAGTGCGGAACGCCTGTCGGAAAGACGGCACACGACCCCACGATATCGACGAGTCTGCCAATATTGACAAATTCCTCCCTCCTTTGTTAATTAACCTGGCGGTGAGCTTTCCGCGGAATACATCGAACAATCTGTTCAAGGGTCATCGACGTTCTCACTCTCTCTCTCTCTCCCTTTCTATTCCCTCTGTTCTCTTGCCGATCGAAAATTCACTCTCTATTCCCGTATGCTGGCTGTAGAGCAGGTGGCATGGGGAGAGGAGGCTGCTACTCGTGGATGAATTGGTCGCGCGTAAAGTAATCGGACTAGTCAGTGTCTAGACCGGTGAAACGCCGGATCCACTTGTGGCTTTTGGCGTTTTTCTTCCCTTTTTAATTATCGGCTAGGCCGCCGGCTGGCATCGGGCGATTTCAATCAAGACGTCGTCCGTCTAGTCGTAGTAACTCGATTCAGGCCGATGCTGTTAACGCAGAGGAAGAACACTCACAACAGGAGGACACTGATTGCCTATGCGTGGAGGAACGGAGGACGGCTGCGTGTGCCCCGCACGTCGCTCTGTCTGTCTGTCCGCACGTACGTCGGATTAATTACTCCGGCGGTTAGTCGGCACACTATGCCCGCTCGTGGCCAAGTCACCGGTATGTGAGGGGTTGCACCGGCCTCCGATTGCAGTTACTGCTCCTCGCCGACGCACCGCAGCACGCATCTCGCAAGCCACACGCCTCTACGCTTCATCCCCCCGAGAGCTCCCTATCCGAGGGACCGACACCCCCTTGGAACCCCCTCAGCCTACGAGGGACTAGCACACCCCCTCAGCACGCGGCTTCCTCTTCCGCTAGATCACTTCAGAGTACTCGATCGCACTCGCATCCACCGAGCATCATGCTGCAGCACTCATTCTGACCTAAACGCACTCACACTCTCACCCCCGGTGCACTCCTACGATCGCCTTGTACACGGGTATATTCCCACCGACACACTCTCTCGCTCTTTCTTTCCCTTTTTCTCTTTCTCTATCTTTATTTCTCTTTGTGTATCTGTCACGAATCCTATCACCGGGCCGGCTGTTTTCGAGCGCGCCTAGGTTAGTCACTGATCACCAGCGGGAGATGGGTGCGTATTCCACCTTGTGTCACGGTGCACACTCGACGACGAGCACGAACGAGAGCACTGTCAGAGATAGATCCTCCAGGATAATCCTTTGGCGGGGGACACCCACGCACTTAGTCATTCAGATCGAGGACAAGGGATTACCGATGTACGACACTGATTTCGGAACAGTCATCGGGCGACGATCGCTCTATTCGGAATGAAGCCAGTCGGAGATTCGGCTGACACGTTCGCACGATGTTTCTGATCGATTGTTAAGGGATCTCGCGAAGCGAGGCGCACGAGAAGGCGACACTGCACTCTGCCTCGAGTGGGAAAGCCGAGTTCCGATGGGTTCGAGCTCGCCTGTCGCAGACGGCGCGCACCGTCTGACACAGGAGGTCCGAGCTCCGACTGACGGGGTGCGCGACTCCGAAATCTGCACGCGCGCAGAGAGATCTGCGGCGTGGCGAGGATTGGCGAGGATTCTGCACGCGGTTCTCTCTCTCGGAATGGACCACCGTGATCCGGCCTCGGAACACACGCTGGTTGAACTGTCGTTCGGAGCAGCTCGGCCCGCGGTTTAGTATCAACGTTCGTTCTTGGCTGGCGTCGCGCCCCTCCCGGGACGCCGCCGCTCGACGCCAATCCAGTGCGCGTGTACCTACGTGCTGTGCACGTACCTGCGAACCTGAGCACCACCAGCACCCACCTCCGCTTTACCCTTGTGTCCGTAACTCTATATATCTGTGTTCCTCTCCACTCTACCTTACCTTCCCTGACTACGCTTTTACTCTCAATCTGAAGCACGCACCCCCTGCGTCCCTTACCCTTCATTCCAATTATCCCCCGAACTCTTTTCCACCTGCACCGCAATTCTTTTTACACGGCTTCAGTAATTAGTATCTCTACTTGGAGGGATTTTATAAGAAGATAGGATTGGAAAAGCTTCGATTTGGATATATTGATATGTGTTGAATAACGGAGACTAGAGTCCCAGGAATGCCGAATGAGTCTTGGGTCATTTGGGTCATGGGATACTATGGATCCTACGATTTCATTATGGGACATTTGGACGAGTGGCGGATCGATTCTCGAGAGTCGGAACACCCGAGCGAATTCGCGAAACGATCGCACACTATTACTGGTTGTACAAATTCCAGGCAGGCTCCGGCTCATTTGGATGTAAGATGCTGAGAGAATGCGGACTCCTACGGCTCCACGGGTTACCGAGCGGCTCGATGACTGGGTACAATTAGCTCTGCGACGGCCGGCCTTAATTCGATTATTGCTGCCGCGGTAATTACAGTCGCCAAGTGATTCCATGAGAGTCGCCGGGTCGCCGGGAGCCCCGCGCTTCCACGATAGTTTCGCATACCAACAGTCACTCGAGACGCAATCGAAGTAAGAAGCTGCTACGTAACATGGACAGATCAATGCGCGCGCGGCTTTCATTCCGGATAAATCATTCCTTCCTCTCTTCGAACCAACAACATTCAACTCTTTAACTAGGCGCATTCCCAAGAGGAGCCATCTATTTTTCTCTATCCTCGATTCTATAGTTGAGGGGCGCGCACGGACATTCTTGCTTGTCGCCTCGACCTTACACTAAGGCTAATTGGCATCCGGCGATCTAAGGTCGTGGATATAAGTACTCGGTGTAATGACAGGACTGCTATTATCCCGCGCGATCCCATTTCAATGCTGCACCTTCCCAGCGCGCGGATACCTGCCTCCCAGCGGATCGATAGAGCGACGCTTTACCTTTCGGAACGCGCACCCACCTATTCCTCTCATTTCCACCCGCTACAAAGAGTAACCACTACTTCAACGTGTACTTCGTGACGTGATATCAATTCCAGAACCACGCATTATTGATCTCGCGATTACCCACTTATTAGCTCGTAACTGTATAATAAACTGCAATTCTTGGTGTTAATGGAAACGCTTAGAACTACTTCATTCTCAAACAGGTCACATCGCCTCCATATTTCACGATAATGGTACACTGGTTTATTAAATTAAATACATGGCTGTTTTAATCGACTTTTTGGAGTATTATGACACTTCGAAGAGTTAAAAAGAACTCTGAAACTGCTCGTAAGAATAATCTATCAATTCAAAAACTTCCTAATTAGTAATTATCTTGGCAGCGAAAACATTGTAAAGCTACGTGTTCCAGGTAAACACAGCGCAGAGAAAGAGTGGATGCACGTGTCTATAAGCCACTGTCAAGTCAGAAGCTCAATATCACTACGGTGGCGGTATGTTCCACAAGGCATACTTCTGAAACATGAATCTTTCAGTGTGATAAAGGTAGCGCGCGCGTCAGAAGGGAGTAAGGAAGACTGAATTTTAAGCGAAAGCGTGCTTTTTCAATTCTAAAAGGATTCACTTATGAAAGAAGCACCCTTTAATCGCCTTGTTACACGTGGTGTGTCTAGAGACTGGTTATTTTAACACTCGCCATCCCTCACCCTTTCTCTCTGAATTTTCCCTGTCCCACTCGCATGCTCGAACAAATACGTTGAAAGTGTCGCGAGGAGAAACTTTCGAGCTCGAATCGTCGTCGACGGGTAGGTGGAGGAGGGCGAGGAGGGACGCGAACGTTGGTAGTTCGCGCGCCAGTAGAAAAGGACAGAGGCTTCTATGTATCGGAGATGTTGAAGCGAGCAGGCGCGCGAACGCGCGCGCGCGCGTGTCTGTTCGGAGGAGATTTCATAGTCCATGTAGTTCGGCATCAATGCGAAATCTGGGGTCGGTTTCAGAGGCCGTGCGCTCTTCCGAGCTCTCGCGATAAAGCCATTTCAAATTGAATAACAGATTTCCGAGGGCGCACAACAAAATGCACTTGCCGCCGAGTTCGCCTCTGAAGGCAGCCGAGAAAGGGAGTAGAACAATAATGCGTCGATGTGTGCCTCTTCGTAAAACTCGGGTCTGTCTCTCGCTCGAAAAGCGTCCGCGCGCCCCGGTCTGCCTGTCGATGTGTGTAAGCTTTCCCTGCACAGTCAAAGTAGTACACTTTCGATTTAGCTCGGAGACTGTTCTCTGTCTCCGTGTGCTTCGCTCTCCCGGTATCTCGGCTGAACGAGTGTATTGTAAATATGACTGACACTTTGAATTCCGTTTCACTGATTCAGACTCGTCTGCCAACTTGCCTGCTTTGGAGCCCGTTGGGTATTACTCGGAATTAACTGGCTACCGATTCTCTGCTTTCCTCTGTGATCGCGGCGGGAGAATGTCTCTTCGCATTATTGAAAGGGATCCTCTGCCATCGAAGCCTCTTAACTCTTCCACTAACTGTAATGGCACCGCTTCCCCCCTTTACTTTTATCGCTTATTGCTACCGCTGACTAATGAATCGTCTTCGCGTCATTCGATAAGTATTCATTAGCACCGCCAGAATTATTCCGGGAGCCTGGATTCCGATCTTTCTCCGGGAAACCACAGGCGGAAGCATGACGCGAGATACTGAGAAAGTTTCGAGATCTTTCTCGATTATCAAGAAGTGTGACGCGTCGTTGAGAATCAATGCGATTCCTAATTATTATACAGCTGGAATAGCCCTCGGTCGAAAGTTCCATTAACCCAACGATGTTAGAACGAAACAGATCGAACTGAAATTGAATTCTAGACCGGTATTTTATTAATTCGTAACAGTACAACACTAAGTATCATACAATCATACCATTATCGCATAAAACTCCAGCACTGGACTTCGTAATGAACCACATAGAGATAAATTAACAATAAGTATAAAAATGAGCTCGACTTCGAGCGAGATCCGATCAAGTCCCTTCCTGCGGGCTAGCTATTTCCCTTTTGCGGCTGCCGCGTGTTTCACTGACGGTATTCCATTAAAAATCATTCGCCGGGGAGGATTTCATTCGCGGACAGATGTAATCCCGCGTAAACCAGGCTCGCGCCGCGAAATTACCATTTATTTTATCTTTAATAAAGCGGCTTTGGCGAATCATTAACGCATCGACACGCGCCGCGCTCTCTCCCACCCGTTCTCCGCTCATACGAGTGAGAACGAGAGAGAGAGAGAGAGAGAAAGAGAGATAGAGAACGAGAATGGGTGGGCGACGAGAAGCTTTTTCACAGCAATGTCGGGGCGTCAGCGAACGCCGCGATGGGAATAACGATTTGAAAGGTATCGAGGCTATTGCGCCGGATGATTTTTCCTCTGCCCGTCCAATTATACGATGTCCCATCCTTCTCCTCGCTCCTCTACACTTTGGATCCGTCTGCTCACTCCTGCCTGCCCCCCTCCCCCTCGCACCCCGGCAAACCCACCTCCTGCCACCTAGGTATTAGCGGCACTAATTTCTCTCGGTGATCATTTTTACCGAACCGGCTGCGATACGAGCGATCTCCATCGGCCAACTCGATTAAACCAGACGCACACCACTGTTGCTGATCCGATGTTTATTTATAACGGACATGGATTCGTCGTAGCTCATTTTGCGGCTGAAACACCTACACTGGTATATATATGTGTCAGGTGACTATACAAACGGAGCGCGTACCGTAAAATTGAGACAATTAACGAACAGTGGTGCACATTATTCCACGGCACTGTTGGTATCCTCGGTTACAAACTGCAGCCAAGGCAGATTACCGCACGCCGCGGCATTATGCGACAAGATTACTTCGCATAATAAATCGTGTCACGCGATGACGCCGAGGCGACGAGCATTCTGCAAAAATGTAACGCTATCGCACGTGCTGCAAGCAAGACAGCTTGGAATAGAAGGGCAACCTAGTCAGTGTATGGTAACCGTTTATGAATAATTGCGGAGACTCGAAAGTACATCAATCAATTTATAACCTAATTTTTTCCATGTCCCCGTTTACATACTTCTACACATACTTTAATCTCTTGAGCTACTCTTTTAAATTAAAAAGCTTTTGAAAGCAGAAGCCTTTTCGGTGGGAATGTGCAGTTCAAATTGCTACCTGCATAAAGTCAACGCGCAAGAATGTTGAGCGGAAAATGTTTATCAGTCTGTTGACGTAAAAAGTAGACTAGTCTGGCATAAAGTAGGAAAAAGATTAAAGGCCCGAGGGGGTAAAAAGTGTGGCCGGCAAATGAAGTGGAAGGCATCGGGGCGTTATGTAGATGTGGCTCTCGGAGGCTCTCTCCACCACAGGGGATCTCCATGAGAGCTGGTTGTATGAAATTAGCATGTCCGCGATAGGATTGAATTTATTCATGTACAATTTAAACTGGCTGAAGAGGCGGACTTACCTTTGGTCAGCTTACAACCCCATTCCAGCCAGTCCTTGCTCACCCGCATCCCTCCGGTATCCTTCTCCACGTGCGGTGGCCAAGTGCGTGGCCTGCCACGCGAGCCGAGTGTCGAGTGCCGATCCTGCCAAAGGAATTCACCAAACGATCGAACGCTATGCAGGACTCCTTCCGGAAGGAGAATCCGTGCCGCGGTGCTCTAGATCGCCGAACTCCTCCTATCTATGGCGGATCGTCGGATCGAGCTTGAAACTTGAACGGCATGGATGCCAGCTGCTGTAACAGAGAACGTGTACCCATTAAGTTAGTGACGGGTACTGATAGTAGACATGGCCAAATAGTGCGTATTGTACTGTGCAATGTTCTATGATATATAGGCCGGAAATGAAATGAGAGTGCGCTGAGTTTATCATTGCAACTAAGTCCGTAATAGCCTGCATTTGCGCACATTCTACAAGTTTCAATTGAATAAATTAGAAAAATGAGAGACTTTCAACTAGAAAGTGGTAGTTCTGTCATACTTTCTAGAATGAACCACATCGATTTCATTGTCGGAGAGATAGTTTACGGGCTACTTAGCTCAATGGACAATCGAAACAAGTGAATGGATGAGAAATGGCATTGGGTGAGAAGGCTTTGTTGCCGAATGAGAGTGTCGGGAATAACTATGGCATTGACTTGCGTTCACTATTTCAATTCTTGCATGGTATTTAGTGGAGCCGCGGTCATTGGCCGAATCCAATTTCTCACAGTGCGATAACAATGGGATCAAGAATGGAAGGTGCACGGTATTTCACGGTGAGCGGGCTTCCACGTCAAAAAGGAATCTCGGTAGACTACATTAATCGTTCGCCGTTCGTTATCGCATAAATTGCGCATTCTCGTCGCGAAATGAATTTCCCGCGTTTCCTAATCGAGCGGAAATGATTTAATGGCGTATTTAATCGCCGAATAACGGCCGTCGATAAAGGGAGGCTAGCTCGTCGTGGCCGCGCGCGCGCGCTTTCCACCGTTTCGCTCTCGGCAATCGAACGCATTTCTGATAGCGCGACGATTAGCGAATGAAGGAAGAGAATCCCAATGCCCGAGGATGATGTAGCAATACGAAGGGAACGAGCACCACTTTTTTTGCCAAGGGACATCCTTTTAAGCCTGATATTGGAGTCTTAACTCAATCGATTATTGGTAAATGATTCGTTAATGAAAGGACTTTCCGTTAACAGAGAAACTGCAGACAAGAGACGCTCGAATATAGACGAGCCAGCTTTAATGTAAGGATTCTTATTTTAGATTCGCGGGGAAATTGAAAAAACGAAGTATATACTTCATAAATTGTATAAATACAGTGTCTGCTCTTGAGTTTCTTCAATGAAAGGTACACGTAATGAAATGTGAGTTATTTTGAAGGTTTAATATTTGACCTACTTTGGATATTTAATACATATTGACTTCACTGCTTTAATTAAAGAACGAGCTAAAGACTTCTCTTTCAGAAATATCCGTTTGTATACATGCAAGTATGTTTAAGTTCATCACTTCTAAATATAGAGGATAAAATCAACTTGAACTCGAAACAGTGGGATTTCATTCGGAGACTTTTAAATATTGCTGATCCATCTTCTCTTGCATCGAGTGAGAAAGCTGCGAGATATTAAATGCACGAGGGATTCGGAATGAGAAGGAGCTAAGTCTGTTACACAGGAAAGCTGTCGCATCTAGCATGACGGAGAGCCTTTAGCATTTACCGGCACTCTCTCCGCCAAGAATGAGGCAGCCAAATGAATTTTCCGAAAGGCATGCTGCCGAAATTAACAGGGAAATGTACTTTGCGAAACAGCACGGCACATGGAGCGCGCGCACGACTCAAGTGGCTGTTACACATGTCACGTGTGCGAATTCTCACGGAATCAGCGCTGAGTAGCATTTACGAACAACAGCAAACACGTGTCGAGTCTTAGTGAACCATGCATTCCGACGTAGAAGCAACTACCGCGCTCCGCTGCAACATTAATTGCTCGAAAATAAATTTCACTTGGAAGTCGAGATTGCGTCACGTCGATTCAAGCAAGTAGGCTTTAATACAAGCAATGTATAATTTTAGTGATTTCGATTTTTCTTGTAAAAAATCATTTCTACAGATTTGAAAGTGTAACTAGCAACTGTGCAAAGTAAATTCAGTTGAAATTCAATTAATTGTAAGTTAAGTTGTGTAAGCAAGTTAGCTCGATTAATCTTATCCAGACCAAAAAATATCTTTCGAGTAAGAACAGATGTAGAATTCTAACTTTCTGCCGGCAACAAAGACTACTTTATACAAGTCTACATTTTTCATCGGGAGAAAAGTTCAGCGGAGAGAAAAATTAAGATTCGTTGGGGCGCAAGGATTAAAGAGTAGCGAAGAAAAAACCCAAGTGGGTCAAGTATAACACGCCGATTCCCCCATGAATTAAAGAACAACGAAACATAATTCAAAAATAACGCGACGGTGGCGCAAAGTGTCGCTCCGAAAGAGGAGGGTGGAGGAGAACTGTCAGGGAGAGGATTTGCGTCGCTTGAAAAATGATCGGACACTCAGCGGCTCGTCCCTTAGCTGGAGTGAGAATTTTCCCTCCCTAAATAGTGGCCCGACGCCCTTTAAAATTTTTCCCTCGAGCTCGAAGAAGCTTCTGCTTCATGATAAAGTGTCTTTACAAGAATACTGTCCCTCCGGCTGGCCAACGACCAACTAAATTAAACGAGGCAACGATACTGAACAACCTTTTAAAATGTGCAAAGTAAACCAGATGAAGAGACTAAACTAACCATTAAATCTTTTACGAAAATAAGTAATCTTTCACTTTTAATCTAAATATATATCATACGATTATCTTTCACTCATGATGTTCATCCACATGAGTAGCACCTGACGTTACAAAACCTACTTTAATTTATAATTCCAAAAGCCCCATTACAAGCGAACAGTAGCATGAAATGCTAAATGTCAGACTGCTAGATTCGCGATACATTCGTAACAATTTCGAGAAATTTATAGGATCATTGTAATAAACGTCTATCGCGGTAAAGGTAAAGAGTTTGATACGTTCCGCGATTCGCCGAGTCTTTCAAGAGCTACCGCCTCCGAAATAAAAGCATGCTCCACATTTTCTTGGTCAGTTATATTACCTGACTTTACTACCAATTGTAAAGCTTATCTCTCCAACCCGGTTGCAGTATATTCCTGGAGCAGGCTTTTTAATTTCATTCTTTATCGTTTCAGTTAATGTAATGTGTTGCTCGGTTGTTGCAAGGCCTCGTAAACTCGTGCACTGTGACTGACACGGACACATCTGTGGTATTGTAAAGTCTTTACTAACAAAAATAACGAGCTTCGTTACAAGCAAATGTTTGTTGACTGTCTTAAAAAAAGCTGCACGTGAAACTGCTACTTATTGTCAAAGGCTAAGTGGCAAACCAGATGAAACGAATCTGTTTAATTCTGAGAAATGCATGAGAATATTGATGTTGCATTTTATTTCGACAAATTCCATGTGGGTAAATAGAAAAATGTGTTACTTTAATTTTGCATTTCGGTTTTAGTTGGGGAGATGATTTTTCTACCGCTGGAAATATTTCCCGTGTGCGAATCTCCACCTTGAATTTAATATGCTCGGAGAAATGGTAGGAACGTCTAGTGCCGCCACCATTTCGTCCGCTTCATTCATTTTCATATCAGGGAAAACATCTAAATCTCTAGCGAATACGTAGTTTCCGCCAGGACCTACCATAAAACCGCCAAGAGCTAGTTACAAACACATAATTCGCTCTCTTCCACTTTTTCCTCGTTGCGGTTCTCTCGCTATTCCTCTTTTCGAATGATAATTCATTTAGAGGTTCTTTATATATCTGTTTGTTCGCACTAGTTCCCTTTGGTCTTATTTATTATTAACGCAAGCTCCGTTTCTATTTTACTAACATTCTTTAGTTTCCTTAACAATCTTGAATATTCCATTTTTCAAAAACCTATGACTATATTTTTCAAAATATTAATACATAATTGTAGTTTCCACTCCGTCTTGCATCCGATGAAAAATCTACATTAACAAGCTGCGAGTTATAATGAAGACGGAGGACTATTTTTAAATCCCGAGGAGAAAGAAATTCCATGAGCCGTCGATTCAAGGGACCGCTAACTATAAAGGATCGGGTATCACCTGACATCCCATAGGGCGAATACGACAATTTCCTCGCACAGCGATAGGTAGAGACGCAGTCTGAAGGGAAGCAACGCTTCTCTGCCTCCTTAATACGCATTGGCGAGTGTGGGGTCTGTCCGGCGACAGGAAACATAATGGTCCAGACCGAGTTTAATGAGGCGTATTGGTTCGAAAAGTCGTTTGATCGCGTCTTGTTTCCCTCCCTCTCCCTCTCTCTCGTTCTCTTTCTCTCTCTCTTTGCGGCAAGAATGTACGTATGTAGCGCGAGCAAATGGTAAATGGTCTCGGCTTTTCGCTCTCGAGGACGATTTTAATTCCTGGGACACCCTTGCGAGAGAGGAGCGCGCGAGCGCGCGCGCCTTCCTTCCTGCCTTCGCTTCCACCTGGCAAGTTCCAAGCGAACAGAAGCCGGCTCTCCTGTCTGTGTGCATTGGCTCGAACTAGCTCTGCGACCGGTCCGATAATTATCTCGAACCGGAGGTGTACTATTAGTGATCGCCAGTTGACGTGTATAGTGGCCTTCTTATCGAGCCTCCTTGTCTCCTCGGTACACTCTTATGTATTCCTGCATCCGATCCTGTGCCATTAACAGCCCTCCTCCGGTGCGAGAATCCTTTCCATTACTATACGTATAGTTATGACACTTTGTGTGATAATTAACACATCGATCGTACGATCTTATTGGTCGAGGGAACCGGCCATCTTCTCTTTTAAATGTTCTTATACCAACTAGTCCCTTCGACGAAGAGTTTTTGCTTATTATAGTCAACACTATGTAGTCTTTTACAGCAGACTTTGCATAACTTTGAATTGAATTCTTGAATTTGATTGTTTATAGTGCGGTGATTAACAGAATAGAAAACCTAGCAATACCGGTATTATGAATGATTGTGGGAAAGTATGTGGGGAAGTATATGTTTCGATCTCGACGCAGCTTGAGCACAAGCATCTGATATTAATAGGAGAGATGGCAAGAAACGGGCCCATCCCATGCGCGGAACACAAGCGCACCTGACGGAAAGTAAAACTGCCGTCTATTAGCTAAGAGGGGAAGCGCATGATCGAGTAAACGTCGAAGGTGCTCCCGCAATACTTGTGTAGCGAACTGGCTGCCGGCTGGTCGAAGCACGGATGAGTCGTGACAAGGATTAATGGACCGTAGCGTCGGTATTACTTATTATTGCCAGTATTACTTGTATAATTACTCAAAGTGAGGCGCACGAGCAATGATCGATCCCCCGACTTGCCAGACACCCATCGTCTCCGCGGCGGTATCTTTTTTATTTTGGCCTCTCTCATCGGATCTTCAAGAAGCAGAAAAGAGGAGGTCCTTCTCATGGGGATAGCGGCTTGCCAGCAACAGCGTGCAACATCGATCTGACAGTGATCGAGTACTGTCATTCGACTCGACACCCAGCATACCTTACAAGATTCTCGACGTGCCGGCAATTATCCTATCGCCACGGAATGCCTTCTCTCCTATCGCTCGCTTCTCGAAAGCATATAGGGAACATCCTCCGGGAGGAACGGGTTGCTACTGGAAAATTGAAAGGAGATACTTGTGTCAGGCGCGCCCATCGCGTCTGACAAAGAGAGAATCGTTTAAGCGATCGGCTTAAAACCTGGCCTGCTTGACGGTGTGAATCGTACGAGTGAGCCGCTGAACATCCCTGCCTGCTTAATTAACGCACGAGCAATTAACCGTAGAATTAGCATGCTCGCTCGCACAGCCGGCGCACTCGCTCCCTGATTATTGGCGAGAGTTGAATTCCACTGGAGTTGGAGTGTTTCGGGCTCACGCGGTTCCTCCTGCACTCACTCGATCCCGTGTGCGCCCACCAGCCACGCCGACCAGAATGATTACAGGTTTTTGCCCCCAGCTATTCCGAAATTATGTCTAGGAATTTGCAACATCGCTCGCAAATTCTGCTTTGACTCTTTCTCCGTGTGTATGTGTGTGAGTGTGTGTATGTATATATAGCTCTGTCTGCTTGGCTTGGTTCTCGTATCGTACCTGTTACATTGGTCGGTACGAGCCCTTGGAACGCGTTATCTTTATCTCTCGGAATGAAGGAGCCCGTTTTAACGATTCCCGAAATACAGCGCGGCGAATTTCGCGAGCCCTCGGAATGCATCGCGCGGTCGCTCGCTTCTTGTATCCGTGAAAAGCCCCGGATTAGAAGGGCCGAGGGCCTCTACATTGTGCAAATAACTCCGCCTCGAATTCCGACAGCGCCAATTTTCTTGCGGATAACGCGCAGATAAAGGTATAGATTACGGGAATCCACTTCGGGTGCATGCTTCTGCCCCGGCAAGTGGCTAATCCTAATTCCCCCGTTTCGCAATTTCCTATTTCCGGCAAAATGTTAGTATTCAAGGATCTACAAAATTCTACAGCAATCGTGGCAAGAGAACTGAAGTTCTGGAAATACCAAAAGTAGAAGAGCTTGCTTGAATTAGTTTCGAGTGCCAATCAATAATACTTTAGAGAAGTCATTATAAGAAGTTACAATTATGATGCCAAATCACAGAGATGGTATACGAAATTCATACTGCGCTTTCCCGCATTTCTTCAGACGCTTTTTTCTTTTCTTAAAGCGTCGGGGGTGAAAGACCTCGTCGGGGTGCAGCTTCCTTTACGACATCCTAGAGGATGAAGGGAACGTGGAAAGTCGGGTAGGGTAGATGGATGTCCTAACTCGGTTATAAACGCGACTACAAAAATGAAATTTGCGGCGTCTCCTCCTCGTGAAATTGACTTACACATTATTCCAATCTATCGGACTCGGCGTCCTTTTAAAACAATTTTTTCCTAAACTCTCCTGATGTAATATCCACGTAATACTCCTTCGGTCCTCGTTGCTCAAACTATTGTCTCGTGGTCTTTTTCAATGACAAAGATCTTATTCGTTCTCCGAAGTAGACAGAAGTTCATTGACTTTTACAATAATATAACATTTGCATTTCACAGATTTAACTTCGGGATGACACTACTTGGAAGTTTTTGTTTCTTACTACTCTCGAAAATACAAATGATTATAATATGTGGTACACCCACCTCATACTTCGAAGTTCTGTATTAACATGGTATACTATACATAATTCGATGTACTTGAACCTTGAAATTTGTGTGAAGGGAGTCCAGTGGTACAAGTACGAGAATATTCGTGTAGGAGTCCGTGAGAAAAGCGCTCGACGGAGGCAGCGCGTGTCATTTCGACGAGTTCCTTTACGGCGTGAGATCACCGTGAAGGCTCCATCCAAGGATCCACAGCCTTTCGCTTCCTCCCTCGCGTTCAATTTCGCGAGAGCGCACGTGCTCGTAAGTACTTCTTTTTTCGCCCTTTTTTACGAGAGCCCGCCGTTTGAGCCGGAGGCATAAAGCTCGGTGGAATGTGTCGTTCGACGAAGTACGTAACGCTTCGCGGTCTCTCGCGTTCAAAGATGTTGCGAAGTCGAATTTCGCCGTGCCAATAAATGGTCGGGACCGCTGCGGTCTCAGCGGAACGGCCACTGTCAATCTTTATGGGATTCCGCGGCCGATGGAGATCATTTGGAGTGCGCGCGTCTCTTACCAGGGGCCCGCAGCCCGCACGATTTATTGCCGACGTTATTATGAATGGCCTCCGTGCTCTCGCTCTCGTACCTGGCCCAACCAGAGCCAGAGGCCCGGAATGCAACTTTGTACCGGGTCCCCTCGTGCCGCACACTCCAACACACATCTCCTCTACATGTTTCTCCATCTATTTTATATCCTACAACAAGTTTTCGTGTAAATACATTCACGCTACTCTATACTCCTGATTTCCATCATTCCGTCATAAATATAATAAGATTTACTCAAATAGTCAGTTATTATAAATTAACTTATCAGCAGAAATAGATGTCACTTACGTCACATACGTTCTTTTTCGAGAGCAGTAAATCGAACTTTCCTTAAAATTCGGGCTATTATTCGGACTGTCGTCAAGAACGGCGGCATCGAGCGAGCACTTTGTGCGGCTCTCTGTGTGTCTGGAGTGGAGAGTGTGGGGTGTGGGTCGCTGCATCGGGGACTCCAGCATAAATCTCACGGAAAGTGTTACGGAAGCGATTTGCAGTATGCGGCGAACTATCCGGAGGCAGTTATGATCCGTTGCCAATAGCTAATGCGGCGATGGCGTGCAAATCGACGTAGACGGAACATAATTCAGTTGACTCGAACTTGCCGCGGCCGAGCGGGCGGCTGCCTGCCAATCGATCCTCGAATCTCTGCATAAGCCCCGTGCAATCCCCCCAGCGACACCCTATTCTGCAACCACCACCACCTCCACCACCTCCGCCACCCTGTGCAAGCCGTCGAGCGACCCAGAAGCAGGCTGCAGTCTGCCTCGGAGCAGCTATGCTACGTCGAAATGCGGACAGCCCACTAACGATTAGGCACATCCTTCTAATGAGGCTTGCAATTGCCAACCTCCACCAAGTAAGCTCAATATTAACCCTATCGATAACGCGAGCCACTGCTATCCCAACGATCTGATATCGCAAGTACCTCCAAGGTCCAGATGATGCTGGTTCTACCAGCTGCTAATTTGCCTGGAAACTAATTGAACTCCTTGCCGTATTATCTTTCTCATGCCAGTTTACTATCGAAGGTTTCTCAACATACCTAAATAGTCAGCTACTCGTAATTGAACTAAGATTTGATGATCTCAATTTATTAGACCATGTTTACTTAGTTAATTAAAAATGGTCCACTTCTAATGGAAGGTGAATTATACTGAACATAGGCTTTATTAATAGTTATGAAATGGTTTGTCCGAGTCTGGCAGAAAGAAACAAACGAATTTGTCGATACGATCCCCCTAAAGAGAATCGTATCAGATCGAGCGGCCTGTAATACCGCAAACGAGCAAAGAAAGGCTATTTGCAGGAAAATGGCCGGACGTGTGAAACAGTAATGTCGATCGGTCGAGGACTCCCGCAAATTGCTGATCTGCTTGGAAGTGACGTGCCCGGGCAAACATGGGGCAAGCAGATCGATGAGCATAAACAGTCAAGTGAGCATAAGGCGAGCAAGCGGCGCAACGGTAGCGTGTGCGCTTACCTGTTTGCCCGCAAATACGACCGTCGAGAAAATTCAAGGTAGCTGCGCCTATCATAACTTATAATGGGCAGAGAAATTTACGGCATAAACCCGTGGAATTCCTTTTGATAAGGAAACTGATAGGAAGAACTTTATTTCCAGTGGAAAAGCCGATTCCGATTACAACGAGACTTCGTACTAGCGAGATGTTCCGCATATTTCGAATTACAATTTACCATTCTTTTAAAACGACAGGATTTAGAAAGTTTTTATATTAAAAATGTTAACTTTGCTAGTTTACAACTCGCTGTGGGACAGTGGATCAGTGAATACTAGCTATTTTTATCAATCGTAAGTCGCAGGTGCAAAGAAGGGATCTTAGAGTTAGAGATTTGGAAAAGATTTAAGACAATCCTGTCAAAACAGACAGGGCGCATTCGTTTCAGAGTGAATACCCGTAGCAACCAGGACAAAGATCAAATGCCCTGCGAGAGTACATAGGGATGCGCGGGTCCTTCGTATAAAGGTGTACCTCAGCATCGATTTCCAATGAGCACTCGCTTTTAAAGCTAACAAGCCACTCCGTCACGTAAATCCTCGAGGAATCGGATAGCCAGCTTCTCATCGCAGTCTCCGACGGTCCGCATTGAAACGAGATGGTTATATACGCGCCGGAAATCGTGTTTCATTTCTCACGTTCTCCTTTACAATGGGCCCTGCCGGCAACTTGCTCGGCACTCCAACTTTTAATGGGTGCAAACAACTTTCCTCCCGCTCGACGGCGCAGCCAGTGCAGTAGTAACCAGGAATTCCTCATAGCACACTTGGCGTAATTCCGAGTCTCAATCGAGTGCACCGACTTCCCTTGAGACGAATTATATCATAGATAAAAATACCATTCTTCCTGGTACTCTGACTCATTCTCTCTGGCAATTACCGCTTAGTACCTCAGCATTTCTAAAGAAGCTAAACCATTTATCACGATAGAATTGTACGATATTCCAAAACAATGACATATCTCGAAACAATGACTGACAACTGCAGGTGTCAGTGTCAACACGAGCTTTTTCGCGGAAGAGAACTATAATCGGCGGCAGCCGAGCGATGGGGTTAATCGAGCCGGCATCAAAGAGTTGTGCCAGATAACGGCGCATCGTCCGGGGGTGCTAATGACGCCGCGGAAAAATGGTTACACGAGGCGGCACTTTGACGGCCGCGGGACAACAGCGTGCGAGAGCGCGCGCGCGCGCGTGCCCGATTAAGAGCAAATGAAAAAGGATGTCGGTGTGCCTGCTGTGTTTCCACTCGTTCACGTAACAGGTGACACGACTCGTGGCAAAAACACGCCGCCGGGGATTCCGCGCGCGATCAGTATTTATCAGCTGTCATTCGGCATGCGTAAACACAAAGTGAAGAGAGAGAGAGAGAGAGAGAGAGAGAGAGAGAGAGAGAGAGAGAGAGAGAGAGAGAGAGAAGGAGCTACGAGAGAAAGGAAACGAGTGAGAGGAACAAAGAGAGCACTGCTGGTTTTTCGCCCGAGCAGAGGAATTGTCGGTTACATTGTGCAATATTATGCAGGCCCATTCACCCGTCAAACAATTACACGCCTGTCCAATGGATCGCTGCCACCGCTAGTCGTAAATCTATGCTAGTCCGCCATTGTTTGGCACGCATATTAACTCGTTAGCTGTACTTCTAAATGACCGGCACGCACATATGCACACTTCACTCCCGCTCCGATTCGATGGGAATAATCGCGCGAGCGAGCGATTTGCTTTGTCGACCAATGTACCGGCAACTATCCAAATTCTATCCAGGAATGATGCTCGAACAGAAGTGCCCTTCGAGTGACACGAGTTATGTGTGGCTGCTGTTGTTTGCGATGGAGTTCCTGCAGTGGCAGTGATCATGATTCTAGCACTTCACTGATTGTACTATGTTTAATTCAGTTCTCCTTTGATAGAAATAAATGACATTGTCAATCCAGTATTAATGGGACGGTTGAGCCTCCACAAACATAATTACGCCGGGGAAACACACTCGCACAGTATTATCCAAGTTCCTAGAACATGTTTTTACAAAGGAATTGGAGATAAGGGAGTGCAATACCATGGGGAAATGTAGCTCATTCTCGGAAACCATTCTGAATCCCAGTAGCGTAGATTGAATGAAATTTTTTTAACAATACTTCGAACGAACTCCTCTTAAAAATTACGGACAGGGATAAGAAAAAGATCAAGCTTAAAAACTTGAAGGAAATACGAAAAAATTTATCCACAACACAATATTCAGCGAATTTCTCTGAACCAACGATATTAAACCGGTGAATAAGGCGTATTTGAACATTCGATTTTATTAAATCGGGGCTAGATCTGGCAGAGCTTTTTTGCGGCAACTAGTCAAGGGGCTGAAAAGGTCCAAGGATGGCGACGAATATGAGCTTTTCTCGGAGCGTCTTCTACCATCCACACACGAGCACCCCAGATCTCTTTCCTCGCTTTTTTCTAATCGACGCCCGGCCAAGAGGTTCGCCGACATTGGACCATTGTCCGCCAGGAGGAAAGGTACACGCGCGAGGGTTGAAGGCTATTCAGCTATAGGAAGGTTGACGGATCGCCTCTGACGGGGAATCAAACGACAGTGAAGTCTGTCTGGTCAGGAATGCTCCGTCTTCCCTTAGGAGTGGTGGGAAGAAATTCACTCGGGCATTGTAGGTCGTAAAGGCAGATGGGTAGGGTGTTGTCGCTTCGAGAGTCATAATGGCATTTTCAAGATTGCTTTTAATGATGCTTGACGCATTCCACTCGACTGATAATATATTTTGATAATATATTATCTGCACCTCTTACAATCGAATATTTCCAGATGAAAAAGCTACGAAAATAAGGGCTCCATCCGTGAAAGGAATTATTAGCTTTGAAGCTAGTTTTTAGAGAGTGGACGTTTCTACAGTTACTCTTTAAGGCAGAGTCCTCAAGGGAGACGTAAGGGTTAACCGAATACGGGGTGCAATCGCTGCAACAGCCTGACGAATCGCAATCTTCGCGGATCCCCGAGAGATAAACTGATTTGTACCGGCTGATGCGAGTCTGTTTCAAGTTTCATACGAGAGCGCTCTCCTTCACATGTACTTCTCCGGTCTTCATAGAGCAATCCTCCTCTTGTCTGCCAAGATTTCCCACGTGTCGCACGTGTCCCCTTTACTTTCTGGCAATGGGGCCTTTTATTTCACGAGTGTGTGCTCGCCCCCGCTGGTATCTACGAGAGTGTTTCCTTCTCGGCGTGCACTGCGCACCAATACGTATTCCCAGGACTTACGAGCTTGCAGCACTATGTGAGAGACGTAAACGCCGGCCTCTCTTCCGCCAAGTCTGTTGGCCTGCCTCCTCTCCTTTGCAAGTGCGCCCGCTGCTCTTCTCCTCCGTGAGACTTGGATGCTGTTCAGCTCCAATTCCAGAGACGCGACACGACTCCGATATTTCCATCCCGAGAGAGAGGAATTGCTCGATCATTGATTTTGCTAAATCGGGAGTAAACCTCCCTCTCATTTTCTCCCTCCTTCCATCTCCCTTTCTCCCTAACCCTCTCCCTCTCCCTTTCTGTCTGCATGTGTTCGCTGTATGCCGATTTAGCCCACCAAGCCAGAAGCTCGCATTTAGATTCCATTACTGTGTCGCGCTTAATTAATACAGTCTATTTCGCCTAACGGAGGAGAGTGGCTAGAATCCCAGAGTGCTCTCTTGCCCTGTCAAACTATCAGAGAGCACTACCGCCGCCCTTGCTCCTCTCCGTTGGCCCTAGACACGCACGATTTCGCCTTCCGGTGCCCGCCGGCAGATCGCTCCGAGATTTCGTCGGAAGTTAATCCTTTAACTGATCGAGGAGAGCTCGCAGCTACGCACCGGGGAACTGGATGATCATTCGCGAAGATCGTACAGGAAGCATAATAATGAGGGATCAGATATGGCCCGTGCAGTTTCTCGAAAGTCTTCCAACAAATTAAAAGTTAGTGTTTACTCCTTGAATTATTATTATAGAATTCAATTTATTTTACGCATGTACTGGTAATGAGAGCAATGTGTGTAATCAACGAACAGTCTTGCATTAGGGAGCTCAAAAATCTAACAGTGACATTTGTTTGACGCGTGTGGGCCCAACGGCATTAATCAAAGTGGCAGGCTACGAAGACGAATGGCATGGTTCAGTACAATGAACAGGTTGGTGACTAACAATGGGTTAATTAAGTTTGTGTGAGCGCCGGTACTATGAAATCAATATTTCTATGATGATGCGATTGCCCATTTGCCCGCTGGCCTGAATTAGTTAATATTGACATTACCGGCTTGAACACCGTACATATTTCTCCTGTGATTATACCACTTGGAACCGCATGATCGATGCCGCAGGCTGGCAAATCCAACGAAATGAACAAACTGCCATCCAGCTTTCTGTAATGACACGCACCTCTATCGTAATGAAGTCACATATGCCATTTTGCACCCCAGAAGTGAAAGACTCCAATATTTCATATTTATCCTGTAATTCGTATTACCCCCTGGAGTTTGCAAACATAGATTCCCACACGCGTGGCAAATATGTACTCGCGAATTCATTGGCTTGAAACGATTCTAAATGACCCGATGACGGTGTTTTTCTTCATTCTCCCGAATTTAACATACCTAATAACGAGAATTCGTACAAATGTCTCGCTAAATCAATAAAACAGATCTCTCGCTTGCAAGATTATGCAAATTTATGTAATTTATCGAGACAAAGACTCTGAACAGAATTAACTCCAAGGCAAACACTGACTCAGTAAGTAAAATCTGACGCGTCTGATTGGACGTTGGATGTAATGATACCACGTATTAACGACGTGGCGATTCTTCATTACGGGAGAAACTGGACTCCAGCTTATCGGAGGCGAAATAACAAAGCGCATAACTCATTGTTATCCGGTTATAAAACAGGGAAGCGGAGCAGGCGGGATGCGTGGAGGCATGCGAGCAAGCCAGCAAAGCAGGCAGTGCGCCATTCGGCGGCGATATTTAAATCAAAGTTTAACAAGAAGAGCCCTCGCATCGGGATTACCGGGTGGCGCGCATTGCTCGTATAGCCGGGCGCATAAACAGGGCTACGGGGCGTAAATTATCATAATACAATGCGCGCAGTTTTCAGGCGCATGCGAACGCACAAATATAATATAAATTATGAAAATAACCGGGGACATTTCGGCCGGCATAAATCTCAGGGGGCGCAAGAGAGAGGGAGAGAGCGAGGGAGAGAAAAAGAGAGTGAAGGAAATGAGAGGGAGAGAGGGCACGGGCCAACCGAATACTACAAGGGGCCGAAACCACTGCAGAAAAGTACAAGCGGCCAGCCAGAGGGAAGAGTATGCACCTTCCTTGAATAGAATTCACGGAAGGGAAGGGCACAAGGTGTCCTTTCAGCGTCGCGAACTCTCTTGGCGGCCCTCTTCCTCGACTAAAGTCCTCTCTTCTCTTCACTTCTCCTTTCGCCAACGCCGGAAGAGAGTGCACTGTGACGCCCGTAAATGTTTGAGCAGCCCGAGATTGAACGGGCGAACGAACAGCGGATGATTCAGATCTAATGAATTCTTACTATTCTGGGACGAGTGTGCGGGGCAACGAAGTTAAAGGGGTCGTAAGTAAGCTAAAGTGGTTTCCCGGAACTGATTTGGAAGCACGCAATTCTACAGAATCCTAATTCCAGTTGTTAAAGGGAAACAGATTTTTCTTGCGTGACAAGCGCACCTAGTGGATGCTATTTTATATTAATATTTATATAACATTTTCTAGGTTTAGCAAAAAAAACTTGGGATTCGTGATATAAATGTATTATACCTAAATGAGTTGCTACATATTTGAATCCACCCACAATCAATATTTCATAGTAAATTTAATTAAATTCCAATAATATCGAGCATTCATATGCTCCCTAATGCCTGATAACCTGTGATTTTCCTCCTACTGCCTCTACTCGAATACCTTTTGATTGGCGGGCGCGGCTATTAATTAATCGCATTTCTCTTTGACGGCTGCTCGACAGACCGCCAAGGGAGAAAGATTAAAAAGCTGGTAGATATACAGTGGAAACGAGATCGCTGGAGAACTACGTTCCTCGTCAAACAGTTGGAGGTTTGTCGGAGGAATTCCGCACCGCTGTGCGTGCATGACATACCTCGTACTTACCCACACAGTTATGTAGACGCACGTGCATCGTGCGGGGCTTAGAGATATGAAGTCCCGTGTCATTAGGCACGTCATTATTCATTAAAGTGACGTGTACCGCTGTGTACTTCAGTCGTGCCGAACGATAATCGATGTAGACGCAAGCGGGCGCCTACGCAAAACGACAGTAGACAGAGATCCTACCTGCTGGAGCTAAACGTTCCCCAAACCTACACAGTGAATGACTCTACCCTTATCCTACAAAATGAATGCTCCCGCGGGGGGTTCCTATTCGATTTTCAAGTGGCATCTTTCCTGTTCAATCGACCTCATTACTTATTCCCTAGCAAATAATAGTAGGTTCAAAAAGATAGAACTAACACGTAATCGACTTTTCTACTTTCCTGCTTTCTCTCGACGATTCTCTTCGCGCTTGCGACGGAGCTTGACTGTTGAGGATCGTCCTATTAGTAAATCATCCACCGGCTCGCTTCCTGCTGGGAATAGTCGAGTCGCAGGAGAAAAAGGAGACAGTGACAAAGCGCATTTGATCAATGCAAGTGCATGGAAAGAGTGCAATTATAAAACGAGCGAGTTTTCACTGTATCACGGTAACTCCGGATCTTTGAGTCTCGGTTTATGTACTCCATTCTCATGCATTATCTTCGTATAAAAGAAGACGAGGAAGAACATGAGGCGGCGGAAAAAACGGAGGAGAAAGAGTAACGAAGAGATTGCGGACAGAATCTGGTGCTTCTTTCGCGATGCCCGTGCGAATCCCGGCAATTTTCTGGTTACCAGTAACGGCACCACCTTCGACCTCGGCTCTCCACCCCTTTCGCGCCGAGGGGCGTGTCGTAAAAAGTATAAGCATTGCACTCTCCGGTCTACAGGAATCACGGCTATCACACGATTAGACAGTGCACCGTTCCGTGGTAAAGCGTATGGAGGGACGAAACCATGTGTTAACGCCTTCGATGCGAACAGCTTTACATGCTTTAAAAAAGTAGTACGTGCTGTATAATCAAACGAAGAATGTGTTCTATCATGTTACACTTCTTACTAATAAACTATATTCATGAAATACTGTTTAAACAAAAGTACCAGTCACGCGAGAGTGTTAAAATTCTACATGAACGGACATCATGCCTAATGGGAATACTTACAATTAACACGAAAGTAGGTTAGTACGAAGAATGATATACGTGCGCCAATGAGCGTTTGCGAGGAATAGCATGAAGAGCCATCACGGAAATAGGCGTGCAAGTACGTGGCTAACGGTCTGGTGAAAATTACGAAGCAAACCTTTCCCCGCGAGCATTGCTCTTACTTGCAAGGGTCGAGATCACTTTATCGGGAATGCATCGATCCGCCAATTAATCGAGGCCGATCACTCGCGGCCAGGAATTCGTCGTTATAAATTGTAATTCACGCCTCCAAGGCGATACACTTCCTACTCAATGTAATGAAGTACGAACACTAACGGTAACCACGAGACTTCAAGGTCGGGTCGAGAACGATAGCCACTAATTAGAAAGCTGGTTGGTGCAGCTAATTGTAAGATGCCCGGCCGTCACATCGTTGCACGCGAACACGATGATTTGCACCGGTGCATTTAACGAAATAATGAAACAGCGGCGGCTTCTGTTAACTACAAGCAAAAGTCGATGATGATTCAACGAATATTTAACGCATAAAAAATTATTCGTCAGCCGTACAATGAAATGAAAATATTCATTCAATCTTACAATATTACAAAACGCTATTCAAATGGTAATTTAGCAGGGAAGAATTTGCTTTACACTCGAAGAACATAGAGGGCTCGATGAGATAACAATGCAAAATGGAAATTAACACTTCAAGCTTCGAATACCACTTAAACGATACCCATTACTTCATCAGCAAGCTATTACTAATTGCTCAAGTCACGAGAGATCTCGCGATTTCTTTGCAATTCTCATAGGATAGCACGAGTGGAGAGAATCTCCATGAATAATAAGCCATTCTTCTCTGCTGATAGAGCAGCGAGTGGTTCGTATACCGACGTCCCTTTTAACTATCACTTAAACGCCTATTGCATCCAACTAGCATTGCTCTCACTTATCTTTAATTACTACTCGCCTCTCAAGCGAGAAGCGATCGTTTCTCCAACGATCCGTCTCTCGTTCCTGGTAACACAGAGCACAGAGAACATTTCATATACGCCGCTCTCTTGCTCAATACTCTCTCCCATACACTTCATGCTCCCTTCAAGATTGCATTTTCAACTCGCAACCTCACCCGTTCCTCTCCTACTTGTTTATGCACACACATGTTGCAAGCGGGCCGAAGAGGCAGAGTGGTCGTTGGACGTCGGGCCGTGGCTGTCGTGGCGCTGCCTCGAGATATCAAAACACAGTCTGCAGTCACGGTGTGTGTGTGCCATGGCGTGCTTCCCTTGGAGGTGAGGCTGAGGTGAGCAAGCCACGCATGTACGTACTCGAAAGAAGCGCCCGAAGGCAAAACCGAGAGAGCCCGGACCGCATGCAGCACACATCGCGGCCATCTCCGCTTGCGAGGGCGTCGCAAATAACGGTGACTAATGAAAATGTATATTCACCGGCGCAAACCTGCGTACCACCGGCACGCACCTCCGCCGCCGCACCGCGCCGCGCCGCCGCCACCCGCTCCAACTTCGTTTCGAGCGTTATAAAATTAAGCGTGAATTATGCAGGCCGAATCGCTGCCACGCCGGCAATCATTGCGCGCGCGCGATCTCACCAGAGCACCGGCTCACTCGTCCTAGTTCCCCTGATGGCATTGATAATGCTTCCTGGATTATTTACATTGTTATTACCATTCCGCCGGCGATAAATTGGCATTATTAGCCAGGACTAGAGCGTATGCCGGTACGCTTGGCGCCCTCCGGCTTGGCATGCATTTTCGCCGCTCGATCGTCCACCGCCAAAGAGGTCCGTCGGCCTCACTGTGAAATCGTCATGGTTCATAGTGACTAATGAAAAGTCTCGTTGCCTCGTGCCCCGGCTTTCCCCTCGGCCACCAACCATCTCTAAGCGCAATAATCAATTGCGACCTTTAAGTAAGCGCGAACTGCCGCGCTCATTACCGCGCCCGATTGCCGAGAAATTAATTTCACTAATCGAGCGCCCGCCAGTTTTCCATTAGTATCCTCGCCAGTTCGAGCGCCCGCGTGGTCTTAATTGTAGGTTCTCTCCCCGGGCGAATGTGCACCGTCAGCTTTCTCACGATTTTCAGAATCCATGCGATGGAGGGTAAGAAAGTGCTCGAAGGAAAGCGGTGCAAGGAAGAGTTTCAGTTTGATAAGTAAAAGGAGCGAGTTTAATTGAAGGGAGTCATCCACTTGAGAAAATTCTGGTTTTAGAAACGGATTATCTAATATATCTTCATTTTCAACTTGCAAGAGCTTTGAAATCCTTTGTGGAAAGTTAGCTCGAACTCACTCATTGTTTAAGCAATTTTACTTATTTGTAAAGTCTATTCGAATAATAATAATAGCATTGAGATACTACATTCTATGATAATCGTATTTGAGTAATACTTGATATCTAATGTGACCCATCAAACGATCATGAAGAATCACTGACACTATTAGTTTCAAGTGCGCGCTTTCTAAGGCTGCGTCTGTACAGCGATGAAGTGGCTTCGAAGAATCAGACTTCTTCCAGCAAAACCCTACATGGGTGTTCTCCGCATGCCTCAATTACACGACCCTTTCTGTTTCTCCTTCGTAGGGAGGATCGTTTTCGGCGTAGACGTGGAAATCGGTAATTGATAGATAGCAACCGGTTGTCGGCGCACGGCTGTATGAATAAACGGGAGAGGGACGAGTGCGCCAAGTTCCATTGCAAGCGTTACCAAGAGAGGTGGGCACCAGCGCAAGGTCCTATCGGTATTGAATCAAGCACAGAGAAGAGAAAGAAAGAGAACGGAAGGATGAAAGAGCATAGCATCTGCTAGGGCGCAACGTGTAACGGTGACTAATGAAAACATGCGTTCCCTCATCTTGGCCGTGAAGAAGCGTAGACACAGCGCTCGCGCGCGAGAGATAAGTTTTTGTATGATTCATTGCGCCATTACATTGCACGGCCGACGGCTCAATACGTGCTCATTGTGATATCAACAATTTATTGCACGGGCGGAGATCGAGCTCTTCCAGAAGAGCCCGGTGGCGAGCATCCACCCCCAACAATCCACTGGCAACCCACAAACCGCTACATATGCGCATTCCCAAAGCAATAATTAAACAAGCGCGTTAATTCTCTTTCTTATTCCACAGACTCGTAGTACATACTGGTGAATCCGCAATAACCGACGATTATTCCTGAGTAGTTACATCCACGGGACTAGTGTAATACCGCAAGTAAATGGAGATGAGTTTTAGCAGTGTAGCATTATGTAAACAAAGCTGTGAGCGGAGAGGAAAATTAGAAGAGTGATGTCGGGTTCACCGTGCTCCTGACTGCTCGCACGTGAAGAATGACGAAATATAGCTGGGTGCTGAGGAGCGGGAAGGTCGGCGCGCAGTGGTCGAAATTTATGGGAAACCCTCGAAAACGCGTAAGGGGCGCGATACTTCCAGTTAATCCTATTACACTTTCTTCGAAGTCGAAATCACCATAGATATTCTCGCCGGAGAATCCAGCGATTATTAATGTCCTGACAAAAAGAGAGAAAGATAGTGCGAGTCAAAGGTGGTAGAAAGGAGAAGGAAAGAGCGAGTGCTCTCGGCGGGTGTAGTACGTCCAGATTAGCGAAGCACGCGGTGGTTTACGTCATCCTGTCTTTATTAATCCGGATGAGTGTTTGCGGCTGAGAGAAGCGCGGCCCCTTTCTCCCGGAATTCGGTGAATATTTAATGCAGTCTACGTAGCCGACTCCTACACATCCCATGCACGCGTGTACCTATGAGTACTTACTTACATGTATACGTGGCACGCAAGCACGCCAGACTCTTTTCATGGAGCAGCATCATTTGGAGTGTTGTCACGCGCGATATTAGCGCAACGAGAATTATCTAATCTCCAGTACGTGCCTTCTATCGCAGACAAATGCGACCCAATCGTAAGTCAACCTACCGGAATAAGGATGCACCCGCACACAGATATTACTCCTGGAATAGCTCGCCGGGAATGCGGTAATTTCTCGATTTAATGCCGCTGACATTTGCATTGGGAAATGTTTCCTGTTATTTGAATTACTTGCCTTCGGCTCAATTCTTTCGTAAAATGTATCAATCATTGGTTCCCCGTTGCTTTCTACAGAAACAATTCCAGGTTTTATTCGATTGCGATTTCATGTTACTGTGAAAAATTATATTACCGATGCAAAATCTATAATTGAGGGATTCAGATACGTTCAGGTAGCTGGGAATACCTCGAATATCTCCCGGCTCATTCCGTTAGACCGTGATAGTCGTTCGATTCGAGCGTATGTGAACACTTGGGAAATATTCCCATCGCGGCGTATATCAAAAGAGAGTGGCTTCTTACGTGAATTCTTTCGGGGCGAATCGTTCATCATGCGCGCCCGATTCAGACACGAATTCGACACGCACCGCGGAAAAGGTGTATTCGAACTTGAATGTCAGCTGTACGTGTACGGGAGAGCCGCTGGTTTCCCAACCGCGCTCCACTGCCTGACAAATCAATAAGGCATTATACCCAATGATTTATTTCGCGGCGGATACACGACCGATAATTAATTTACCGGGCCAATGTAGTTTTGACAGGCCGTGACTGTTTAATAAACCCGGTAACGTGCACGTGGGTCCCGCAAGACTCAAGTTCGATATTACGTATTAGAAGAGCGAATACTATTTACCTATGCTCATTCTATTTAAAGTAAACTTTAAAAAATAGATTAAATATCTGGCGCCACTTTAATACCGATTCCAATCTCCAGTCTACTCTCCACGAAGCCCAATCGGAATAAGTCATCATTAATCCCACCAGCATGTTCCCTTCGCACGGAAATCGTGAAGCCTGTCGTGAAATTCGTTTCCTAATTGCACGGAAGGAGCACACGATCGGAAAATCTGGTGGTCATACGTTCCATTGCTAATGACGGTGGTTGCCGGGTGCGCAGAGTGCACAGAACAGGAGGGAACGAGAGAGAAATGGTTCATTTGCCGAAGAAAAAACGGTGGAAGCTAGCGGATGGAGAAGGTAGAGCATGAGAGGCAGGAGAATCGGTCATTATCGAGGATGACTGGCACTGAGATGATCACCGTCGGCTCGTTTAATGTGATCCTTGTGGCAAGAGCTTTACAATGCATCCGTACGGTGTGAATAAACCCAGGAGCAACCATTAATGTATCCACGGGTATACCAACATCTTTAGTTCTATATCTTCAAAGCAGCGATCTTATTGTAGTACGGACCTAACTGGTGCGCCCCACGATTACTCGCTAACGAGCTCTGATTACGTGTCATCGCACGCTAATATCTATTGCTTTCGAATTAGTGGAATATCTACCCGGCTGGATCAACACCGGCTTGGAAGCCATTTAAAGGTCGCGCTAAGCAATCCTAGTTAAATAGGGTTTCTTTGACTGAAGCGATTGCTGTTCGCTTTAAGAAACCGTACTCGAACGTTTAAGATACAACGAATCCAATGGTGAAGCCTTATGTTAATTGGGCGACAATCTAAATGCATGGGGAGCTCATCGCACATTTATCCAGCTTGCGTTTCAGGTAGTAGCTGAGAAGCGAATATAACTTTATTGAGAGAGGTAGGGCACAGGCAGAATGTGTGCCTGGGTGATCTGTTGCGGCTCGAGCTGAAATACCAACACAAAGAGCGATGGAAAAGGAGAGGATGGTCAGACGGGGAGGATAGTAGAAGCGCGTGCTAAAGGGACGCAGAACTGATGCGAAAGGGGTTGGTCCTAATAGCCCTTAAGTTGGATAAAGTTGCCCATTGTACGAGCCGACAGTCCGTACGTGATCAGTTTTCCCTTCGGATAATCACGATCGGCCAGACTCGATTTCCGACCACCCTTCTCCTCGTCCTTTCATTCTCGACGGTAGAATCGTATTGACGAAAGACGGCTAATGTTTAATCCCTGACGAATCACGTGTACACCGAAGATCGGAAATTGAAAATTACTTTTTGTAAGTATTAAGCACCTATGATCTTTTTGAGCTTAAAGAAGACTAAAAAAGTTAATGACTATCCTGTGAGATACTAAAACAGCTTTCCCTTGGAGCCTAATCATCGTTCGAACACCCCCTCATATTGTCTTACTCCCGTCGCAAGTGATCGATCGTAGGGTGCTGAATTAACCGGCCTCATTTTTGCGGATTGCTCCTTAGCGAGGCTAATATATTCTAATTTATCGTAACGAATTCTGATTTAAAATAATTTATGCGATCCTCGTCGTTGGGATGAGGCGCGACGGAAAGGCGACATCGATTTCACGAGGGCTAATGGTATTGGAATAAGATTTGAATACCACTTTCACAGAAGATAATAAAGGGAAACGGTGTTCCGATATTGCGATCCCGAAATCGCGGCTTCACGCACTTTCCTAGCACTATCATCTAAAATCATTGAATCTAAATAATAAAACACATAAGATATTTGAACCCTTTCTTTAGCATTCTTATCATACTTGGTTCGTACAACTCTTGGTGCCGATATTCTAGTCTATTGCTTGTAATTATTCCTTTTGTCATCCTTTGAAAAGAGAGTTAAGGAGAATGATGGAGAGTGTGTAACAGGCGCATAATCCGTAAGGTTCATCCACGGATGCGCCGCGAACACGAGGATGCTAGCTTAGGAGAGCATTAGCCCGCGTTGCGCGTGTCTCGCTCACGGAAAGTTGGGAATATCCGTTGGCGACGGGGGTGGCAGCCGCCCAGCATTCACCCTGCTATAAGGAGGAGGCAGGTTGAGCGAGAGGAGCGACTGTAGAACGCGGAAGCAACGTTTAATTGGACGACTTCCAGGCACCGGAATTAGGAGCGGGCGAGCTGCAGGAGATTCCGGTGTGCAAGGAGGACAAGAAGCATCTGAGAGAGGTGGCTGACAATCTCTTGGTGAAGGAGAAAGCGAGACGGAGCCGGAGAGGTCGGATATAGCGCTACTGGCTTATCGGCTAATGTCACTTTAACATTGTACCAAATTATCAGCTCGCTTGGCAGACCGACGGATTAATTAAGCTAATTATTGTTTACGCGCGGCTTGCTATCGCACCTTCCCCGGATGCGCCTGCTTCCCCACCCACAATCTACCTCCTTCTTCATCCGGTACAGTTTACCCTGGTTTGGAGTTTGTTAGGCGTGTCGTTCGTCGTTCACACCTGAGTGAGCGCGTGTGTACACGGAGAACTGCCTCACCGGAGGCTGTAGCTCTCAGGGTGCGGGCCATTCCGATGACGACAAGCTGACGCCGGTGGTCTTGGGTAGCTCGCGATGAAATGTATTTATAGGGGATGTCACACAGCCACTTTATCGGCCACTCTCGATGTTCCTATTGTTAACGTTCGGTGACGGCTTCGTCGTTACCGTTATTGTGCGAGAATTCCTGCCACCCTGACACCAGGGGTTACTGGTGTTGCTAGCTTCCTCTCCTGGGAGCGCGTGAGATACAGATCCCGAGAGATTGGACGAGTTAGTTCTGCAGTAAGGCCTCTCTGCCTCTCGTCTCCTCTGTCCAGGTATACATCGTTAAGACTCCGTCCAGAGAGAGAGAGAGAGAGAGAGAGAGAGAGAGAGAGAGAGAGAGAGAGAGAGAGAGAGAGGAACCGCGTAGAAGGAACTGTCTGACGCTGAAGATTATATCGACACCCTGGAAATTTATTTTACCCGGGTGGAAGGTGGCGTAAAGTACCCTAGCGTCCGGTGCCAAGCAATACACTCGTTATTCCAGATGCATTCGAACAAAATTACTGCTGAGAAATTCATTGAAAACGATTGGATGCGCACGCTGAATGGAGACGTCAGATCGAGGTGTTAATGAAGACGAGTCTCAGGACTTAACGCTGCTCGTTAATTTGTTCAGGCGGAAAAGGAGGGAGAAAGAGCGAGGAATCTCGGAAAGGGTATACGGTATCACAGCGATGACAACGGGAGAATTCAGCGAAGGAGGCACACGGAGGGCAGAGGAGAGCCGCATTCCAACGGATCGAGATTTATTTGCCGAATAAACGTTGAGGAGGTATTTTTAATGGCCGACAATAGTGGGCTCGATAGTGATCTCAGAAACGTATTGTCGCTCGACGTCGTATATAATCCCGGAGGCATCGACGCAACCAACAAAACGGATACACACTCTCTCCATCCCGATCTTGCCATCCAGAACTCTCTCACCTTCGATTGCGATTGCCCCTCCTCGCCCCCCTATCCCGCACTCTCACTCACTCACTCTCTTTCTCTCTGTCTCTACGAGAACGAGACTTATCGCTCGCCGAGTTGCGAGAAGGAGCCGCTCGTGCTCTCTCTCCTCTCACAGCCTCGTGATCTTTACTTCTCTCCTCGCGCTCTTTCGACCCGAGCTTATTCAATGTTATACCTCGTCTCCCTTTCGCCGGAGTTCACTCCTCATACCTCTCAGTCTTCTCTCTTTCTTTCCAAGAGACAGAGACTCGCAGTACTCGATCGAGCCCACCTGCCCCGTGGCCTTTGAAGTCGATCCCTTTATGAATTGACATTATTATTGTAATTGAATACTTGTCTCCTAGAGGGACGTATCCTTTTCTGCTCTGTGGTCGTTGAGTACCGCGAACTAAATGGCGGCTAATGCAGCCGGAGAAAGCAGCGGAAGGACGAATTGATCGGACGCGGATATGACTTATTGGTCTCGCGGGATGCTCAAAATATTTTATACCATCTATCTACCGCACGCATCACACCGATGGAATGTGTCCAAGTCCTTCACCAACCATTTTAAAACCTCTTACGCAACTTATGCTTAGATGCTAGCGCCGATGAGATTATAGTCTTTGGTGATTCGGTCACCCACGACTCCTACCGGTCATTATTTTACTCGGACTACCGCTCGTCCCATGTCTAGCGAGTCAAGTCTCCAATTTGTACTAGCTTATTATCAGGAATTCCTGCCTGCCCCGAGGAAGATGGAAGGCATTCCATTAACCAGCGAAACCACTGTGATTCTCGATTCAATCATCTCTTGATTTCGGTGACTCGAACTCGTCCGTCGTCTGCATGCCGATGTCTAGCAAAAATCGCTCGGCTATAACCTCGAGTAACAAGATTCTGGAAAAGCCTCTGGTACCAGTGGGTTCCTTTTCAATTTCCAGGATCCTGTCGAAGTCCTG
Source organism: Ectemnius cavifrons (assembly GCA_964023945.1). NCBI lineage: Eukaryota > Metazoa > Arthropoda > Insecta > Hymenoptera > Crabronidae > Ectemnius > Ectemnius cavifrons. Next base: position 6,261,997 of record OZ030385.1, on the reverse strand, counting down.
TTTCACCGGGATGTGCTAGTATGGCGCGCGCGTACGCGTATATGTTATGCGAGGATGAGACTGCTGTGGTGCTTGGGGTCAACATTATAGCGGCTGCGTGCCAACCTCTACGGGCTTCGCCGATTATTGATGAAGTATCAGGAACGCATAGCCTAGCTATGGGGATACAGTTATGATTACTACAAGCTACGAGTACATAGGCCCAGCGGTCCGACGCGGTTTCACCTTGAAAGCGTTATTAACGTGAGAAAATGTAGCTGCTCCCTGCCGTGACCCGTGTGCTCGACTCGTTTGTCGATTAGTCCGATCACCGTCGAACGACTCGACTTCCTGCTATGCCTTGAAACCACGGGTGATACTCCCTGATTTAGGCCTCTTCCGCATTGCAATTTTCCGATGCTCCAGCTTTTACATTACCCGGTGGAATAGAGTATAAAGAATCCTCGTTGGTATTACCGAGCTCGTACTAGACAGTAGTGTATTTTGTGGAATGCGAAATACGCGCGTGAGTATGATTTGAAATGGACTTTTACTAAAAAGCCACGAGGTTCGGATTAAAGAGCGATATATCGAATTTTCCAATGTGCATTTGCATTGAAATCCTATTTCGAAAATAGAATATATCTCTTTGTGAGGTATATTACATGATGCCAATACCATTAACGTTTACAATTTACAGTAATTTATTTAACTCGGTCAACAAATTGAGATTAATTCTATTAAGTGTTCTCTTCTGTAATCCGATCTTTCTATGACTTTCTGTCTTCTTTCTTAATTTGACTGTGACACAGTAGACTCTGTCAACTACTGGTCCAGCTCCACTTTATTTCAAGCTTGGTCACATCGGCTTATATTTGCAAGTGGCCTTTGAAGTGCGGCATCGCTTAATGGAAACAATTTTTCAGGGCGCCGTCGATGGGTATCGCGGATCCAGTCGGAACGAGCGTCCGCGGCTCGAAGAAGCTGGGGAAGGCGTTAAGGAGATAGGCGATAAAAAAGATGGCCCACTTCGTGAGATCTCACCGCGGCACCGTACGGTGCAACAGAGCCGCGCTCGAAACCCCGTGAAATCTGATCCCGATTGAACTCACGCCGACCGCCAGAAAGATCGGATGGTGGCTTTACTCGGTGGGAGATTGAACTAACAATGGGATATCTTTCCTATCCAAAATATACATTTCTTTGAAAGACAATCCTTCGAAAATATCCTTTAATCCTATACTAATATTAATATTCTACATTAATATTTGACAGAAGCAAGTGTTCTTGGTTTTAAACAGGAAGATTAAAGTCGCGACTGTTGAATAAAAATTATCCGACACCGGCAAAACATTCTGTTCGACGCCACATCAAACGCATTGCTACAGTATCTCTTAACCTGTTATATATTGCATTAATAAGTCATTTTGACGCTAGATCGGTGGAGTACTTCGTTCTATTCAACGAGTCTACAAGAGCGTTTCGAGGGCAGTGTGCCACAGCGCGCATCCAAGCACCTCGTTACTCAGCGAGACAAATGACTTGGCAGTCTCAAGGTCGCTGTACACTTGTCAGCGAACGATTTATCTTGCCGCGGTAAACGGGAAAAAATGCAGGCTGGAAAAGAGAGAGAAGGAGGAGATAAAGAAAGAGAGAGACTAAAACGAGGACGATAGGCAACGGCCACCCTCGCTTTTCGAGGATGGTCCAAGTGGCGTCGACGAAAAAGCGCTAAGGTTTACAAGTCGATGGAAAAGAGAGATGGAGAAAGAAGGGAGAGGGCAGTTACGTCAAAGAAAGAGGGCGACTTTCACCCTGCAAAGTGCTCCTGGTGTTACGAATTACACTACCTCAAGGGCGTCCACCCCCTCCACCTATATTCGCTCACTCCAGCAAGTCCTTCTTTTTTCGCGGAAGGTGTGACATGAAGAATTCATGACGTGTTTTTTCCGCGGTCTCTCTTGCTACCTCCGAGTCTCTCGCGATGCTGACGTCTCGATCTTTGCCAGGATCTTGCGGATCCACTGTTCCTACCGAATAATCGGACCGCATTCCACGACTGCTAGTCTACCGAGATGACTAATGCTGTCGAGAGCCCTTTACTCGTCCTTCAAATGATCTTATACAGCTCATATGGTGACACTTGTATTCTCTTTAAAAGAGTTTTAGCTCTCTCACTGGCGAATTAAATTCTATTTTTAATTAGGAAACAAACTATATTCGTATTGGATTAATGCGGAATTCTAAATTTCTTGACATTCAATCGCTTGTTTATTGCAATTGCGAGACAGGCGAATTAAATGTATTAGACCATAGGATCATAATAATAGCGGATTATTCGCGGCAATCCTTACCCTTTCATTACGAGCTTCAAAGTATCGTGATGTGCCGCTTTTATTAGCACCGCGCGCGAACAACAGCCGGTTGCTCGCCTTTCCGCAACGCGGCTTTAGGCCGAGCGAAAAGCAGCGAGGGATAAATGAACATTTTGCATTTTACGAGGCCGCGGCAGCCTGTTACGGCAGATCTTAATCAGGCGAACCAACCGATCTCGGAAGTGAGATTAGATAGAGCGGGCGGATAAAGTGTACCTGCGTCCAAGGCGTACGTGTATCCACGGGAAAGTCATTCCGGCGCGCGCTCACTCGGCGATTGCGCTCTCTGAGTCACGTATTAAAATTCAGTCGCCAAACCGCCCCCTCATAAAGGAAGCGTCAGTTCATAAATTGCCGCCCCTCGGCCCCCAGTCTGCCTCCTCTCTTTCTCTCAGGGCTGCTCTTCTCTCTTTCCCTCACTGGGCATGACCCTTCCACTCGACGATGCAACGATCTCAATTTCGAGGGTGCCAGCAGGAAACTACCACCCTCGACAAAACTTACTGAATTCATTACCGGGCGAACAAAGGCTCCGCGGGAAAAGCCTTCGGCAACGAGCTCGACGACGCAGCCCCTGCCACCCGCGGCCAACCGATCCTCCGCAGGAACAGTCGATCGCCATTCCCTCTATCACCACTTTCCCACTCCCAACACTCGTTGCACAATCATTCGAAGGTCGTGGGACCGTTCAAAGTGAATACGGAATATATGGACGATATTGAATAACCATTGGGATCGAAGGATGTAGAAGGTAGAAGAATGGTAGAAGGGACAATAGTCAAATGCAGTTTTCTAAGGGACAATCTCAGTTCTGCTGTTTCTACGCTTTCCGATAACTTCAAACGAAGGGAAAGAAGATATTGAATGAACGAACTGGAAGACGACAGAGAGATCTAGGTAAAGATGAAGTGATCGAGGTGGACCAAGTGATCTCGTTGGTCCCACAGGAGCCAAGGCTTGCTCCAATGAAGATCTGAAGAGCGAGCACGCGACCAGCCGGGCTAAGGGCAAACGTAAAACTTACCGATCGGCAAGATAACTGGTGTTTAACACGCGAGCCCCACCGCCATTAAGTCCGGCCCACCTTACGATTTCCACGCGCTTCGCAGCGCGGCCCACCGCCGATTGATTTATGGCCGTCGCCGACACTTTTTCTCGTGGAAAGAGAAGAGATCCGGACACTGTGGACCACGACACACTCACACACCTGCGTCTATGTGTCTGCCCTCTGTCTCTCTCGTGTTGTGTGCGTGCGGCTGAGATTCGCGATCGGGTTCGTTGCACCGTACCGGCTCTCCCACAGGGCGAGGAGATGAGATCGAGGAGGCGGATGCGATCCGGCTAGATCCGATCTACCGCAGTCACTGCGATTCTACTCTTCACGGGAATCGATTACAGCTACCCATTTCCTCAATGCGACACCATTCATTACTGCTTTCCGCAACTCATACAATGCTTACTTTAATTAGGTGTCCTATTTCGCTGTACTTTCTTAACATTTCTAAGAAATAGTCTGATGAATTATAATGTACAGTGTAATGTAATACACTAATCGATCACAGGAAATATCTCACGTTTGGAGTAGATACGAATTTCATCAAGTATGCGAAAGCCTCCAACTTATTAACGGACCGGTGAAAGATTCAGCCGTCGTCAATTACCCCGATTAATCGGCTCGGTCCATTAAGTCGTCGGTGGTTCCTGCGGTATATTTATTTCGGGGTATCACTGAACGATGGCTCTTATTATCCCGGAATTACTAATCTACTGTGTGAGAGCCGCTACCGACGCGGGTGCATTAGGAAATGGACAGGTGAGTGCTACCGACGCTAATAGGGTCTAAGGGGCGAAGTTCTGACCGGCTGGAAGTGGGCTCGATTTCGGTTCCGAGAAGAAAGAGCGGAGTGCCGCGTGCCAGGCTGCGATTGCCCAAGGATATTAAAGGCCCGGAGTCTTATCCCGCTTGTGCTTGGCATAGTTATCTGACAATTCAGCAACCGCTTCTCTATATTCCGCCAGCGATCTTTAGACCGCGCACTCGCTCGGCCGAGTGAACGCGAGCGGTTCTTAAAAGTGCTTTCTCGCAGCCGATTCGAGCCTAATTAACAGGGCGCCGCCTAATTAAGGTCCCTTCGAACCTTTTACGGGGCTTATCGGAGAGTGCCGCTCGGTGCACCCGCTCGCATCGTCGTCGGCTGCTTCTGCTGCCTCTGCCACGGGCGGAGAGAGCTTCGATAAGCTTGGGAATTCCAAGCGGAATGGAGTGCGACGACGCGAGCTCCTACCCTGCGAGACATGAAGCCCGAGCAGTCCGAGAGGAAGACGAAGACGCTTCCAGAGAGTTGCCACTCTCTCGCCTTTTGAATTTCTAATGCCCTAATCAGAAAACAGCGGTGCCCGAGAAATGTCATGCATTAGGAAATGAGTTCAACGGACGTGAGTAACAAGGTCTTGAATGCGCTTGGAGAAGTCACCACCCCATTATTTTCTCTCGGTCTAGTCGGATGTTCGTGACGGACGTTCATAATTCGTGCAAGCCATAAGAAGCTATTGCCTTTCTTGAAAATGCCATTCCAAATTTGAGAATATTAACTGGTTAAAAGCCACTCCATATTTAGGCAGACTATCAACTTGAACATCATTCGAAATTTCTTTATATACCATTTCGACACTTACGTTATTCCTTCACGAATAAATTGCCTGTATGGGAGAGTTCTCTATTTGTCATTGAACACGCAAATAACTTAGAGACTGGTCATAGGGACAAGTTAATGGGAACATTAACTCACTCAATAAAACTGGCATTCAATGATTGCACATTCGATTCCACTGAATTGTTCTTACTGTTTCACGGAAATTGAACGAGTAGTTTTTCCTTTCGCGCGCAATTGGAAACTGGTCAGACTCGTTCTGGAACGAAGGAAATCGTTCCCGCAGAGAAAGCACGGAGTGAATCGCGTTGGCATCGCGATTAAAATGAATAAAGCTATTAGAGGGAATAGAGACACATGTGTGTAAGTCGATGCGCTTTCATTATCATTTTAATTAGGAGGGCGACGGAAAGAACGATCGGCTGACATAAATCAATCAAGAACCTTTAATTACTTTGTCAGGGTTAACGAATGAAATACCCAAGCTTTCGTTAACTCTATCACAACGTTCCTTGCGCTATTCCTTATAATCTGAATCTCGATTCAAATGCAGCTATGTATTTCTACTACCGGTTATCCTGGCTTCACGAATAATTGTAAGAAGATTGCAAATTAAGATGGAACAGTAAGTTTTAATTTGATCTTAAACTACAGTGAACTACGTCTAGCATAAATCATTACAAAAAATTGCATTGGCAAGCCGAAAAAAATTAAACTGGCTTTGGTAACTAACTAACCGGAACGGAGAATTTCTGTAATTCCAGGAAGGGCGCATCACCGATCACATTCGACGTCCGCGCTGAATTTCGGAAGCGGGGTATCAGTTAAAAAACGAAGCAATTTTGAATTTGACAGGCAAAAATTGGCAGACACCCGGATGAACGATAGTTCCTGGCCCGGGCATTGTGTTCGCCCGACGCGTTTCAATGGAAACCGAATGCATACGTAAACGGGCCGACGAACACTTGGCCGGCGAGCCGATCCCACCCAATATAATTGCAGTGCTACCACAATTATTGCATCCAAAAAATTCAATAAAACCTCGCGGCATTCCTGTCAGCGCGTTCAACTTGTTAGCTGGGATGGATCGTTCCATGCAGTGTAAAGAATTTAGTAAATAAATTACCTTTTTTTTCACGAATCCTTGTAAATAAAGACTATATCAAACGAAGCCCATTAATCGAATATACACTAATAGCCCAACACTCTTTTATTTACTTTGAAAGTTGAAACTTTTCTATAGAATTCCTCGATAAGCTTATATTTATTAACGCTTTACGTAAGAGTGGGGTGAGGCGAGTCGTATAGAATCGGTATGCAAGAGGGTGGCAGTAACACTTGAAATATCGGCCATTATATCCTTCTTTGGCCTATCAACGTAGCCATTCATTACTCGCTCCAAGTATATCGGGTGAAAGAATCGAACAGCACGTGTGTATCCCGTTCTAGAAATCGGCGGTTAAAGCGGCGACCTTCGACGACTGTTCCTCCCCGGGCGCGGCGCGCTCGCCGTCGCGGCGCACGGTCGCCACTGGTATTCGAGGTGCGTGCTTCGGGAGAAAACGCGCGCGCGGCCGCACGGGAATATAAATCAGCGGTGGTAACGAGTGATCGATCAAGATAATGCATTGGGAATCGGAGAAAAAGTCACGCGGCCGGACCGATAAATAAGGACAAATAGAGCCGGCTTGAAAGAGGCCCCTTAGAACGCGCGCGCGCGCGTCGGACGAGCACGGGATGGACGGACGCAGCAGCGCACCACTTCTCCACCGACACGACACACCAGTCACCAGAAAAACGGCACGCGTGGCGATCTGCCGACGTTAATCCCTTCCTTCCCTCTCTTTCTACTCGTGTACACCAGCACGCAGAAATGCCGACTCCGTCCCTTCTAGTATTGCCTTTGCTAGAGGCCGTTCTTACTACCTCGCTTGTTGATACTTCGGAGAACAGTGGGCGTGGGTCTAACTAGCGCCATACAAGGATCACTTTTCAGGCGGTAATCTTGTTACCAAACACACACAAAGACACTGCTCCATGATTGAAAACCTCCCTTCTACGATCCTGTGTTTTTCTAATTTAGGGAAAGATATTTCAAGTGCTGAGGGTTCACGTGATTGTTATCTTTCTGACATTTGAACAGAGTTGATAATAGTAGATTAGATCATTGTGATAAGTTCACAAAATACTGTTTAGTCTTTGCCATATGAATAGGATTCAGGAAAAATAGGCTTTTGAATAAATATCCTAGCTTGAAAGTGTTGGAGCACACATTTCAGTGAACTAAGGCCGTTCAGCTTTATGAAGTGGAAGAGGATTGAAAGATAGAAAAGCAATAGAATAGTGGCGAGACTAATCGCATTTATGAATCCTAGTGTACAGCTGGCGCGTACAGCGAAGAAGAGTGGAGGAGATGGAGAGACTTTGGGAGCGCGCGTTTGCGTCGTCAGGAGCGCACGACACGTACGTCGAGCTTCTTTTTCCCATCGACGTGAAAGAAGTTGACTCGCCTCTGGATTTACAGAGTACCCATATCGGCAGAACTGCGGATCGTCGAAGGCCGATCGGCCCCGATGCGCAATGATTAAGACGTTCCCGGATCAGCCTCCAGGCTCCGATGAGCGTGTGAAGAATCCTTAGCGACTGAGGACTTGACGATCAACGCGAGATTTTCATGTCAGAGTGTTATGCCTCGGTTAGACGGGCAATTTATTGCCGTGATCTCTCTCGGAGATAGGAAAACTGGCTCGTATGATTGCAGTAGAGGTTTGAAGGGCCCATACCTCTCGGCGATTTCTTAACCCGCGCTTACTGCCGTCAACAATTTCAAACATTATCGTTTTTCGTACGTCTTATTAACGAAAATTAATTGAACCGCTGACTATTAAGTATGGGTCGAATATCCAAGTAACTGGAATTTATAGCTTATTTAAAAGAGCCGATTGCATTAAAATTCTCAGCCAAACAAATTTTAAATTTGGTATGAAGACACAGAAGTTTAATAAGTCTAAAAACCTTATGCTGCTGGTCCAATCGAAGCATGACACATAGATATGGGAAAGCCTGCTGGTTACGGTACATTATTTCGACGATAGAGAAGCCATCTACTGGACAAGTAGGCTACGATGATGAATGAGTCGATAGATAGAGTACGGATTAAAAAATATTGTTGGAAGACATACATGTACGGGCATGGTAGCAAGGCTGGTATCTAGTATTAATGTTTTCCATATTTAGACAGGGACTGAAACCAAGTCCACTATCTTTCATTCCCTCGCCTTGAGAGAATAGTCGAGCGCAGCAAGCTTTCCACGTGTCTATCATGACGAATGACGTCTTGACACCAAGACGTCCCTCCTCTCATCCCCACTACCGAAAACCCGTGAGAAGGTTATTCAAAGAATTTTCGGTGAAAACTCACTCTGCCATTAGAGAAACCTTCAACACCACGTGTTGAAAGGAACGCGAAAGATGAATAGTAAACGTAACATAAATAAGAATATGAAGAACAATTATCTGAAAAAATTATACAAATGTACAACATAGGTAAGCAATCATTTAGAGAAATATAATGTACGACACGAAGTTTCGGGCTGATCAAAAGTCATCGTTTCCCGCTGAGTGCTTCGCCCAGGAAAAACAGTCCCATTCAGACGAACAGGCTTAAATCCCTAATCCCTGATGTCTCGGTCGACACGTACAAAGGCACTAATGCCTCCAGACGATGCGAATATTATTAGTAGCATCAACGGCTACCTCACAAAGAACGAAACTGAAATATTTTCCAAACATCAGACGTTGACGTAAAGCTGGATTAGAGGCGACAGGCCTTTAGTGTCAGATCCAGATCAGACATGTATTGATCGGGCGTTCGCTTTGACGCAGTCAGGGTGTCTCAGTAATTTATGCAAATCTATGTAAACGCGTACGTGTCTTTATTTCCCATCACGAATTAGAGATGCAATCGACATAAGGAATCTAAATGCACAGCTAGTTCGTTCAATACTATCCTACACACACATATACCGTCAATATGCTCTAATTTCGTCCTACGAGAATGCCACTTTAGCCAATGTGCGTAGGCAGTCGAGGTATGGAAAAGGTATGGGAAAAAATGATGGAACGCTTGTGTGCACCCGGTACTCGCGTGTGTGCCTCTCTCGTTTATTTCCCTGGAAGTCCCTGCATTATTAAATCCGCTTCTCCCACCAAGCTACAGCTGCTTTGCGTATAGAGCCACGCAAGTAGTTATTCGCAAGAAAGTTCTGAAACATTGGTGTGCTACCGGCAGAACGTCTCTGCGAGACTTCGTGTTTCTTTCCCCTGGCCTCTGTCCTTTTTAGTATGTACGTTTCTAGTTCCTCCGCTCGGCGTAGCGTGATAACAAAATGGCACAGACAAATCGATACTTGATTACAAGCCTCGCAAAGTGTATCACATACCGCGTTTGTCTTTGAATAGGGGAGACCGAGACATTTAAACCTACTAAATCATTAATCGAAGACTGGCATGTATACGGAAACATCTATGGAAGTAATGTAAACGATTTACAGTTCAAGAATTTTTCGTCAAAGAAATACAATACATTTCTTCAGCGCATTTTTATTTTCCCTCATTATTCCGAGTATAAGAATTTCCAACGAAGTCGCATTACCACCAACTTTTCTAAAACGCAGGCGACACTAAAGAAATCCGAGTCAGAAAGACGAGACTTCATATCACTCAAGAGCACCGAGTCCCAGGGATTATTTATCGCGCGCGCAATAAATCTCTAGCTAAATGCAGGAGAATGAATGCCCTCCTTAATTAGAGTATGCACTGGCTCGCTCGGGCAACATTTGAAAGGGAGTTTTGCCTGTGGGAGAGCCTTTCTGTGTTACATTCGGCACAATGCGACTAATTACGAAAAGCGAGCGAAGCGCGAGAGCAGTGTGCACCGGGGTGATTTTCAATATTAAGATAAAAATAATTAGGCTCGGCCTACAAGCTGAATGGGAGGGTTATAAAGCGGGCAGGTGGTATAGACTGTATCAGGATCTCACCTTCCGCATAGGTGTGCGTATGTGAGTGTCTGGGTATTAGTGTGTGATAATTAATAGGTGCTTTCCAGGCGCGTGAAGTGGCTGAAAGAGGTTTGCCAGGGCGCGCAAATTGCAGTTTTACTTCGGCACGTTTGTCAGGGTGCGCGATTACCGAGAGGCAGGAACCTCGCCTGCACAACTACAAGGCCGCTCGTGCTTGAAACAAAGTCACCGACGACGCGTTGCAGCGTTCGGTGTCAGCGCATGCGGCCCATACGTATATATGTATATATATACACACACACAGGCATATACATATGTATATATATTCAGCGTAGCCAGCTACACAACGAGCAGCAGCCAGGTCTAGCTGCTCTTGCAAACAACGCGGTTTCACACGCCCGCCAATTAGCTAACGACGAAAGTTTCGAGACGTAGTCGTACTTGTAGTCCCAGTGTCGACGTCCTCGCCGACGAACTAATCAAGATGCCGTGGATACCGTAATCACCGATGATACCGGGAGACATCGCACCGGCGAAGACGCCTCACGAAACGTCGAGGCAACGAATGCTACGTGCATTAACCGCTCGAGAACGAAGCTGACAGCTGCCGGGACTCATTACTAGATTAATTGAGAAGTGCTTTCAGAAAGATTCTTATGGAAAATAGATGCTAAACATATTTACAGTGTATGTGCATCTACAAGAAAGACAAATTTTAATTTCTAAAGCTTTAAGACATCGGAGAAGTATTTAAATTATTCTTTTTGTGGCGGGATATATGGCTTTATTCTGACAACCTTTCGAACCCTCTCGCCACAACGACCTCCTCAAGACTGACTTCTCGACTTTGTCTTCCCCTCATTTGCGAAGAGGGTTCTCGGAACATATGGAAGGGAGATCACTTCCTTGAAAAACGTCAGGAACGTGTTGGAACTCACAACGAGTGCGAGAAAGATATTAGAGCATTCATGCACACCTGCCAGACAAAGAATATCCGCAGCACGACCATTAACAAGACGCCTGGAAAGAATTTAAATCTAAAATATAGGTAAGTGAGAAACACAATAATATGCATTGAACATTAAATATAAGTATTAATATTGGGATAATTATTTGGAATTCCTACTGAGATTTCGGACAGTTTGGATTACTTCGACGGGAAAGTACTATGTAGGATAAAGACATTTTTCCAGTTTCCGGAGCAGTAGCCCCGCAAAGCGGATGACTCTATACAGCCAAAAGGACAATCACTCGGTTTCTTTTGTCTCCTGGATGTTCCTTCGACTGGAACGAATCTTGGAGGTGCTCGGACCACCTTATTCACCGTTCACGCTTACGCTTCCTTTGCTTTCTTACCCAAGCCTGTCTGTTGGTGACCCATCTGGGTCACGAGCGTTATTTTCTTGAGGAATCCTTATTTTTGCGATACCTCAGAATACTCATATGCCTGGCAATAATAAGACGAGTTTCCTGGCACGGAACAATTTTCAACCATGCCAAGTATTATGATCAACATATTTCCTGAAGAACCGGACGCACGTATTATCGTGTTGATCTGAGTATGTAATTTCTGGATCACTGTCAATTAAATTCTTTTTGACATAGGAAATGATAAATAAGAACACGCGACACGTCAGAGAAGTTCCAACTCCATAAATAACAGGTTTTAATAGAAACAAGCGTGCACGTGTCCTTCGTGCCTTGTTACCCAGAATGTACCAATTTTCAAGCAGTCAAGGTATTCAAGACGATAATAACGCGAGGACTACTATTTTCTTTCAGAGTCATTTTCAATGTGGTTCATGCTCACTTTGTGCTCTACGTGACGGAAACGAGGGGCTCGGGATCACATGTCGTTAAAATGTGACGCTCTGTTTAAGACTTATTAGAGCAATATGACCAGCGGATCCGGCCCCTAATTGCGATAAGCATATAATGATAAAATTACTAAATAAAGAGCAGAAAAACCGGAAGGAAAGAAGTCACAGAACAAGTTGTAATAAACGGTACATTACATTCTATTAACTATTTAGTTTCTCTGTGATCTTAGAGCTTTACTGAAAGGCCTTTGGACTTTTCGATCTCAGCGGCGTACTCAAGCACGATCGGAATTTGCAGTTAGCACAACTGCAGTGTGCAATGGGATTTAGAATCGGACGACCTTGAAAGATTGCATTCTGGGGTGCCAGTGAGGCAGGGAGTAACGGGGTCGTGGCTCACATGCATCGGGCATTTGCGTTAGGATCTCGCGGCAGCCGATGTTCGAGATGTCCGAGCGTAACACGGACGTGCACTCAGCGCTTTCGATTATTCAGGAACGGGAAAGGACACGCGGGAGGATCCTGTCGATGCATTGATCGCTCCTGCTCAGAGCAAGTTTGCCTCGAGTACTAAAGCCGGCCTTACACACTCCCTACTCCCTCTGCCCCTCTCAACAACTTCACTTGCACCACGTTTCTCTATCGCCTACTTTACTACAATTCCCATTTGACCCGATATTATGTAGAAAAAGTGTAGTTCCTTGAATAAAGTTCTGCTTGATTCGTGGCTTAAAGTGACCAACTTTTAATAATGCAAGTATCATCAATGTGATACAAATTGAATTCTTTTCAACAAACTTCAATGTGCAATACATTGACAACTTCCTAAAAACTTCGTACAAAGTTTCAAGCACATCCACCATTTGCTATACGTGATTTCTCTTTATTATCTTTACCACGTATACTGCTTTACTATTTTCACGTTGTGAGGTTAATAAACTTACAGTTTCGTGGTACAGCTACAGCATTCGAAGCCATTCACTTGTTGATCCAGTTCTACTTCCAAATTCGTGGGGCCAATAAATCCAGAACCTTTCTCCAAAGACCTAATTGAACAATTACAGGAGTTTCGTGGGTCAGACATTCCAAGTATACTGTCTAGGAAGGTACTGGTTGCTCTGCTCGTGATGGAATAAGCCGTACAAGCGAAGAAAGCCCCGGCGGTCACGCGTGCCTTTGTGGAGGTATACATATGCGGTGGCTTTGGGCTTAAGTTAAGGAGAGGCGAGTTGAGTCGATCGAGTCGAAGTAACAATGGCCTGATTGATATCTGGCGGTCGGCATCAAAATAATATCACGGCGATAGGCACGCCGGGGCCCCCGCCGCACTCGTATGCCGCGCGCGGCCGCATATCGGGCCCCGGGACGAGGTTAAAAGCTTAACGAGTTACAGGCATGATATTGGATCCGAAGAAATTTATGGTCCTTGTAGTAACGGTGGGGCCCGTTCGCCCTCCCGCGGCGCGGCCCACGGAACCACGCGCTCTCCACCGCCACATCAATAAGATACCGCGCCGAAATAAATTCGCTGTTTTGACGGCGTTTAATAATAATTCGCCAATTCTACTCGGACGTCGGCCCTGCGCCCTGCCACGGACTCGGACAGGGTCATAGTTACGAAATACAGACCGGCCGGCAGCTCCCGCACGAAATCTCCCCTGCTCCCCAGCCACCGACACGAAATCAGATATATCTGCTGCTTACGTACTTACTTCCTTCAACTGCTCCACTCCTAAATGACCCCAGGTATTTTGAATACAATGCTGCTCCTGTTCGTCCAGTGAACCGCCCGCCTGGCACAGGAGCATTCCGACGATTTTCAAAAGTTGTACGCTTATTTTTTACCGTGGTTAAGAAAGAGCAGAAAAAGGCGCGGAAGTTTCGCGAACACTGAAGCATCCAGATTGGTTCCGATTCCAACTGGCGCCATCTTCTTACTAGATGATACTAACCTTGATTAAGCACTAGATTCTAGTGCTTGATCGACTAGCCACTATCGACTGGCGATCTCGAGTTATCTAGATGAATTCAAAATGGCTGTCATTAGTGAACGTCGTTAGGAAGTTGAGCAAGTGCCGGTTGCAAATGTGAAATTCTCCAGTGATTTCGAGTGATTTATTGAAGAATCGAATGATTAACAGCTTTATAAATGACTTCCCGATGTCCTGGAGTATGTGTGGATGACTGTCAACGGGAAATAAGAGGAATTTTGGGCAAAATGATGATTGCTCTCAGTGATGCGTCGTAGCGGGAATCCGTGAGTGTTTGCTTATGCACGCCATTTATTATTGCTACTGTATTTCGATGATTATTTATTTCGAACTGCCTATGCTGACCGATTCTCATCTACATTACATTGAATTGCGATATGTCCTGCGAGATTGAATGTGTTTATACACGTTATCGCATTAACTGCATATGCGTTTATATTTGGCAAGCAAAATAAATGCTTGACTGACTATTATTTGATCCTACCATGCCAGCAGGACTTTTGTTGCTGCATAATATTGAATTTATGTTTATTGACATTGCCTTTAAAATGTTAACCCTGTGTCAGATCATATAATACTTTTAAGTTCAGGTGGAGGACACGTTTTTCCAAATGCTTTCATTGATGGAGTTGTCCTCCAATCTGTTTATCACTTTCTTTCTAATGCAAAAGTTTTTTACTTTTGTATTTCTATCCTGATATGTCTTACCATTGATACTTTATGTTGTGGCATATGTTTTTGGGTGCTTAATTCTTATTTAGTGCATGCTGCTTGTCAATCAAAAATATAAGAAAATGGTGTAATATTAAATTGGCGACAGAAGCAAGAACTTGTGGACATACATCTAACGTAGCACAATGGCGAGGAGCTGTAAACATTAATGATACTGATATATTGGGAATGATAAAGGACCAATTTCAGCAAGTGGTGAGTGATTTAGTACATGATTTTGACACATGTAATATATTGCGTTGATCAGTTGTTTCAATTATAGAAATTCTTCATTGTGCATGTATAACATTGAATTGAAATGTATTATATGATCTGGCAGCTATGTACTAGCAGAGAGATATAAATCAGGACATTAACTGATTTCTGGGCTCCCAATATTTTGAACGAATGATTGACTAACATTAACTATGGGATATTGCATTGCGTTATTCCACATTATCCTGACGTACAACATTACCAATTGAATTTCTCTACTTTTTGTGTGTAATCAAACCCATAAATTGGAGAATATTGGAATACGCTTCAATCTGAAGTGAATATACTTGCACCTTTTCTGCAAGTGTTATTTCTTCCCTTTGTGTATTCTGTGGTCAGCCTATCCTCTCATGTTTTCTCATATATGTATTTTGACCCTTGGGAAGAGTTGTTTTATGGCATTTTTCATATCTAATGATGTGTGCATATGTGCACTAAGCATGTATTCTAAGTTTATACTTGTATTTGATGCCAAGTATGTACTCAATCACAAAATATTATACTGATTTTGCACTACAATTGCACTACAAATCAAGTTATATCGTTTTCTCCAAAAAAAATCTAAATGTCCAAGCCCATTTTAAGCAGTAATAATAAATAAATCTAGTAATACGAATAAATATCAAGGATCATATACCAGCATATGAAATCGAGTTCAGTGATCCGGCACTTATCGCAGTGAATCAATGCAACCCCCTTTTACACAAAGTACCGCAAGGAACGAAGGAGAACACGAGAACTGAAGACGTGAACTACCACCACAACGAGACATCAACCCTGCATCTGGACCTTTGTCGGCGGGGTCGGTGCTGTTCCAAGCGTTTCCTGCAGCCTGGCTTCGCCGCATTAGCATTTCCGTTACCGTTACCCTTCCCGTGGGTGCCGTCCAAGGAAATTTCCACGAGGGAAGTGCGAGGATACCACGGCGAATACATATACGCAGACCAGCCGCCCTTGCAAGCACCGACCACGAGCTTTTATCCCGAAAGGCAAATGTGGACTCGGAGACCGTCTCGCTAGTACCACCAACCAATTAATAAATAATACATATGCACGTCGTGAAAGTGTCTTTTTAATGTGTAAATGAACGTCTGCACAGTCTGATGCGAAGTGGATTTTTGAAACCCAAGACTTTAGACGACTGAAGTATACCGATTGAATCTCTCATATCAGGGTAGACAGGTATCAACAATGAATAAGATGATATATGAATGAAGATCCAATTCCTATTTTCCGAAACACCTGCACCATTCCTTTCAATGTCTGGCACATTCAAGATTCAAATCTAGTTCCATTTTATATGAAGAGAGATTGAATCAATAATATATAAGATTTGTATTGACAGTCACGTCATTTATGCCATATGAGAGCATGTATTGATGCAATTATCGAGCTCGAGAATGCTCAAATGACATATCACCTACATGCACAAGTCCAGAAGATACCTCATTACATCCTAAAGTCCTCACACTCCGAAGCTAAACGCCCCTACGACTAAGCACTTCCAAATATGTCTGTTACTCGAGAAAACTTTCTCGCAGGCGTCGGCGTGGCTCCGCATTCCCACATTTTCTCTACCGGGTTTGAGACAAATCGTTCTTGAGCTGACTGCCATCCATCATCCGGGCGTTCTCAAGGCACAAGTAGCTGAAGGTGAAGCGCGCCTCGAGACGAATACAAGGAGCCGTGCGGAAGAAGAAGTCTACCACGGGGCGTCGTAGAAATTGGTGAAATATTTATAGGCGCGCGTGCGAGAGAGCCGAGAGAGTGAAAGAGAGTGTGCGTCTCGAGAGGACGATGGAACGAGCAGCAAAGTATTTCCCGATAATCCTAGTAGTCAGGGATGTATAAGTCTCTAGCGGCGAATTCGGCACGTTGGTAGTCCTGCTTGTCACAGCATTCACCAGACGGAAGAGGGGGGTGGGTTCAATCTCGCGCGGATACAAGGCCGCCGACAAAATTCGCGATTTCCAGCCAATCTAATCCCGCGAGCGAGTAATCCACTTTCCGCGGAATTCATGGGGAAATCGCTCTATTTTGTTTCGCGCTCCACTGCCAGCCATACAGGTTTTGTGGAAAGCTGTGCTGAGGGGGTGGTGGGCCGGGAGTGTGCCATCGGTGGTGGCGGTTCGATTAATGCAAATGAAAACTCACGGCAAACGCGAAATCCAGTGAGCTCGCTTCGCACTGTCAGTAGCCTGGTGCACAGCACCCGCAACCACGACACGTTGTTCGAACTCGATGCGATCTCGAAGCATTGCACGATAGCGCAATTTCCACTCGAGTGCCGGTAATTCGCGAAGTCAGCTGGTACGTGCCATTTACAAGGCGCACCGCCAACACAAAGCTAATCACTTTCACGAAGAAGATACGTGAGCCGATCGCCTTCCATCCCGGGAAATAAGGCCGAGTGTATCACGTCGACCATTTTCCGATTTCGTTAACAGAAAGAACGATATCGTCGCTTGGCACTAAACGAATATGTTTTGCTCTCATCGATATTAACTGTTTTTGCACCATGTACTTCAAATTTTGAGTCACGCGATTATAAAGACATCGATTGAATGTAATACAGTAGAACTAAGTAAGGAGTGTTATTATGTAACAAATGGATGAAAGATTGGAAAAGATTAGCGGGGATGTTTGCAGAGAGGAGTAGCGAGTGAGCGAATAACAGTAGTAAGTTGGCCAGCGTAGAATGCGCAGAAGCTGTAATTGTATTGTAAGAGTGGCTTGATTGAAAGCCAGGCGTTGCATTCCTTTCGTGGATACAGTGCTCGTCGACGCGGTATGTAACCTCGAGACAGACGGAATAATGAGCGTTCGCGCACACTCGCGGAAGAGACGGAGAGCGAAAGAGAGAAATACACACTCTCGGGCTTCTTACAGGCGCGTGATATGTAAGTACGTACTTACATACTTATTTACTTTATTCTGCTTCGCATGCACACACTGCTTCAACAAAGAAGCCTCTCACCGTACTTTTATTTACACATGACTGCGAGTCAAGAGCGGGGAAGGAACGCGATCGCTATCAATTTGTTGCATTAGTAACCTCGTCATGGTTATACCTTCGTTCGATTAGTAACAGTCCACTTTTTACGATGCTACCGCCATTTGCTCCTTGTCTCGCTTCGCCGTAAGATCATCCTGCTTGAAGAACTCTATCATAAGACCTCTAATTTCTCGCTTTTTTCGTCGCAATGAATTTTTCTCTCTCGCAAATGCAAGTGCGGTAAAAGCTTTGATTCGGAAATAGACGTGAAGATTTGGTTCGTTAAACGTCTCACATTCACACACGTGTGCCCGAACGGTGTGCGTGAAAAAAAATTATTAATGAGTCAGTCGAAATCGCGCTCCTACTTTACATAATGCACGGTTATCTCGCGCCGCTTTAATGGATCTCTCGGAATACGAGCGCTAATGGACACGCGGAAATATAGCCCATTATTTATGTCCGGTCTCGATAAAAATTTGAGGAATCCAGATTTGAAGTGATTCATTTTACGAACTTCAGGAGGAGATCGTCGACGAGATTCCCCAACCAGAGTTCCCCCTGTTCGGGTGGGCAAGAGTGTTTACGAGCAGTGTTTTTCATAAGCCTCCATCTTCATCTGTATGCTCTTCAGGTTTATATAAAAATGTATCGCTCCTAACACATGGTTAGCACTAAAGTTTACTATCTCCGAAACCATAGCAGTCAAGAAAAACTTTAATAACACGATATTATCAGAGACTATTGGTCATAAGGAGTTGTTTAAGTTTACCATTTGCGGTTGTGGGCGAGAAGGTGCTCAAAGCGGCAGGTTTTTACAACCGTCGTTGAATTTTGTGTCTATTTTGCCGAAGGCGAAAGGTAGCTTTCAAAGACAGAGGCGGGAAAGATATGGGACAATCGAGGAGCAGATAGACGGGTGGAGAAGGATACTTATATCCAAGGTGTATGCGTGTAGAAGAACGCGTCGCATCGCGTCGCAGTCGCAAGCACGGTAGTAATGTATTCCAAGGATACCTCGAACGAACGCCAGCGTCGATTTGCTACAAGATTTACAGCCAGCACTAAATATCCGCGGCTTGGTGTTATTATCGACTTTATTACACCCCCCGGATGCGGCTCCTCTGCTCGTGCCGCGATAGGGTTAACAGAAAGAGCAAATGCTATTTCGTGTCTACGCGCCGTATATCATTCCACCGGGTGCATCCATTGATTCCATGCCTCTTTCACGTGCGAATGCGCTTCGCACGGTGAAACACGCTTTTCCCATCGCGTCTATCTCATTTCTGCCGCTTTATATCTGGACTTCTCTCCTCCGCGATCCTCAAGTGGATGGTACATGCTACTATCTTTTGTCTACGGAACCCAGATTAGTTTACCGAGCGCCTGCGGTTAGGATTCTTATGTAATAATGCAAGAATTATGAGAAATGCCAAGTTTCTTATAATTTTGTTTATTATCTCCTCCAATATTTAATCTTAATTAATATCTATCTTCTTAAATATGTCTCCACTTTATAGCCATGCGCCTGGCATCTCGAAAGAAACGCATCATTAGGAATTTTGTTCTCATCTTCAACAAATTCTTCTCTCGACGGTGATAGCTAACGGTATTCCAGCGCATACTCGACATTTTTCCGGAGCAGCTCTGTCATTGCCGTATTGACCAAGCGAAAATGAAGGGAGAAAGGGAGAGTACATTGTTTCCCAGAGAGGCTGGTGAAAAAGCGTGAGTTACAAAGGGGGCTAATTGCATCCTTTTAATCGATTCGCTGTTGCTTTGATATTTATTTTTGCGAAAAGCGTATACGCGATGGTCGAACGCAAGAGTCACGTTTTAATTACAAGGCCGTTTATCTTCGATTAAGCGCTCCGTGAGCTATGAAAGAAAGGTGTATACTAACACACACGCAGACAGAGAGTTACACAAATACACTCGCTCATCTCGTCCTCGTCGTCTTTTTAGCCTAATGACTTGCACTCGCCGATGCAATCGCGGAAATTTCATATGAGCGAGAGCAGCGTCTCGTCTCCACTTTCATTGTGAATGCGCTCATTGTCGAGCCGCCTGGCGATTTATCGAGCTTAGAAATTCGTGAAAGGTGGCCCATTCAACGGCCCAGACTCCGAAAGGAACATCGTCTGCGCGAAGTTCCTCGACAATGGACCCTCGCAACAAATAGCTTGCTGAGAAGATGGAAATAGTAATGCAGGGGTCGGAAGGCAGCACGATAGTACTGAGCGGTCCACTTGGACAGCAGCGATTTACAAGATATGCTCGAAGAAGTAAGAATCTATCGTGCGGAATAGTAATATCATCCTAGAAAAGTGGACTCAGCATCAACTGGCAAATGTGCACCTAATAAAACTGAAGAAAAGTACGAAGACTATCACTTGGTAAATTAGAACTGAAGATTAACATTGGAATTACTGTTAATCAACATCGAGAAACCAAAGTCTATGAAATTAATAGACACTTTCTTCCCACTAGAAGTAATAAGGTCAAAGTCCGTGCAGTGTCGAACTGTTTCCAGTTTTTTAAAGCCGATGGTTTCCCGTTTCACTCGGGAGCTTTGTCGTTCTGATCCGTGTTCTTTACTGTCATGGAAATTCCCGTTGAATACACTTATTGTCGAGAGAACGTAGGCACGCGATGCGGGAGAGGGAGTGAAAATCGCGGTGGTCCATTCATCGGCAATGCTGCCGTTATCAACGACGGGGTGGTTTCGCCGGAAGACGCCCCCTTTTTGATTATTCATTGACGCCGGGCAAGGAGAGAAACCGCAGGAAGCAACGCGCCTAGCTGGCCAAAATGATTTTGGCGACGAGCAGAGGGAAAATGACGACAGGCAGACAACGGGAGGATCAGACAGCCATCAAAGATACCAGGAGGGAACGGGCGAGAGCGCACTTCGAAGCGCGCAAGAGCGACAAGGCCGGCTAGCAGAGCCGAAGAGGGTGAGACAGAAAGCACGAGTGGTGGGGGAATTCTGGTGGGGGTGGAAACCAAGAACGAAGTGAAATTCATTCGCGTACAAACGGATGTAAATTTATTTAAATTACGCGATTTCGAGGGCGAGGGAGGTATGGGCGCGCGCAGGGTTTATTGTCGTGCGGCTCTATTTGCTTTATCACTGGCTGCGACAAGAGTTGGGCGTGGAGTGAGAGTGAGAGAAAGATTCTATTTTGTGGGAAATTAAAAAGCCTCCCCCTCTCTTCATGATCTTTTTTCCATTACGAACTTTCGGCTGTTGTGACCTCCAAGAATTTGGAGCATACAGTCTTTATCCTTGCTCCCGTGAAAGGAGCCCGTAGTCTACAACTAATGAAGAAAAAAGAATGATTTTCGAAAGTAGAATGCTGACCAATTCATTCTAGAATGGCAATTCATAGTGGAATGCTATACAATTCACAGTCGTGCGTCAGGTTCGTGTCCCGGACTTGGTACCAGCTACACTTTCCATTCGATACTTCTTCATTGTCACTTGTACATGCCCCCAAGAAGCCGAACTAAGCACCGGGTTTCAATTAAACTTGTATCCCCTAAGCTTACTCTCGAGTTGAACAAATGACCTGTTAAAAATGAATTGGAGAAACAATCGCCGAGCCAGGCCTCTCTTGCCTTGAACCACTGTCCCACAGTGGAAACTTGGCACGAAAAGGAGCAACAAATCCTTTATCCGAACAACATGATTGAAACGCCAGGGTAGCAATGCAACTAGGCAAAGCACTCGCCTTCGATTTCCCGTCAGATATCCGGAATGTCTGCTTGACAGGCAGTAGCGGGCTCAAAGAACAATGGTAAAAAAGCTTCGGGGTGAAAGAGAGCCGGAGTATCGCGCACTCCCCGTAAATCTTGATCCACAGAGTTTCGCACGTATCTCAGCGCTGTAATAGGCGCTGCCTTTCGCAAGAGGCACTCTCCGGCATCGATTAATTTCGATTCGATCGCTCGCGTTAAAGTCTCTCCCTGGTATTTACCATACACAGATACACCCCGATAGTTTCTCTCCGTTTCTCCTAGCACTCCCTTCTTCTCTTTCGCCAGTTCGCTTCCCTCATGATGCATTACGCAATAGTTTGGCGAGTACGTGCGCGCGGACACTTAACATGGACGGTGAATAATTACCAGTGTGTCGCAGCGCTTGCTGCTCTCCTCCGTCTCGTGGCTCTATGGCTCGCACAGAGCTATGGATGTATGTATGAGCACGCACTTGTAGTCCTGGCACTCTCCCTCTCTTTCTCTGTCTCTGCCTCGCTCTCCCTTTCTCTCTCTCTTTCTCTCTCTCTCTCTGCTCCTCTTTGCCTCGCTTTCTAGGCATCCGCATAGTCCTGCACCGGGCTTATATCCGACCTTAATTAGATTCCCGTTGTAGGGAGCGGTCCTCCACGCGTCCGCGCGTCTTTAAATACCGAGCGTGTACGAGTAACGAGATAAATACTCGCCCGGGACAGCCGCTCGCGTACCTACATACGTACGTCCACTGCTCTGGATGCTAGAGCCGCTGATTATCTCGTTACTCGCTCCCGACAGCCAATACAAGATCGTCCACTTCCGTCGAATGCGTGCGCGCGCTCCCGCACCATTTACAGACGTCCCCGTCGATATTAATATCCAGATTACTAGCTATTAATAAATACGAGTACCAATAATTAATAGACGCGCGTGGGATACGGTAGCTATAGTAACGAGCTCTCTTGCTACGTGTACAGGACAATCCAAATATCTGTTTTGTTATTTCGGCGGTAGTACGTTCTGATAAATATGTCGTGTGGGTATTACAATTGAATTCGATGTTTGTCGAAATATGTACTCTGATGCGTCAACTTAGCATTATATATATATTTCAATTTAATCTTGAAACTACGACCCTTAACAAATACTTGTGCAAAAGTAATTAGAAATGTCTGTATACTAAGTACATAGTATCTTGATCAAGCAACACGTATCACGCCGAAAAGGAAATGATCCTTCAATAGTCCTGGCAAGGACTTGTGCGAGAGCCTGTATGTCTAGGTCCAGCAGCGGCGAATTGCGCTCTGGAAATATCACCTTTTCAACAGCTCCCCTTCCATCCGGTCATGTCTCTCGCAGCTAGCAATCCGCGGGAGAGATAAATAGTTGGTAAACAGGCTGGATTCCGTATAACTCAGCCGCGCTGATTAGCTTGTTACTGCTCTTGGTGCTTGAAGTATTCGTGTGGTTGTATGTATGCGTGTACCAGTAACCGTGGCGGCGAACTCGTCGGAATTCGTTGAAACGGCGCGCGCGGTTCTCTCGGATGCTAATACCAGCGGTGGCGGCAGCAGCGGCCTATTGAATATTTAATAGAGCAATGCATATCGACCGGCAGACCGAGAATGCCTCGCCAGTCTAAGAAATTACCGGCGTCGCGATTGATTTGCCTCGTACTACACGCCACTCTAGCAACAGCCGCTCAATCGCTCTCACTCTCTTCCTCTCTCCCTCTCACGGCTTACCTGCCTCGATACTACCTTGTTACCGCGCTACAATTTCGCAGAGGTAAAAGTCCCGCTCGGCTATCTCGACTTCTATGCCGCTACACTCGTGAAATTGGTAGCCCCAATCTCATTAGTCATCGAGCCAAGGGGAAATGTCGATAGCAGTTTATCCCTCGAATACTAATTTGATCGGTTGTAAAGAGTGGCATATCTTTGGAAAACCCTCTATCCTCCCACACGCTATACTATGTATATACAATGTATAGCGTGTCCACGAAATACTGAGCGGGTTATGCAAAAAAGTAGGCATTCCATCGGTCTTATCGGTGGACGGATCGGCCAGCTGAAGCAGACTCTGATTATGCAAACTGCGGATGTAAAAACTATGACTGCCGGATTACGTTCGCCGGCTAACAAGTTGCCCGAGTGCGCCGGTTTCGCGTGACTGGCTGCGAACAAGTTCAAGGATGAGCGCGCTCGCGCGGCTGGGCGGCCTGCTCTCTGCCTGTATAACAGATTATGATAGGTCTCAGCGATTTATTAGTGCCTGCTTTCCAGGCTAATAATTTGCTGTAACACCTCTAAACGGCCGGATCGTACATAAATTAATCGTGGCCGACCTGATACTTGTACAATTATTTAAGGGAGCGGCGGACTCTCGCCGGCAGAAAGTTGGCAGGGGTGATTTGCATGGAGAGCGATGTCCGGGGCCAATTCGATCGGTCGAACAATGCAGAAGCCCGATGGGCTATCACGAAAACCCTCGGCAGTGCTTCATCGAGCCGAGCAGCAGCAGCACAGAGAGAAAGAGAGACGGTGGGACGCGGGCGATTCGATTGAATTATTTCATGGCACCGACGTGAAGTCTTCGCGATCCCGCGCTCTCCGCTTGCTCTCCTCTCGACGGAAGGAAGCGCGACCGATGAACGAGAGGAAGCGGAGCACCTGAGACGAAGACGAAACGGAGTGGTGAGCAAGCCGCGGAGAAAACAGCCGACGAAGAAACGCGAGTAGAGGAGTCAGCGATGGCAGAAGAAGAAGACGAAAACACAGGAGGAGGAGGAGGAGGAAGACGGCCGCTGGACGTTTTCTACCTCCGGCTACTGCATACGCATTTATTATAATCCACGAATTCCCGAGCAGCAGATATTCCGGAGGGCCTGGCTCGCTCGGTTAGGAGAGCTGGCAAGACGGAAGGGAGATAGATGAGGACCGATGAAGAAGAAGATCGGCTGCGCGGCCGAACAAGCGATCTCTCTCGATGCGAGAGAAGAGGAAATATATCGTCGAAACAAAAGCAAGGAGAGAGCGCCGGGCATGGTGGAAGGAGCCAGAAGGAGAAGGGAGACTAGAGGATCGCGAGGAGAAAAGGTTCTGGAAGCGTGGGGGCAAATGATGAAGAAGGAAGAATAGAGAAAAGGGGGGTCCGTAAGGTAGCTCTCCCTCTCTGAGTGCTCGTGGGCCTGAGGTAACCTCAATTTTTGAGCATAACTCATGTGCGAGCGAGCTGCGCTTAAATCTTCTGTCCGAATAATAAGAGGAGCGCATTTACTTTCGGGGCTACTGCGGTGACAACCTATCCGGGGCCCGTCCGAGCTTAGCGCAGACCTACGCCGCTTCTTGGTCAGTGCAGGATCGAGGAGAGATCGAGGAGAGATGAAGCGAGAGCCAGATAGAGCGCGTATTCCTGTTTGGCAAGGCCGAAAGAATCGTTATTCTCCGGCAGCGCCGCCTCGTCGGCCGGCAACCTGCCTTATACCTTATAGTCCTTTGATTTCACCGAACCCGCGGACAATCCCGCCGCTTTCCGGCTCGTCTTCTTTTCATAAGATCCTCTCAGTGCAGTCGCGCGCTCGTTCTTCCTCCTCGAAGACGACTGACGACTCGACCGAGCGAGCCTTCGACTTTCGATGCCAATGTATTGGCAAGATTTCACCGTGTCCTGATTGTGGGTGGTACCCTCGTCCTCCTTGGTTTGGTATGCGCTCTTTCGAGGAATAAGGGATTCGCCGACACGGCGCTGGGAATAGTCTGCGGGATCTTGACTAATTCGAACGTCTGCCCAACTATCTACTAGAATGGATAGGTTCGGTTCCAGTCGTTTACCGATTGAAGTGTATAAATTATTCGAGCAAACTTATCACCAAGTCTTGACTAATTTCAATACCAGTTAAACAAATTGATATACTTCAATTTTGTATTATGTCATCTATGTTTTAATGGATCTTTAACTAACGAATTTGAGGATTATAAGTGTTTACAATACTACTGGGAATAAGATACAAGGAAGCTCACTCATGGGCTAAAGTAGGAACACAGGAGACGAAAGTTTGGGATAAATTCAAGGCTGGGGCGCCGATGAAAGGGGATCTCGACGGAATCATTTTCGAAGACATGTTCTTACAAGACCGGGGGATTCCGAGAGTAGCCGCGATTCCTTTGGGGGGCCCGATTGATATCTGATACCCCAACATCGTAGATAATTAAGATCGCGCGAGCACCGAGAACAGGCCACCCTGCAGCTTTACCAGGAATAATTCCTGCGGCCGCGCGCTCGTCGAAAGGCCGTCGGTCGGTTGGTCGAGTTGGTTGGCGCGGGACAAGCGTAAAGGATGAATCGCCCGGAATCCACGCGTTTCGTTCCGCGAATCGAAAGCGCCGAGCGAAACTCCGTGGAAGAAGACCTTGGACGAGAGGGAGAGCCAGTCGCGTTAAAGGTCTCCGGCTACCGGCAAGACTCGATTATGGATCGCAGACATTCCTTTCGGCGGGCTAGTGATCTCGGAGAATACAGGAAAGAAGCGCGTGTAACTAACTCCCTTTTAATCGACGTCGAGAGGATCGAGGCGAGCGAGCGTCGATTAATGAGTCCTGTCGATCGAGGCCATTTGGCTGGGCGAACGTGTCGACAATGGGGGCTAACAACGAGTCTCAGAGCCAGAGAAGACCCGATGGAAAAAGGAGCAGAGTTGAAAAGGAAAGAGTGAGACCGGCCAGGAAATTGTATGTACGCGCACGGTGGATCGCTCGAGTGATCAATCGACGCTCTGCCACCGCTGTAAAAGTTTTAATCGTTTCGCCCTTCGATAGTAGAGAAAAAGAAGGCAGGAAGGGGCAGGGTCGAGGAAGGGCCTCTTTGCGTAGCGCGGTTCCTTCCTTCAACGGCTTTACGCTCAACGGTGGTCCACGCTCTGCCGGTGAAGTTCTACCCAAGTTACGGTGTAACTAGCGCAAACCCAGGCTGGAACGTCGGCTTCTATTTGTTAGCGCTAACAAGGTTAACTAGAAGAACTTGCGGTATCACACAGTGCGCGCCGCGGAGAATCAATGGTGATTTTTGGGCTGGCGCATTTATCGTCGTAGCTCCTTATACACGTTGCGCTCTCTAATTACTGTTATACGTCTTTGTATTGCCTCAGCCTTCTATTTGTTACCGCTAACGAGGCTAACAAGTAGAACTGCTGGTATTACTGTGCACCCGAATGAATGGGCATTTTTGCGTCCGCTTTCTCATTTATTAACACATTGCGCATGCTAGTCGGTTTACTGGGTTTGTCTCGGGCGACCCTCTACTTTTTATATTATTCAGAATGGAATGCACAATCTTTGGAGTGCATGCAATTTTTAGTTATTCGAAATATCACGTTGCTTGGAAAGGAATTCTCGAGGTTTAAAATGCTAACGGTTATGCGACTGCCGTACAGTTTCACAGTTAGTAAACGAAAGTGATCAATGATCCGAAGGCTAGCACAATAAAAAGGCATTCGCGTCACGCAATTAGGACCATTAACACTTTGCGTGTCGCACGAGCTAGATGGCAGCGATACAAGTTGTAAAGCAAGGAGGGCTGCATGAATTTTTATGTTGCTATTCCTTTATCTTAAAGAGGGTGACTTGTACCCGGCAGTGTTATGATACGCGTTAAAAAAATGTCACGGATTTTAATGTTGAACAGGAGTGGGCGCAGCCTTTTACATTGTTCACACTGTTTTCGAGTTTTGCTTTTGCTTTATTAAGTTTCCCATCCCTTGATTATTGAATTATGGGAAACAAGCAGATTATTTCTGTGTTAACCTCACTGAATTTCTGTGATTTTTATTTAATGTATACACCTTTTTTCTTTAGACTTTTATTAATATGTTAATTCGTGCGCTAAAAACTGGTTACTAAGAAAACGGAAATCCCTTGCTCACAAAAAATGATCGTAAAAAAGTTGCAGGGACGAGGAAGGGGTTGGAGGGTGAGTCCGTGCATAAAAACAGGCGGTACTCCCCTTTTACTGTTGGAATCGTAAAAGATATCGACGTCACATCGCAGGAATCACGTAATCGAGCAAATAATCAATAGCGGCTAATTCCAGAGAGGTGCAATTAAAATCGCGAAAGTTGAAATCGGTCCGGTTACTATTCACTACCAGCGAAAAGGCACGCGCACCGCGTGAAAAGAGGGCAGGGAAAAGTTTCCGATATCGTAGACAGGGTGTAATAGTGCACGAGAACTCTGCCAATTGGCGAGTGTCGTAAAAAGTCAAGTGTAAAAAGGAGGGTGGGTTGGGTAAGTGGCGAATGCCAGGACTCTGTAAATATCGCTCGTATAATGGTTCTACCGGTTCCTCGAGAACTTTGGTAATTAGTTCGAAAATAGTTTAGTACTCCGTTAGCCTACCTTTTCCGCGCTGCTCCCTCGTTTCATCCCCCTTCAGTCCTCTCAACCGAATTTCCGAGTCGTCTAATGGCCCCGTTAATCCTAGATCGCTCTGGTACTTCACTGTTAGTTCCATATTACGATTGATATATTAATTCTATGGAATCTCGAAGCCCTTGCACTTAAGCGTACCCCTCAAGGGAATGTTCATGTATATTCCCTCAATGTCAGTGTTTGAAAGAATTCTATTTTGCAAGAAATCAAATAGAGTAGTATACGGCATTTATTTTTTAACACATTCTTGTAAAACACAAAAGAGAAACAGTGTGGGACAATTGAAATCAGAGTTGGATATAAATGCATTTTAGGATTAAATCAAGTTTCACTGTATGGAAGGGCAGGTTTTTTCTAATAATAAACGGGAGTACCGCCGGCAGCAGGAAACCTGGTTGAAGTCGCTGCACTCTAGAGTCAAACACATTCATAAGTTATGAGTGGCTCGCCACCAACCACGCTCTTAAATCCACGCGCTGTAAAAAGTTTCGCGAGCACGAGCCTCGCACCCGGGCGCTTCCCACCTGCCAGACCTTTCGAAAAACTTCCACTATCGACTCTTAGACCGACGGATTACACAGTATGACTTTTACATGCTTTCGATTAACACTTCTGATATCAATACGCGACGGAATTGTGTCGAAAAAGTCAAAAAAGCCCTTTTGATTAATTTGCTCTTTCTGATTCAGACAGTTTTTCCCCCATTTTCCGGCCTCCCTGAGTTTTTCAGGAGCTGAAATTTGGCGAGGAATGTTCTCTTGGATTAAGAAAGAAGTGATATAAATTCCAAAACCGTAGCTCAAAATTGATTTTTTTGCGAATTTCCTGACTTTGACAAATGCATGATAAATCAATTGGATGCGTTTCAAAATGAGTAGAAAGTAAAGAGTCAGTGGTGTAAAGGCCAGAATTATATGGAAAACAGGTTTAGGAAGTATGTGTTGTAAGATCATTCGGAAGTATTGGCAGGGGGACACTTGACACAGAGATGGGAATAAAAGGTATATCGACGATTCAGTCGGTAGTCGAGTAATTGAGGCTCTCTCATGACGTTGCCCGAGACGCTCCTAATAACATGTCCAGGGGAATCCAGCTATAACCACTTTCTACCTGCGCACCCTGGTCCGTGTAAGCGATTGAATCGATTTATCAATCATAAGTTATCGCGAGCAGCGATCGGAGTCGATCGATGGCCAACACTAAGTTACGCGTCTCGCCTTTACTCTCGCCTCGTGCATTACACGCTGCCTCGTGTGTATCGGCTAGTGTCTACCTATGCATCTGAACAAATGAGAGGCAGCTCGGCCACGACGGAGGTGCTGCGAATGAATGAATCGGGATCGTGTCACGTAGCGCGAGAAAATTATTGTGCATCTTGCGGGGAATCGAACGAAACCCATGTTCCCGGTATCCTTGAACATATGTTTGAAACACGATCGCCGCTGATATCCCTCATCGATAATCCGATTTTCCCCATAGCCGAAGACCATTCCCTCGCGCCAACAGCCTTCGATTACGCTTCAACCATTCTCATTCCTACCAGTTATGGTTCGCTCCTTCTCCAAGAGTAACAGTTTACTACTTCGTCGATCGTAAATGATAATTGGAAACGTGCAAATACTCAATTAACTGTCTGAGAAAGATTTAGTCAGCCGTCCTCTGTGTTTTATTTCTACCTTTTCTTATTTATGTAGTCACTGTTAATTAGTAAGCGTTTTATCGGATCAAGTATTTCGCAATATTTCGGAGATGAACCAATCCCTGGAAATACTTTAAGCACTTAACACGGGAGATAAAAATCTCAAACTAAATGGAACAGCATAAGAAGTTGATTTATAGTCTGCTAAAAGAAGGCGAACGTTTTAAATTAAATACTTGGAGAAGAACCAAAAAAAAACGTGCTGTGATATTCGGTGGTTATATCGCACTCGGCAGACGAATACATCTGCGTTAACTAGCCCCCCTTTGCGGCTGAGCGTCGCATCAAAACTGAGATTAGAACTCGAAACTCAATCGGAACTTGGGAAACGTGCGGAATAATTAGCGCGTGAGCCTGCGAGACTGTTGCTGCTTGCTCTCACGTCTCCCCATATCCCAAGGCTGCGGTTCGACTCGACGGCGGCGCCGGCGTCTAATTGACTGTAGAAAGTCACTTGCATGGACCGAACCCAGCATCTCACTGATACGCACTGCGAGTGATCGGGAGGCGGGCGCAAATTAATCAGCCGCGACGTTCGCACAATAGGCAGAGTGACTTTCGCCGCTGGAATTTGGAAATTCGCCTTCCACACTCCCGCTTCCTTTCTCCGAGAAATGGAAAGAGGGAAAGCGGGTGTCTAGCTGACTCGAATAATTCAATTGCGCGTTGCCTTTTGTTGAGAGCAAACTATGGGAGGCGAGCACTATAGGAAGCTTGCTATGTTTGCCCGAATTTACGCGTAGAATTTATAAATTCGTAGCTCAGGTTGTTCCTAAATTTTTCGTAGCCTTCCTGTTGCGGTGGCAGTAAAGAGAACTGGCAAGCTCGGGAATTCCGTCTCGACTGGTCGAGTTTTTCTCATTCCGTCTGGGAAGAGGGAGGGAGAGAGAGGGTCAGTTGAAGGATGAAGCAACAGATAGGAAACGGATGCTGCGATATCCCGGAAGAGTAGTCCGGGAGTAACCCGGGATCGGGGATCGGGTCGAAATCATCCAAGCGTACTGCTGTCCCTGTCTTTAGTTGTTATACGGTGGCACGATAGGATCAATCCGGGTATTTTACGAGCAGCTAAACGGTAATCTCGCATATAACGTTACACACGTCAGAAAGAATAACAGCACCGATTGCATCGAAGATCCACAGCTATAAAACCCACCTCCTTCCGCCCCCGCTACCGCCGACGCCGGACGAAAAAGTATCCTCTAACTTGTAAATAGAGATTCCATCAGAGCGTTCGCGCGCTCGCGCACCGACATTTTTGCGCCGCATACATTCGGAATAACACTCTCGAGAGGAAGATACATTGGACGTACTCTACGGCAAGCACCTGTGTCACTCGTCTCGACATCAATAGCTACAATACTTATTGATGACCCTAAAAGTGTTGAGCCAATGCTAGTAATTCAGTCTCATCCAGAAGCCATGGAAAACTATGAATAACCCTTGACGCCCATGCAATTTAAAGGCTCTGTTGCATTTGCAAAAAGAACTCGAGTGAAGTCTTTGCCCGTTCAATTATAGCTAATATTTGAACACTGAATTAGCCGTGATTCGACTGGGATACTGTGCGAAGTATACGCAATAGAATATGGCTCGCAATTAGAGGGATTGGCATGATGGGTCGAGCCGAAAAGCATGGATCGATGGGGTCCGTGAAGAAGAAGAAGAAGAGAGTGGAAGTATAGCGGGCGAAGGAACGCGCTGGTGGCTGAGTGTATCGCTCGGCGGGCGGCAGATCGCAGACATGGGCGCTACAAATGGGCGGTCCGGGCCGTGGTGCCCTCGGGTCACGAGAAGGAAACGCACGGCCCTGCTGGCACCGTAAGGCCCGCGCGCCAGTCGGGGCCCTAAGGTGCGAGGAGGACTGAGAAGGGAGAGCAAGAAGACAGGTGAGACCGAGAAGCCGTAGGGTCCGCGTCCGTGGCGAAGGATGCAGGACAGAGAGACGGATAAGTCGGGATCGAGAGGGGGAGAGAGAGAGCGCGCGCAAGAGAGTGTAATAAAGCCGGAGGTAGGAGGAGAGGGCGACTGGGGGTACCGAGAAGGGACGAAGAGGTGATTGTCTGCTGGAAGGAAGGAGGAAGAGGCGCATCAGGAGGATGAGGAGCACACGTAGAGGTGGTAGGAGCCGCGCTAGCAAAGGGTACAAGGTGGGATCGGCAGGAGGAGGGAGGGAGTAAGGCCCTCCAGGTAAAGGGGCACTATCAAGGTGAACCACTTACACTTTACCGACTGGATTACACTAAGCGATCGGACTCTCCAGGCCCGGGAGGAACACCCGCTCGCATTGCGTGCGATCCTCGCTCCTGAGAAACTAGCGGCCTGCAGGAAAGGGAAAATGAGAGGAGGCTCAGAATGGCAATCCTCCTAGTGCTCGGAACGAGTTTGCCACCGAGCTCTCGACCATCCGTTTGCTGATACTGCGTTTACACCGATTGTATTCGCCGATGCGATAGTCTTATTCCTTGATAGAGCTTGTAAAATGCTCGATTTATTCCAGTCACTATTTTACAACGTCGATTTATGAAAACCTAGCACAAATCGCCAGGAGCCGATGCTCACACCTGTATGAATTTGAATTTAAGGAGGAAAAGACATATTTATTTATAAGAGTCAATAAGAAGTAGTTAAAGTATATTATCGCAGGAGAAAATAATCCATATCAATTGGAAATACCACTACTAGCTTGAAGGAGGGCATGCCGAACGGCAATGATTCTTCTTGGGGATATTGATATCGATTCACGATGTGCAAGTAGGGGAGCAATTGAAGGAGCCAGCCGAAGGCAAGCGTGCCGGATAAAAGTAAACGGGCGAGAATCAGAGTGCCGGGGTGAGAGACTCGCGGGAATCTGGGGTTAGGGGTCATTCGATGGGAATACGAGCTCGGGCTGAAGAGTAGAGTGCCGTGGCATTGAATCATGCGACAAGTGACCGGAAAATAGCCAGCGGCAAGACGAAAGATGAGATCCACTCTCCTCGGGCGCTCCTTGGGAAGTTCGGGGACGTGCCCTATATTTTCGAAGTTTGCACGTACTTGACTGCATGCGGGCCAGTATGCACACCGCAACCGGCGCTGCCACCTCGAGAAACAAAGCGTTTACACCCAGCGGCGCAACTTTCTCGAATTCCATGGAGAAACACGCGCCGGGAGACTCGATTTATCGCCGCGCGGGTCAATTGAAAGCACCTGCGATTCTGCGACAAGGATACGCGCGCGCGTGCGCGCACACACAACACCCGCTGTGTTCTGCACTTTCATAAGCGATTTCGATGGCGTTTCTTCTTCGTATGTATCTGGGTCTTCCACGATTCTTCTCCTCCGAATCCTCCCACTGATACTCCATTTTTTCACTACTTGTGGAGGCGTGCGCGACTCTTCTTGGCCGCGGTGACCTAGACGCTTTTTGCACGTGCAAAAACTGGCTCGTTAATTTAGCACTTGAGCCTTCGAAAGGAACAGTTTTAATTACAACTGCCCGTATATTCGCGCTAAGTATGATTATTTAGAGCACGCTCGGCTGAAAAGCAAATGCGACGTATGCACTTGTGTCAGTAAGCGCGCGCCCATAATTGCACGGTTCGCACTAGCCGTGGAGTTTTAGTTGAACTTTCTCCGTTGCAGCTTGACATATACTGTTAACTTGTATTCGATGTGTTATTTTAATGCGAACAAATCGTTTGCAATTGGGACAATTTGATTTCCTATATTATTCAGTTATATCATATAAAAGGTTAAAATTGGTTATATAGTAAACCATGTGTCAATTAACATTCAACGGTTAGAGAGTAACTGCTCTCGCGCGAGAGGCGGAAAAAGAATACCGGGGCAAAAGGCGGCAAGTACATACAAGGACCGGTTACAAATTTCGGCAGCCAGGGAGGGCGCAGTAAATATCGGAAATTTGGCAATACAGGTTCTCGCGTGCTTGAGGATAAAGATACGTGTCTTATGAATACATGCTCTGTGCCTACGTGTACGAGCGCGGTGTCTACGCTCAACATGCACGTAGCTGCCGCGCTAACTTTCTCGGTACTCGATCCTGAAAATGTAGCGAGTCTTGCGAATAGAGAGAGAAAGCGAGAAAGAGGGAACGAAAGAGGAGAGGGTGAGAAAGTGAGAAGGAGAGAGAGACGAGCCACGGTCAGACACGCCGGGTCGCGGCATAAGGAGAAAGTAAAGCTGCGAGTAAGACGCCTGGCGTAAAATGTCGTGTGCGCGCACGATCCCTCGTAATTGCAGTTTGCGTTTCTCACGCGAGCATCCCATCGCCGGAGATGCACTCCTGATCTCCGATAAAGCCGTTCGATTTATGCCGCTTCGATTAAACTGACCTCCCGGTGAAACGATCCCTCACACACCGGATACACGATACTCAAGCGACGGGAGACACTGGAACGTCGAATTGATTGCCACTATTTCAGAAACTGCATTCCGTCCTGCAAAGTATAATTGACACAACAATTGATCCATCTAATTGGATCGGGAGACCGAGGGATGCAGAGAAGCAAGAGAATTAAGCACAGAATTGGAGTTTAGTGAGACGTGATCCGACTGTTTGTACATTTAAGAGGATTTCTCTGATTTTAGATTATATGAAAACGTTGTCTAATCCATCTCCCCTATGGGTTCACTTTGTGAAGTAGAGGAGTCAAGAAAAGATCGGTATAACCCATTACGCAGCAGGGGTGGTTCAGCCCTTGTCCCACTCTTTCAGCAGTCGCAGTGGCGACATATATCAAAAA
Source organism: Ectemnius cavifrons (assembly GCA_964023945.1). NCBI lineage: Eukaryota > Metazoa > Arthropoda > Insecta > Hymenoptera > Crabronidae > Ectemnius > Ectemnius cavifrons. Next base: position 6,227,571 of record OZ030385.1, on the reverse strand, counting down.
TAATAATCTACGGTTAGAGCGGAAGGCATTAGAGAACAAAGTAGAGTGCGCACGATACGGGGAGCGGGCGCATGAGTGACTGGGGCGGCGAATTACAGCCGAATTATTTATGGCGTCGGCGAAGCGGCTCGAAAAATGGCGCGAGAACAGCGGAACATGACCGCGGGAGGTAGATTTCAAGAGTAGAGAGAGAGAGCAAAATGCTGGGCCTTTTTCCTGCCACGTGGCAGAGACGCGCTTGTAAATTGCTTCCGATATGGACGAGCGAGTGGCACGCGTACTCTGCCACTCGGGCACCCTTGGATTTACGACAGGTCGCTCGTGCCCTGTCTGTCTCCCTGTCTCTGTGTGCGCGCTTGCTTTTTCCACCCGGAGATTTTAGCCCGCGTGCTATTTGCATTTGTCCAGCCGGCAACGAGTCTACAATTTATTTCACCTGGCCAAAACTTGCCAGTCCAACGCTGCCGCGCCACTCTTTGGGAGTAAAAATCGCTCGCCTGCCTGTTTTCGAATAAATTATCAGGCCGCTAGGTATTTTCAACGATAAACTGCCGAGCTACCTTAATTTTCGCTGTGCCTATCCACCTGCAACGTACAACGATTCTCAATTTCTGGATTATTAATCTGCGTTTAACAATAGATTATAATCATTAGTATATATATATGCATATACGAATTACGAATTGTGCTTCAATCGCACTATCGAATAATATAAATTCATCGCCATCGATTGCCATTTCGAATTACTTTCTAGAACCTTAAGAGGAAAATCGAAATGACCTTTCCGCGTGTCGTTCATGTCGCATGAAATACCGAGTAAGCCATATCGGGATAAATAGTGCGATAAATAATGAAGCCGATCGTAAAGGACTGAGAGGGAGTAAGTGAAGCGCGCTGTCATAATTTACGTCAAAGGATACGAACGGGCTGGCGGTGCGAGAGTAACGAGGACCGATCGCAGAAATATTTATACTGGCAGTCCTTTTTTTTTCTCGCCACAGCCAGCACCACCACGTGGGAGGCAGTGAGGCGCATGTTAAATCGTGCTCGGATGTGCGGGCGACAAAGTGGCAAGCGTGCGTGAAGAACTCGCAGGGCTTCAGACAGTTCGGAACTTTTTCCGCTACGGGAACTCGTTAGTCATCGCAACTAACTTTTGCGACCTCCTTTTTCACTGGTCGGAATAGCACAAGTTCCCACCGGATGATAGCTTGCACAGGGCATCGTTCTAATTTGCTGGTACTCGTCCACTTGTTAATAACAATTCATTGCATGCTAATAATGAATAATGCTGATCACCCGAGTATAAATTGATAGGAGTTACGTATGCATAACGGTCGTGTATGCGTGCCCCGATACTAATAGCTTTTTACTAAAATAAGTGGTCAATGTAGCGTGAAATGTTAGATTCATATCAATGCACCACCGGGGGCTCGGTGAGTTGATACCTCAAGATAGATCGATTAATCTCGCAGTGAAATTAAACGGCTTACGAATAAGGTTATGTACCGATCTAGTTCTTAATCGGGGAGTTATTTACGAGGAAAGACGTAACGACCACTTAGATTTAGATACTCCCGTCCTTAATGATCATTCCTTCAAATTTAAATGAATTACTTTGAAACTCGTATCTCAGCTTGACCAAGTGGTATATTAATCCAGTACAATAACCAGAAGTGATCAGTAATTAGTGACAGATATTATAATGAAAGAGGATTAACTGGATGAGGTCAATTTCCAAAGAAACAGAAGTTAGAAGTCGAAGGGGAGCATTCCTAAAGCAGGTACCAGACTAATCAGACAAGATGGGAGCAGCGGGTATAGAAGAGTGGGAGCTCTCGACAGAGGGTCGGGGCATCGGTGGCGGGCCCGGAATAATTTCTATTTGGATCATTAGAAGACAAAACGTGTCCACGTGTGTGCGCCGATAGTATCGGGACAACAAGGGGCCGGCAAGGGGCCCGCCGGAACTGTGTGTTGCTCGTGTAAACGGTAGACCGAGGCAGAAGAGTCGTCCAGCAAGCCGCAGCAGCCAGCCAGCCCGCAACTGGACCAGTGGGGCAGGTTCTCTCGGACGATCCTCTGCGGAGTGCGAGCGAGACTGAGAAGGAGAGCACAATGAGAGCGAGAAAAGGAGCACGATAAGAATGAGAAAGCGAGCATGGTCGGAGCGATAGAGAAGAAGATATTCAGAAAAACAAAGAGAGAGAACGCCGGAGAATTATGGATGCTGGTTAAGGTGGTTGGTGTTAATAATTGTTAACTCTAAACACACGCTGATCCTCTCCATTTTTACTTCAGTATTCTCTTATCCAAGTGCAATTTTATCTCACGGGAATTGTTATTGAAAGAGTGTTTTAATGCCTGCAATCTTGAGTAATACTATCCAGGTTGAAGTGACCTTCAGTATGGTGCCAATGCATAACAATACATATAAAAAAATACAATCGTTCTAATTATACTTCTTTAGTAAATCCTCTGACATGATAAAGAAAAATCATTCTTGCACGGATCATACGTCACGTTACGCCATCCCGTATGGCCCTAATCAATCAGGGCTCCGATTAATTCAGAGACCAAAGGATTAAGCTTCACGAATTACAAGCTGTTCATCGACGAGCAGGATCTTTCGGGAAGAGAGTAGCTGGGATGCGTGAAAGATAAATCACTGGCTCTGTGGGTGGGGGGTATATCAAACGGCGTCTGGCCGGAGGTACACTTTCTAATTAATTTTTTCACATACCGCTAGTCGGAGGCAGCTATTAATTTTGTGGTAGCGACAATGAGGCTCCTGCTCGGCGGGGCCGTGGGTGGAGGTGACGTCGGCCGATACTCGGAAGCATAAAGTAAAAATAAAGGGGATCTCGATCGAGAATGAGAAAGAGAGGAAGACAAGGAGTCAGTTGTGGTGGGGAATAAGAGAAAGAGAGCAGACGTTGGAGAGACTGGCACGTACGTGGCAGCGGTGAATACCTATGGTAGCGGGAGGCCTGGATAGCGGCCTACTCTACAGGGTAGGCATCTCTTGTCAGTAACGCTAGATTCCAGTACACTGAACATTTGTACATATATTATGATTGCCGTGTCGATACGTGCCGCCGGCTTCGCTCAAGCCGCTCCTGATGCCTGATGCACCCTGGCAAGCATACTGCGAAAATAAGCGCAGACCAGCCGCCGTGCAAGGGGCCCCCTTGCATGGGGGAATATGCACACGCCGAATGATACGTCCTTTCGCGCCACGCCATGCCACGCCGTGCCGTGCCACGCCGCGCCACGCCGTGCGTCTGCTTCCATTCATTTTATTCTAATTTCCTCGACCGCTCGTTGCCACTCCTGGGCAACTACATGCCTCGCACCTGTACGGCTACACCAGTCCACTCTGTACTACAGACACCTTCCAGTCGGCATTCCAACTGAAATCGTGGCACGAGTGAAATTAGAGCGCGGCATCTCCGCCGCTTGAATGTACTCCTTTCGTATTGCTATCGCTTCGCCGAGCGATAATAGTCCTGCCGGTGCAGTTATTGCAGGAAACTCTTTCCGAAGCAACAGGCGTGAATTGCTTCTCTCCTTTCCTCAAGTTTTTGAATAGCCTCCTTGGCCCGCTTCTTCTTCTCTCTCGTTGCAAGGAGTTAAAGGATTTTAGTGGGAGTACCGGGCCCAGACTGGTCTTAAGCATTTCTTCTACCAGAGAGTGTAGCACCCATTTTTCGGTATTTCTACAGCCACCGTGTTGCAACCGTGGCAAGTTTCAAATATTAAATTAGAGTATCAAGTCGCCTATAAATCGGAAAACCGGTAGAACGCAGACTTGTAGTTTGCGGAGTTTTTCTCAAGATGGATTACAAGGACGTCTAGATTTAAAGAAGCAAGTCTACAGAGAGGATAGGAAGGAGGTAGATGGTATTGTTATCGGAGTTTGTTCGCCAATGTATTAAGGGGTGAGTCTCCTCGACAATATTAACAATGTAGCTACGCCCCGGAAGATTATCGAGAGGAGGACGGTGTGGGTGGGGCGAGGGGCGGGAGGAGGGAGAGTATCTTGGCTGGTAGTGATCCTCGACTGGTCGCAATCTCTTCCTCTACTTTTAATATGTCCTTTCCCGGGCTGGGTGCCCCGATCTCTCGAGCTTGCCTCTCCGGTCGAGCGTTCATTCGGATATTGCCGAATATCTCGGGCGGATAGGGTCTGGGAGCGGGACACGTCCGTGGCGCTTTGTCCGGCGCTCACAATGGCTGTAGGAATAATAAGAAACTGGTGGATTCTCGATCGAAAAGGTGGAGAGGAAGAAAGGAGGCGGGCAGCGAGCGACGGCAAGCAGGAGAGACGTCTAGAGTGCAGCACGTCGCGACGCGACGGTCCACGCTGGAGGAGTTGGTGGAGGAGGAGGAGGAGAGGAAGCGAGAGACAAAAGATAAACTGAGCCGAGAGTCCGAGATACGATCCGCCAAATCCACATTTGTATATTCCTCCTCCCAGCTCCCAGCCGGTGCTGCTCGCTGGAGAGGGAGACAGAGCCACTGCCTCTTTCCCACCCGTTCGACCTTCTCTACTTGGCTTCCTCGCAGGACTCCACGTCCGCCGAGAGTGGCAACAACATGTCCCGGCGTATTTCTCGAGCCGTCGGAGGCAGGTCGCTGCCAGGAGAGGAAAGAGGGGCCAACTGGAGAAGTAGGAGAGAGAGAGAGAGAAGGTGGCCGGAGCAGTGGTGCCGCCAGAATGCGACGGATCTGTCGGTGTGCGCGACGAACTTATTGAGCAAACGAAATTCAACTGTCATTCCGGATAACTATTTACAACTGGGCCGGCGGATTCTTGCATATAACATACGGGACGGAGAGCAGGTCTCCTGCGATGCCGAGCGGTGCCTGTGGCGCCCTGGCATCCCGGGGCACCCGAACCAAGGAGCCCTGTGGTCTCCTTTCTCTTTCTTTCTCTCTCCCTCTTTCTGCTTAGGTCCACCATTTCGCCTGCAGGGCGGTCCGCCCTCATTAGACGCGCTCTCGACATACATCTACGCTTGTGTGTGGACACGTACACAGGTGTAGGAGCGAAGGATCGCTGAGGATCCAGGGCATTTCGCCGCGTGCAATCGTCCCGCGAGATCTCCGTCATTCCCTCGAATGACTTTTCGCCTTTCGTTCCCTCGGCCCTGTCTTTTGCCGCCCGCCACGTCCGACACCCCACGTGGTCCTGCATACACCGTATCCACTGATGCTGCCGGACATTCTGCCCTTGGCTGATCTTGAGCATGGACATGCCTCAGAATTATTCGGGGCAAACGGAATCTTCATTAAAAATGGCACATCTAACATTGATTGCTTTTCCGTGTCACTTGGTTAACTAACTTGTCAAATTCGATTTAGGCAGCTAACAAGGATTTGCCAGCTAAATTGAGATTATTCTGTTAAAGTGTACTATTGAATTAAAACAATTATAATTTAGAACAGCACGCAGAAAATACGATTAATAAATCTTAAGTAAAACTGATCACCGCGTCTTGCTCGATGAATAACTGAGCATCCCCGATTGAAAATAATACAATTAAAAAGAAATATTTAGAGACATGCATAGCAAATCGGGTTCCATTATGGTATTCTATATTCCTGCCTTGCAGAATACTATTTTTATATGAAGCGTTCTTGGTTACTTTCGATTCGCAAGCAAATTGTAATTAAAGAATAATACATGGCCACTTTAGTTCCGCGCGGGTTCTAACACTGTACCAACAAAAATATAAAAAATTCTCATTTGTCCATTGCCCATTGCCCAATTGATTGATTCAGAATGGCACAGAATAGTTTGTCAATATTAGGTACATAGTAGATGTAAATTAGAAATTTGTTCTATTCCATAAGATATTACAATCTTTTCAGAACTTTAATGTGCCTCATTTGCATGAACCGGTGCAGTTCACTAAGGAATATCGTAAACTCTGAAATCAGCGTATAATTTCCCTACCAGATTACATTTCCATCCGAATTCCTCAATTTAGCGTGATATAACAAGCATTGTAAAGCAAGAAATCCTATAAAAGGCGACTTATCGATCACGTTTCTTCCAGCACGCAATAAAACCCGTATTCCTCTGAGATCTCGTAAAATAATATTTGCCAAATTTCTCTAGCGAGTGAGCGGGCGCGCGCACGCGGAAAGAAATCGGGCATTATTCTTGTGGGAGTGGAAAAGTTCACTCGGCCAGTCTTTTATTCCCAGGGAGTTCTACTACAGATAGCAGCCGTACCTCGTAAAGCCCTGCTCCATGATCAGGCCAGCCAGTTTAACGAGACATTATTATTGTGCCCCGGCCCCGAAACTGGGTGAGATTAAAAGAAAACAGAGTTGATTGTATTTCGAGGCTGCAACCGATAAAAGCGAGCTACCGCGGGGGAGCTTATTACTTTTTAATTAACCACGCCATCACTCATGCGCATCGCCTGCTCTCGATGAAGCCCGATTCCATCACGTTTTGTTCGACAACGAGCCTTTCAAACAGGGAATACTTAATCAGGTGATCGATAGGGTGAAAGAGTTCGCTAGTCGATGCTCGTATACTAGCCAACTGAATTACAACTAATAGCTACTATTTTAATAGTTCAAATAAAAAAATCCAATCTATCATACGAAAATGTAACACAGTCTAGTGTGAGTTTATCGAACTTTCGAACTTCCTTCGACTGTTTTCTTGCTTTTGTCACGGAGGAATAAACGTCATTATTTATTCGCATACAAAGAGTTGATTGTTGAAGTGGAACGCTGTATTCCGTCACGTGCAGCAGAATCATGCACACGATTGGAAGGAGGTAAAATCGTCGGGAAAACCGCAGTAGTAGTATTGGAGGTCGCGGGGCTTCAATTATTTCGGAAAGCGCAGCTGGATTTAAAGCAGCGCGCTACCGGTGCTTTGCGTTGAAAATTATTTTACAATTTTATATCGGTAGAGCCTGGGTTTCAGAGTTCTGAATTTTGCAGAGGGCATATGTGTCCGGCTTTTCTTCCAACCGGGCGTAGTACTCGCACAGTGCATCGTGCTCGCTGTTGTACAGTTTTCTCACATAAAATGCAACCGACCACCACAGCACGCTCGTCCAACTAATCCCCCAGGGGGAAAAAATGTATATCCTGCTTCCTTTTTTTCACGCTGCCCCACCACTGTTCCGCCAGGATTCCTCTCTCATAGGTAATATATACAATGTAAGCTTCCAAAGCGATCCTTTTCGAGTCAAAAGGAGAATACAAACACCAATTATGTTTATTAGTAACATAAATTAGTTTCAAACCTTGATATCAGAGTAATTAATATATAATTTTATGAAAAGTTCCATTGGCCAAGTCAATATAAGTCTAAATCGTATGCAAATTGCATTACGATAAGAAAATCGAAGCTTTGTATTTATCAGAATCTTCTATATCACACCCCATGCAATATCGCACATTAACATACTCGTAAAAATGATATTTTTTAAAATAAAGTTAACACGAGCCTCCAAAATTCAGCTTCATGTTACAAAGACTCATGAGCATTATACCGTGGCACAAGATTATGTAATTCATTAAATGCGAAGTGTGTTCTGGACGCTTTCACCCTGTCCGAGCGAAGTGAAACGGCATCCCGGATAAAAGATGATCATGAACGACCGTTACACAGGGCGGAGTCAGTGGACTGTCTAATTATGGCAGTGTACGCATCCGGCAAGGACGTTGCCAGTAAATGAAGCCGACGAAGCTGAAGGCTCCGGCGGCGACTGTCAAATTTGGTATTTACAAAGGCGGACACGCGCGCGTTGTACACATATTTGGATAATGAAGGCGTCACAAAGGCATACAAGACCCAACAGAAGTGCAACATTATAATTATCCACCTCATCTCGCGCCCGTGCATGGTAGCGCATCGTAACGAGACCGGCGAGCGCACACGTACGTGCGCTTACATGCGCGCCGCATACCTGGCATACGTAGCCTTTGCATAATCCAATACGGGCGCACCTTAAAACGTCCTTACGTATCGCTTGCTTTACATAATTGCACGTCCCACTTTTTGACGGTGTCACTGGCTGTCGCGGCGCGTAATTAAAACGCGGAAAACAAAGTGGACACACCAGCTGCTACAGCGCGGCTTGCCTTTTCCCCATTGCCACTGTGATTCCCGCAGTGCGAGTCACCGATCCTTAGCGTCATTAACACTCGACGTTTCACTCTTTCGCACTTCGCTTTATACTGTTCTTCAGAGCTGAATGAAATTTGATAGCACTCGCTATATTGACTTCATATTCTATTCGAACATAGAAGTTTACTTGTTGGCTGAGCATAATAGTTCGAACTCTCATTCTCTTCTATTCACATCTAAATGGCAATATCCCGTTGGACAAGTGTAAAGGAGATCGTATAGATGAGTGTGAAATTCGACGTGACCCGAGTGATTTCTTCACGCTCGGGGCCTGTATCGACGCGTATCGAGGAGGAAGGGCCCGCAACATAGTCAGGATTAATTCGAGCGAGGCGTCTCAAGCCGGCATGGCACACACGCCTTTCTCTGTCGGTGGCGCGCAATGCTTCGGGATGTTTTAAGTTTAAATACTTTCGCTCGAGCGCGTCTGGAAGAGGGTTCGGCTTAATTTATCGTGCCGGTTAAATACTGTTTCGCAGGTCCCACGGGAGTATGTAGTGTGTATGTAAGAAGCAGCCGGACGTGCGAGAACGAGGCAAAGAATCGCGTCGAGCGCGTTCGCTTGGCGAACGTACTTACATAGCCATACTCCGGGGCCTTTCAAGGCAGGGCGGGGAGGTAGGTGATTTCGGTGGGAAGGGAAAAGAAAAAGGGAGCACTTAGAAGCAGGTCTTCCGAAGAGGTCCAGCACCGTTGGCAGGGCATGCCGCGATGGAAACGCTTTAAGAATCTCGGAACATCTGCCATCCCAGGGCTGACTACGCTCCTGTGAAACACACAATCGGTCCACACATTTCTGCATTACGCTGGCCCAAGTTCGAAGTCCGGGCCCGATCTTCTACTTACTCCCTCCTTTTCTTTCTCCTACTTTCACTCATCGTCCTCTTGCTCCCTCCCGATTTTATCGCGGCCCCGAGCGCCCGGACGATCCAGCCTGTTCGATATCCACGATACTGCCCATATTTCTTAGGCGTCCCGCGTATGAATTCTCCGACAGTGTGCGGCCTCGTTACATCCGCGCCGGCACCTCAGGCTCCGCCTCGAATTTACGGCATTTTTATAGGAAGATCGCGGGTGGATCGCGCGAAATTAGCCAGCTGCATCAAGCAAATCGCCATTCCCCCCCTCCCCTTACCTTCTCTGCTTCCTCCTGGTAAATGTTAACCCATTCATGCCCCAGGGATCACCTACTTACGACATGCATCGATTAGTATCTAAAGGCTATCGTTACACCTTCCGAATCTCTTTTACATATTACGTCAGGCCCGGGAGAGATCGTTCTCCCCCATGCTTTCGCACTCCTTATACTATTGTTCTCCAATAGGAAGCGGCCGTATAAATATCCGGAATGTAAAAGTGCTCTACACCTGCCTGGACCACTAAAAAGCAGCAAGAGGGCATGCGCTCGACTGTGCGCTCGTCTTTGTTTTACGAGTGAGAGAAACTGGTTCACGGAATTCTCGCAGGGCGAATGTGAGGGCGCGCGCGCGCTCGCGCGTCACGTTGTAAAGAAGAAATATCTGCGCTTTATCTCGAAATATCCGACTGTTCGTCGGGTTCCCTGGGACAATAAAATACCTTATGCACCTGTTACTCATCACGGTTTTACGTCTTGGTAATGCGTTTCTGCTGCATGCGTTGGCGCCGGACTGCCGAGAAATTGGATGCCATTAAAAGCGAGCGTTGGTGTCGCCGAAAATTTCAAGCTTATTCCGAATGATGATGATGCGCATCGGCTATAAACGGCGGAGTTACAGAAGAGGCGGTCATTCAGCGTGGGAGTCGAGTGCATCGAAAAACTGGCATGCGAGCGCGTTCTGCATTTCAATCTCCCCGCTTTCCGTCTCATTCAAACTCTCTCTCTCTCTCCTTCTCACTCTCTAGTGGACCATACGTCATAATTTAAAGCAGCACGAAGAAGAATGCGAATTCCGTATGAAATCTCGGCAATGAATCGCGTCGAGTAGCAGGAACAGAGACACGGCTCGGGCTCTCTGCGTTGGCGGCACGTCGCTCGCTTCTTATTTCGCGGAACATTTCAATTTTCTGTATTCCCTCGACGACGATACCACCCGTTGTCTGCCACCGGTCAAACGACCGATCGACAGGTCAGTGGAGCTCCCTTCCATGCCTTGTCTAGCCGGTTCGCCGGACGTCAAATAAATAATACATATATCCGATCGACTGGTGACTCTGCGAGCGCTAACCACGCAAGAATCACAGCCGCGCTCCTTGCGTATTTCGTTTTGCGAGGACATTTTTCGGCCACTCGTATTCCCACGGCTTTTAGTTTCGTTTACCTGCGAACTTCAATAGAGTGTCTCATTACAGTAATGTTTAATGATCAATGAATGGTAGTACCCGATAGAAAAAAAAAATCCATTGAGCAGATCGAATGGATAGATTGATGTAGGAGAGTTCGCTAGTTAGATGAAAGGACGATAGGTTGGTGAATCGTGTGCTTTCGGTGGGTGCGCCAGATCAGCTTGATTCCCGGGACCGAAGCTGGTCCCGATCTACAGGAGGCACGTCTCAATATTTGGGAAGATATAATCGGCTTATAGTCTCTGCGAGACGGTAACTCAGGACGGGGTCCTACCTGCTAGCTCTCGCGTTCCACGAACGTGACACGTGAACGGGTCCGGATATATCTCGGGGAGGCAAGTAGTAACAGGATGAAGGAGTCGCAGAGGCGCGAGTGGCAGCGAGCTGCCCAGTCTCCGGGAGATAGAATGATTCAAAGGAGTGTGCGCATGTGCGCTTGTGAGGGTGACAGTGTGCGAGTGAAGATGCGAAGGGGCCATCACGATGTCGTATCGACTCGCTGAGGAACACGAGATTTCAATTACTCGGCTACCATTTCATCAAACCGGGACTCTTACCCTCTCGAAGCCTTGATGTCGCTGGCCGGCCGGCCGCAAGGAGATCCTCTCTCCCGAGAACCCGCACGGCCCCGCTCCAGCCGTCCTCGTGTCATTTCTAACGAGCGACCAAATGGGACAGTGCTGCATACCCGAGCAGAGCCTTCCCTCTTTCGCTCGCTCACTCGCTCACTCGCCTCGTATCGCCTCGCCCTCTCCCTGCCTCCTGTCCCTTGTCTTTCACGCGACGTTTGCCAGCCGATCGATTCTCCGGACTCGCGAATGCAAATTTGTCGCTGGCCGTCATTCCCCCGCGCCGAATATGCGGATTAACACGCTGACCGGAGATAGGAATCCGAGTGCCCCTCGGCACGCCACGAAATTGCGCTTCCCCCCCTTCCCGGGGTCAGGATGCTCTTGTTAAACTGGATTCTTCGATAGGAAATCATTCGATTCACGTCACTTTTTATACTTTGCTTTTTTTATTTTTATTTCCCTCTCAGCTACATTCAATTACTCGAGTAGTTTTTTTTTGTTACTAGTAAGAAAATTAGTTTGATTAATTGTTTCTATCAATTGTAGGGATACTTATGTAGCAAGTCTTCTTAGATGTGTTACTCCCCTTTTACCGAGGGAGGCGTTAAGCCTCTCGGTCATTTAGATGACTCGTTGCCTCTGGATTCACTTCAGCTTGAAATACAGACGTGTACGCAGAGCCTGGTGTCCTAGTTGAACATGGGGGTTGGATGTTGCGAGGTCTACGAGGAAAGCGAGGTCGCCCGCACTCAGGGAAATTTACTAAAGCTAGGAACACAGAGGGGGTGGTTCCGCGGAGTTTCGGGCTTGCCGCTTAAACACTGCGGTGTTGCATAATCCCGCGGGATTAACCGTACTCCCTCCGGGATTAACTCTCGAAGACGGATTGGCAGGAGCGGCGACCCGCTCGGCAAAGGATGCCTTCGACCACCGAAAAATTACGTATTACAATCGACTCCATCACCAACAGGCTTTGCACAATTAGTCAAGCTGTATATATATCCACTATACCCACATAAATCTTACCGATTTATGATAACGACTGTAAATTATATCTCCGGCTCGATCAAGCAAGAAGCAATTTTACGTCGGTCGTTTGTAATTCGGGAGCTGGGAGCGTCGCGTGCCTAAAGAAATTTCGGTAATATCGTGCCGATACATTACAGATGCGACAGTAATTAATATTGCGTAATGATCGTGTCCAAATGCAATTTTTCAGCTCACATTGAATGGCGAAATAATTGTATGTACACACAGAACTCCTGAGCTATTTGATATATTGCAATTAAAGAAAAAAAAAGACATGAACAAACATCTCTTAGCACACAATTAACAGTCGACAGGAAGCTGCTTGACAAATTGATAGTGAGCATTAGGCCATAGAAAAATGCAATTAGACGTATACGGGTGTATTGCGAGGCCTTTTAAACGGATCACTTGGCGACTACAGTGAGATTGCTCGGAAAGGCCGGTAGTTAAAAAGTCGGAATGGAAGGTGGATCGAGCGAGACTGCCTCGTAAAGGATCCCTGTAGTAGGAGACGTCATGCGAGACATCTCATCCTCCCCGAGAGACAAAGAGATAGAGTAGAGAAGGGAGCAAGTGGTGGCGGCGCTGTAAGCAACAGTGGAGGAGGTGGAGGACCGAGCGACAAAATCGTAATCTCGGCAACACGTCGGATAATTATTCAGATATTCCCGAGAAGAATGTCCGAGGTATCTAGATACCTTTAATGGGGCAAGCTTTCAGCCGTTATCTGGGCAAGGCTCACTCGGGCTTTTACTCGGCTCAGTCGCCCGCGCAGATAAAATACACTCGTAGTCCCCCCAATATAATTAACCGCTATCGGGACGCGCCGCGCTCTTCCCTCGCGTTCCTTTTTTTTCCACCTCCCACCCTCCTCCTCCGCCTTCTCATTCCTTTTTTTCGGATCGAAATTCCATTACGAGCCATTTATTTTATGCGTGCGTGATCCTCGCTCCACGCATAACCCTCGTTCTTCCCGTCTGCTCTTGCACTGCGTCCTGTCTCCCTACTGCCAGAGACTGCTCCACCTCCTCATCTGTCGCCGGAAAGAGCAGCGTACGATAAGACTGGAGAAGTACCCTGGGTTCTCCGCGCCTAATATCGTAATACGCGAGAATAAGCGAGTCCTCTTCTCTCATTGTTAACGAGAGAACGAAAACACTCGAGTCCTTCTCTTGTCCGAAGGAGAAGAAGGTTGCGTATATTATTAGCTACTTCGGATCATCGTGATCTACCTTGACCAGTGCGCCACACACTATTTTTTGCGTAACACACCTCATCTAACATCTGACTCATAATTCATACGCGCGCTGGAGATACCCTCAAGATCCATCAAGCAGTGGAATGATCGCTCGAGAAGCAAGAGCTCTAGGGACGAAGTTCGGCGCGGCGATGTGGTTGGACGGGGTGGTTTATTAATGCCGAGTGAAAAAATGGAGGTAGTGAATCGAGCGATCGTATCGATTAGCTCGAAAAGCTCACGGAGAACGAGAGCGGGCTTGCTCGAAATCTCCGGGAGACATTGGATACAACGGACTCGTCCGCGCTCCGGAGCGCGGACGTCCTCGGGCTGGTTATCGGTAGGCATCGTGACAGTCCATAATTTCCCGTGGTAGCTGCGGAGTGTATGGCTACGTAGCTGGCTGTGGACGCGTGCGGAGAGCCGTGCCGTACACGGGGATCTCGGCCCGGTACCGATCGCCGCCTGATAACCGCGTAGGAAGAGAGCACACCCGCCATTGTGTTATCGCTCGTGGTAACGACGCTTCTTAGCAATCCTTGTAGCAGCTGTCGCTGCCCCTGAGACACTCCGAGGTAGACACAGAGAAAGGGAAAGGTTCCAGTCTTGCCCCGCACCGGCCACAGTCTGCACCCATATATTAACCCTTGCAACTCTAGAGATTTTTCTTGTACTTTCCTTTGCTTATACTCCACCTTTCTTTCTTTATGCCATTCCGCTTTATCTTACTTTTCAACTATGTTTCCCCCCTATACTTTGCAATTAAAATGTTACATGATTTATAGCTTAGTAGGGGATCGGTGGAATTTGATGGATTCAAACTATTAAACAAATCTTCTTTTATTTAAATAGATTGTACAATATTCTGATTCGGAGAGACTTATAATAGTATACTACTACATAGGTGTACAGTAATGCTTTATTTTACTGAAGAGTAACGTATCCTTGTAAAGCCGGGCGGAACTTTTACTGGCACGATCGGGTTCGAACACCAAGGAAGGAATATCAATTTTGAATGCGATCGGTGGATAGCCCTCGTTCCATCTGCCGAGTGTGCCGAATGGCGGGAAGGAAAGGGAGCACCGGCGCAGATACAGGCGGCAGAGAGACAAGGGCGTTGGGACCGGTCCGAAACTGGTTCCAGTCTGTTCGTCGCGTCGGCGAGAGCGTTCGGTCCGCGAAGATAGCCTCGCGGAGTGGACATCGACGAACGATTCGTTATGATCGTAGCCATAGGACGGGCGAGCAGACTGCTATCTAGATTCCAGGCGAAAAAGGAGAGCCTCGCCAGGATCTCTGCTAATTGGTGATCCGACGCGACGTGAGACATATCCCCCCACTGCTTTCTTTCTTTTAGCTCCGTTCTAGCTCAGCCTCGCCTTCTTTTCGTCTCTTTCGATGTGACCGCTCCGGTTCTCCGGCAGGAGGGGAGCCAGAGAAAGCGACAGAGACGATAGTTGCTTAATCGAATTAATGCCCGGGCTAGATTCAAGCGCGTGGGTGGTTCAGGCAGCGCGACCCGCGGACTTATCGAGCCGCTGCTGCTGCTGCGACTAAGTACGGCCCGTTAATCGCTGGGAACCGATAGCAATTGGCTTTAACGATAGATTATGATGTAATGGATTGCCGGCCGCGAGGAAAAGCCGGAAAGGCCCTACTCCCGCGCCAACCTCGACGGCTGGTGGTTTATCTCCCGCATTGCCGGTGCGGCCTACTTCGAGAGCTGACTGCACGAGAGAAGATCGATCACTCCTCTCGGCTCCCGGCCTCTCTATCCTCTCATCTCTCTCTCGCTCTCTCTCTCTCACTTGTTCCCACTCCTTCTTTTTTTCGAGCTCTCGCCCTCGCGGTAACGTAAACAGGCAATAAAATCGTGAATAATTGATGAGAGAATAAATCAGCGGGCAATTTCAATAAATTCAGAAGTATCTTCATCGTCCTCTCTCCGCGCCGCTGGAAGCAGCTGCGGAGAGCCAAGAGGCTTCTCTCGCCGAGGGGAGCCGGGAGGGAGAGAGCGACGGAGAGTAGAAGAGACCGAGGAAAAAAGGTGAATGAAGGGAGGGTGGGGAGGAAGTAGGGAGTGAGGTGTTCTTTTGGTTATTTATTTGCAGTCCGACAAGTCCGCATCAACATAGTATCTACGTCGAGCATCCGTCGCCGTGCCTGCTCGCGGCCTGATTAATGAGCTGCCTTGCTGCGTTCTCGTGCGCTGGAATCGGATACGCGAAAACGGCCAGGTAACATTAATAACGACATGCTGAAGTTTCTCCGATGCGCCTCCAAAGCGCTGATCGCCAATCCCCGATACCGCGGAACAAGAGCAAAGAGCGTGGTTACATCGTAATTAAGCGAAGCAGTCACTTCCGCCCGCGCCGCCCCTGCGTTAGCCGCTCCGATGCATTTTGGAACCACTGCTATTTCGGGAGGCTTTCGATGATGTGATTGGAGGGTCGTTCAAGATACTCGAGTTTAGATCGATTTTATAAAGTATTGCTTGCCAACGCATATATTGTCAGATGCAACGAGAGGATATATTTCTTTAAGAATAATAGAGGTTTCGATTGGCTGGACAATATTTGCAGTGATTTTCAATCGCGCGCGAATAAAGCGGGGTGTTCTAGAAGGGCGGAGTTACAGGGAGGGATGCTGGTGAGCGATAGATCAAGGCTAGACAAAGCGTCGGGATTTCTACGGTGGCGGGTGGGAAGAGTACTTGCAGAAGAAACGGCGAACTTATTCTGTGCTCGCTGGCACGAGGAAACGGGCACGAAAGGAGAACGAACACTCCGGCGATCTTCGACTTTTCATCAGCGGCGAGAATGGATTTCGATTAAGGCGCCGGATTGCCGGAAGTGGAGATGGCTCGAGAGGGCTAGGCTGGCAAGCGGAAACGGAGACGGAATGACTGCCGGGGACAAGTGGTTAATTACGGTCACTAGCTATAAGTCGTCGCTACGACAGCGGGTTCGGGGACGGCTAACTTCTCATTTAAGTCGCCAGCCGAGCTTCTCAATTAGCCTGAGAGCCACCCTTACGTGTTACGATCTACGGATATCATTCTCCCACACGTTCTCTCCGAAAGCATCCTTTTATTTTACACATTCTCCTCCGGAGTCCAAGGATGCTTGCGTTCTACTCGAGTTTCTTACTTCTCAAGCCAATCTTTCTCTTTCAATTATACTTGTCGTACTACCCAGGCTTTATTAAAACTGTAAGCTTGACTTGGTTTAGTTGTTTTTGAAGGACTTGAGACGATCCGCGTAGTATTCCAGCCATTGAAATTATCGGCGATTCAGTGAATCAATATATTCTGGGTAAGTGGAGCTATCGTTTCATAATCCAGTCTTTAGTTTTCCACCAAAAGAAGATTTAAAGTTAGAGGTTGGAACTTAAACTGATCCTTTTGAAACTTTTCCTAATGGCGTATTCTTTCACTTTTTGATGAATCTTTTTAGGGAACTGTCGACATGACTAGAATTCACTGCCATGAAAATATTTATTCACTGTACATGAGAACACATCATACATGCATTCGCCTTTTTTAATTACGCGAAGCTTATCTAGTTAGCTTCTCATAGTTCCGTGATTCAAGGGTGCAGAAATTTCGCGTGAATTTGGCGAATGGAAGGGTCGTAGGAAACGTCAGGTAGCATCCCGTGCAATAAGATAGGGAAACCTTCTTGAGATTGCCTCTCAAGTTGTCAGGGGTTTGACCCCTCGAGCTGTCGATTCCGGGTAGCACGGGTGTCCAATTACGACAGTCAGTACGTACTTCCCCAGGGTGGCTCTATGACATAGGGGCTCGACGATTGAACTCTATTACAAGCCCTAAACGTATCGCAACTACTGTATCCACTTGCGTAGATCGTAAACAGCTATCACAGTCTGTAGGGCGGAAACCTACGATACGCTCAAAATAAAGTACCCTTTTAGTTCGTAGTTACATCATCTTTATTCTGTACTTTCTCATCTCCAATGTACAAGGTACTTAGTAAACAACTAAAGTGAATAACACTTACTACGAGCAATATCAAAGGCTTCATACAATTAAATGGTAATCTATATCCTTTCAATGGAATCCCTTCTTGACCCAGTTACCACATCTTGCAAACACAGTAAAGGTCATTTCTTTCCTGGGAAGCAGGTAATCTGCTGTGTTTACCATAAGGTTTGCCAAAGCAGGGTAAGCTGTTTGGCTTGAAAGCCCAAGGATTTCAGTGTGACGCGGTCTAACGACGAATGCGGTGCTCGAAATCTCGGTCTAAGGGCCGAAACCGTCAATCGGATTCGGTCAGCCGAATCATCCAAAGCAAAGGAAGTCGGCAGAAAACGAGCAGAACGAGGCGAGTGAGCCGCGTTCACTGTTTGGACTGAGATCACGAATTGTCCCTTGAACTAATGAGATTCCCCTTGTCACGAGTCGCGATCTCAAGCCGCGATTCATTGCGCTTTTGCATAAATTCAAGCAAGCAGATTATTACTCTTCTGTCATTTTTATCCTTTCAGAATTATTAGAATAGGTTCAAATATCATTCGACAAAAGTGCAAAGGCCGAGGGATTAAAAAAACTGAGCGAACATTAATTGGTTGAATAAGAAAATAATAAGAATTAAATAAGACGTTAGCTGCTCTTGAGAGGTCCGATGCAAAAAGAGTCGGGTAACTAAATAATGCAGAGTTAATTAGCTGTCGGGAAGAATGTACAGGGTGTAACAGACTCTCGAGGATCCGAGTCCGATTATTTTTTGCCGACGAGATCCACGTGTCCACGCGTAGTCATGAAATAATAAAACGGGGGCAGAGCGTTTGATTCGGGCCGCCTCGGTCGATTTATTATTTTATCCAGTTAAGAATTGTCACGCTGAGTGGAGCAAAAATACCGTCGTCGAAAGGGACACCAGTGTCCAGCCGGTTGATTTATTGTTCAGGGTGCGGGACTCTCGCATTTATCATCGGCCGGATCAACCGGTCTCTCGCCCTTGTTATGACACGGTGTGCACTGCTTTTAGATAATAGAATGCGTTTATCGCCTTTTCCCCGCTCGAAAACGATCCGCGAGCCTTCGCGGGTTGTTTTTGTTCTCTTTACCAATGTCAAATATTTCGAGTTCACGAATATTTACGAATATATTCGTGGAGTTAAACATTTTCACCATTTGACTGGAGGAATGCTTTTTTTTCAACTTTTTTATGCTTTTCGAGCGAGTGAGCAGCAATCAACGATGGAAGTGAATATATTAATGAACAAACAAATAGTGAACGATTCCATAAAGCAGAATTGGTGTATTCCGATGTGCAGAGGGAGCATCGTTGAAATCGCTTGGAATTTGAGGCAGTCGAATCATCACGTTAAATCACGTAAATAATTAACGAGCCCCGCCACATTCGACCACCTATTTCGTCGGTATTTTTGCTCGCGCCATTTTCCTACCGACCAGCTATTTTCGCGAATGACCAGTTTCCTCCGCTGGTGTTCCGGTATTGTTAATTAAAATTTAATTCCGCGAAGCTGGGTAGCCTGCGTTCTGCGTTATTAGTTTTGCCGAGCGTGCAGCCTTTATAATTCGGTTTGCGTGACAAGGAATAATTAGCCCACCGGTTAATCTCGCTGGCGAGGAATATTTCCATATCGAAATCACATCGAACTTAAAAGGTATCCCTTAATAATAGTCCTCTCACCGATACTCACAGCCAGTCTTGAAACTTGGAGACGCACAATGCGCGGCGGCCTGGCCATCCACTCTACCGGCACTGCAATGAATTATGCACGTAAAACTTAATGAAAGTAGTCGTTGATTAAAGTAGAGCGATAGAGAACTGCCACCGTTGCCACTGGAGGAGGTGGTATAGTATGCGCAATCGCCGCCGGGCGGATGCGTGGCGAAGTAATTTCCATTACTAACGAAGCGCCCAAATTAATAGAATAAGTCTCGACGCTTTAGCGGCCTCGAGATATATGTTCCTGCACAGGGAGGGAGAGAGGAAGTTTCGAGCGCGAGCTCGATGCGATCTGTTTTCTAATTCAATTGCCCGCCGCCCCTCGCCGACGAGTGGAGAGGCGAGCGACGTGGGAAAGAGGTTCCAGTGAAAGACAGAAGCGAAGAGGGCAAGGTTTCGCAAGGCAAAACAGAGTTTCTCGCGTAATTCGTTAGAGCGCTTACGTGACAAACGTTCGGCAGCTAGGCCAGTGTGCACACTTATTTAGGACGGATTAAGGAGCCCTCGTTTCCGTCCACGACCACCTCGCACCCGTCCTTCCGCGTACTCTCTTCTTCCTCGTCTACCTCGATGGAGCCTTTACGTAAAACGAAGAGAAACGACGCTCTGGAATCCATTAGCGATCGGCTTGCCCATCGACCCTACTTCCTCCCGAAGAATTGCTCTTTTTCGCAAGTTCTTCGCTTTCCTTCCTTCGCATTCTCTTCTTCTTCTTGTTCTACTTCTGCTCCTTCGCCACGGTTCTACTTTCTCTTTAGACGCTCAGGGCGGATGTAATCGTCCGGATTACCGGAGTTATGGATTTACATTTATATTTGTATTTTAATAGAGTCATGTTTTATGGATCATGGTCGGTTGCGCGCGGCGAATACATTGAGTCTAATCGATGCCCGCGATCGTTCAATTCGCAATTAGAGAGCAGCGACTGACATCGCTGGGCTTCTTTGCTTTAATAAGTGCTATTAACCAACACACTCTTACTACATTCAAGTAATAAGTTTTATTTGCTGAATGTCATCATATTATATATAATATCACGAGGTATGTATACACATCATCCCTTAGTAACTGGGGTCTAATCGTGTAACAATGAGTCCTCCAATATCGATGGCTATTGAGGTGAGGAACATTCAGACGCACGTGGGAGTCTCCAATTCCTCGAGAACTCGAAACGCGTGTTCGGGACATTTATTATTAAAGTTCTACCCTCGTCGCGGTGTTGCTTGGAGGATCTAGGGTGCCTTCCTTCGCCTTATCCACCCCTCACCTTAGAGGAAGAGGGTATAGAGGGCTGAGACTGCAAAGAATTGAGGGAAGCCGGGGATGGACTGGCACGCTGCTGGCGCAATAAATTTTTGTTATTCATGGAACAGCGATTGCTCCTGTCGCCATAAGCGTACCCCCGACAGTTTCCCTTCATTCTTCCAAGAGTACGCTAATCTTCCAAGACTACATCTGCTCGTATCCATATTTCGAAATAGATGCAGAAATGCTCATTTTCATTTCCTCATAAGTTCAATTCTAGAAGTGTCAGGTATCGACTTTTCGCTATTTTAATTTTTTGGGTAGTTTATGCATGAATAATATTTGTTTACCCAATGTTTTATCATTTAAAGAAAATACAATCACCACTTGCGCAGCTACGAATACTTAATCCATTACGCGGCAAAGAATGCGCATACAAATTCTTCCCGGCGAGCAATGCGAGTAGATAGTGAAACAATGCGGAAATACCATGACCCACGCACTAAAAGCACCGGTCCAGCTCGGTCGCAATTAAACCCGTGGAACTTCGGAAATGAAATTCTACGCGAACCGCAGCCGCGCCAATACTAGAGCGAACTTTGAAAATCTTTTGCTGGACTGGACAAGAGAACGGATAAGAATCTAACTTGCATCCTATTAATATTTGCCCCAGAAAAAGGAAGGAGGAAAGATCGCCAGGCATTATAGCTTCAGATTCCGGAACTAACTAATTTCAGCACTGGCATCTCGCTCCGCCACTCCTCTTTCTCTTTCTTTCTCTTTCCTCGTGAATTAAAAAGGCAGAATCCCCGAGAAATTAAAGTGCAGTAACAAGGCAAAGAAGACGAGTATAGGGAGCGAGAGGGAGTTGTAGACTATGCGGGAGAGAACGAAGGTATATAGTAGGCAGACTTTGCGTAGCACAGATTACTTTTCCTTCTTTCCTGCGCCGCGATACCCGATATACTACATTCAGGAGGAACATCCGGTACCAGCGCCGTGGAGAGTGACGTTGTATGAAACGCGACGCGGTCTCAGCGTCGGCTTTTAATGAGGATCGAGGGAAAGTTTCCTGGGGCTTTTGAGGCTCCCAGGATACCCTGGGCGCATTATCCCTACGAGGTGGACGCGTCGCTGCTCTGCTGCCCGACGCGACGTCTCGTCCTGTTCCTCCTCATGTTAGCGGTCCACGCTCGTAACCACGGCACTAAACCTCTCCTCCTATTCCCGTATTCTCTCGTCAGCTGGCTCCGCAGCCGTTCTTCTCTCTGGCCTGCGTACATACACCGTTTTCATTAAGGGTCCTCTCGGACCACGTTAACTTACGAGCACCACGCTCTCCGGGCATTAGCTCCTATACCCTCCCCCTCTACATTTCTACACTCTGCACTGTCACGCCCAAGACCCCCGGCTTTATCGAATACCCAACACCATAAATGACCACCTCCAGCCTATTAAACCGTCACTCATCCATATAAATAATATTTTCTATCTTACATAATTCTATTTTAACTTTAATCTTAATCCAAAGAAACCAATGTCTCTCTGATTATATAATTATACAGGATGTAAAATTTAATCTTAGCGAATAGTAATTTTCTCTATATCTATTCTTGATTGCCTTTTATGGCCTAGATAAGAATTAAAGTGTTCCCCACTTACAGTCCTGCACGCTAGCGCAAAGTTCTGAGTGTTGAATCAGACAATATCTACTGGAATCTTTCCGATTGCAAAGACGCCAGTACAATCCCCCTGCAAAGCTGTTTTGCTTTACTGCGGACGATTGCTTTCTATGTAACCGATAGGATGAACGTCGAGCGCGTCCCTCGATGACAATAGGAGGGTGGGAGAGGGATTGGTGGGCGCGTGATATTCGCGAACAGAAGGCGATTCTCGATCATCCGGGGGAATAGCTTGAAAAAAGTTCCATTACTAGTCGGCGTGCTTTGTAAACAGCACATTCAGTGCTCGGGGACGAGCGTGGCGATGGGAGAGAGCAGGGTGGCGATTCGACGCGGAGGGATGCTGGGAGCACTTGGCTCACTGGGCAGGAGGAAGAGACGCCAGGACTAAGAAGGACAGACAAACGGGATAGTGTGGGGAGTCCCTTTGGTAACTCAACTTTTGAAAACAGTGAAAGTCATTTAAAGTTTGCTTCGCGCCCCCGTCACCTCTCTCATTTTCCGTACTCTCGAACGGACCTCTCGACACCCTTCGAACCGCTTCTTCTTCTTCTTTGCTTCTCACCCCGTCTTTCTTCCCTCACGCGTCGCTTTTCTTCTGTCTATCTTTGTCTTTCCAGTTTCCCCACCACACTCACTAACCTTTCGAGGTTCTGGGATCAAGCGTGTACAAGAGCCGACCACCCCCGGGCACGCTCGCTCGCTAAATCCCAACGATGGGGCGAGAGTTACGCTGGAAATTTCACATTCGACTTGGCTTTTTACTCGACTCCGACGCCGCTTTCTGTCGCCTCCTTTCCCGGCCTGCGCCCTCGCCCCACCGACAGGCTAGATCGACTTCCCGTGTGGTCTGAGGCTTGCGAAATGCGCATACTTCAAACCCTTGCAACGGGTGAATGCCTCACTTGGAAGTCCTGCGCCCGACACTCTGTTTCTATGTGTTCACCAATGGCGAGTACGATCATAAAACTTCTTAGGTGCTTTAGGTACTTCGAATATTTTTGGGAAATTGGTGTTAGTTGAAATAACTTATCCTACCTTTCAGTATTTTCAAGTATCTTATTCGAATCATTATACGGTTCATTGTTTTAAATAATAGCAAGAGCTACTGACTCCATTCGTCCTGTTGGCGAATTTCTACTTTAAATGCTCCAGCATCCTTGCGTATCTGCATTTTTTCGACGTGCACCTCTCACTGAATGAGGTAGAGAGGGAGCGGGCTGAATACCGACCGGTCGGGGTTTTATGCGCGAAAGTTTACTTCCCGCTATTTCGCGTAACATCTGCCGACGAGAACCCGCGTGAAATCTGACCTATTTGCGCCAGGAAAACCTTCCTAGTCGGAGCACTTGCGCTACTAGCAACTTGTAAAATCTCATATTCATACTGCTCGAACGTTGCACCGGCAGCTTTCCACAGCGAACTCGATTACCTCTTTCCCAGCGAGCTGTATCTAGGAGTTTCGACCTGCTTCAATCTTGTTCGAGCATATCCCCGTACGGAAGAATACCGCAAGTAAAATCTCTTAGGCAAGCAGAATTTCTTAACGATAGGCTCTCGCGCTAGCAGGTGCCTTTGACTTTTCATAGACAAATGTCTATTGGCCGGTAGCCGCTGTCAGGCACAGATTTCCCAGCCATCAATTACCAACAATTCCAGCAGTGATCCCGATGGCGCAAGGATGATCGAGCAGTAAAGTACCGAAAAGCTATCAATCGCAGGTAGTAGAGCCCAGGAGAAATCCAGTGACACAACGTCAAGATGGTAAAGCCTAGTGGCGATGCGTGTGTTGTATATACGATGGCTATAGCGCCGGTATTCGGGTGGATGGAAAGGGGTCCAAGGCATCATGTCCCAGGGATCGGAGATCGGAAGCGAGTCACTTCGGCTTACGCATTTACCTCCATGGTGCATGTATGTAGGTGTACGCAATGCGAGCGCTGCCTGTTCGTGCTGAGGTACCGGCGGCAACGGCAACGGCGGCGAGGCGGTCGTACGTCAGAGAGTACGGATGGTAGAAGCAGTAGCATTACCATACGGGGACCAGTTCAAACAGACGTAGACTGATGTATGCACAGTTCGTCAGCGTATTCGAATTTCGTATTCAAATGGCACATCTCCCGGAGTCTGGATGGCTGCTGCTACTGCTCCTGCCTGCCGGCCTCTCGCTCGTATTCTATCTCTCTCTCTCCCTCTCCCTCTCCCTCTCTGTCTCTCTTTCTCTCTCCGAGAGGGATACACATCGTGGGACGAGGACTCGCGTAGACCAGGAATGAGAAAGACGCCGCGGGTAATCGGCACGGATAGAGGAGGTTCTCTCGATGGAGGAAGAGAGGTGGAGAGAACTACATATAGTATGAGGGGGTCGATCGGCAAAGGGTTGTGATCGTCGAGAATCGCAACCCGCACGCATACACGCAGGCACGCACGCTCGCACGCTCGCAGCCGGTATTTCGGCAAGCCGGTGTTAACGGCGCGACGCGTAAATGCAAACACCAGCGCAGCCGAAGGAACCGAGGGCTGCCCGTTTCCGAGGGGTTACGCTTCAACCCTTTCGCTACGCTCGCCCCATCCTCTCCTCTCTTACTATCTCTCGCTCCCCCCCTCTCTCTCTTTCTCTCTCTCTCTGTCTGCTCAAGGGGTTACGTTTGCCCGACGCAGCCGGAATATTCAGGGATATGGGCTGCGTAGGGTCCTGGTATAACAGAGGGTGCCTACCGGTACCCTGGCGGCGCATCCGCGCAAGGTGTGTGCCTGCGTACCTTGCTCCTGACAGGTGACTCTCTAAAATACTATCCTGTTTATTAAGGTTGCCACGCCGCCTTTAATTCGCCCAGTGCTATTCGCACCCCTTGCATGAGTTACCCCGGGCTAGATTGCTACAGTTCGGTACATACGTGTCGCAACATCTGTTTCCTCCGGTGTTAGCCGAATGTGTGAATAATGTCGGAGGCGTTAATAAGAGAATTGTTAATGAATTCTGAATGCAAAGGTATTTCCTGGGAATTGTACGAGTCTGACCTAGCAGAAGTAGTGGATATCGAACGGGTGAATGATTCTTGATAATGTAATGGGGAATTCGAGTTCGTTTCATTGATCTTCTCGAGTTAGAGATACTTGGCAATTTGCTATTCATTTCTCGGCTGTCTGATTTGAATTTGAAACCCCCCACTCCTGAAGTTTCAACCTTAGGCAGTTGAAAGTCTAGTTAATCCCGTGAAAGAGCAGGGAAGATGGGCTAGCACTTTCATTTCCAGTTCATTCCCGTGCCGAGGTACTCCAAAGCCCATGGAACTCGCTGTTTTCCAAAGATTTACGTCCTCGGCAATGACTCTTACACGGACATGTTTACCAGGCAGAAGTCTAGTCACCGTGCGATTAAGGGTTGCGAGTTTCTTCTTCGCTCCCTCGGTACACCCTTTGTTCGGGGTCGTTGGGACGTCGTTACGGATACTTACGGCGCCATTAGCCGATCCCGAAGAACCCACCTTGGGATACGAAAAACACGGCACTTGTTAAAATTGATTCCTAACGTTTCACCGAGACCAATATTCAACGATCGATAGCCCGCCGATAATTCGATTGAATCGCCAACCTTCCAACTTTCAACCTTCGTTTGATTTTTCGGAATTTCAACGATCCCTTTCACCCTTGCCACCAATGGACCACGTGTGTGCATACGCGCGCACTGCGGGAAACAGACGGGCGTGTTTACGTGCGCGCGCGTTGGCGAACAATCGACAATCTTGAAAATACATCTGGCGGCTCGTGCCGCGCGTGTTGCCGACTATCGTTCTGCTCGAGCGGGGTTTCAATCAAAGCGCGCCCTGTATACCGCGCTCTCTCGGCCTTTTATCGCGATTAATACGCCGCGAAATTGTGTCAAACACCGACCCATGCCACGTACATACACACACCATCGTGAAATTCTTACAATAGAAAGCCTGTTAGAGAGCAGGAAATCTTGGGATTCGGTGGCTGTGAACCCGGATTTCGCTAGACGCAGGAATTCCTGTATTACTTCGTTGAATTTGAGACTTCGAGATTCGACGTGTAAGCATTTACAATTTCTATCTAAGATATTCAAGCATGTACGCATTTCGAATTCCAAAATTACAACTGTCGAGTGTGAATATTTCTTCATTATTAAATAGAAGAAGGAAATATCCAAAGTTCTCTGAAATAATACTCAAAGTCTGACCAATTTACGGAGAGCCATGGCATTTCTTTAAATTCGTTATGTACAAATGCATATTCATTTGGAAAACGTCACAGCCGAAACACGCAGCTCGCCGAACATTTTCTTGGGTTGCTCCCGAGAAAGCAAGATATTCGCGAGCTAGGTGGCAGGGTTGGCCCACTTCGCCAGGGTAATCTCGCTAAAATCGTCGGGCTCTTCGTGTAGGTAAGCTCGTAGCAACGGCATAAACCAGACGCGGGCGAGAGTTATCCACTTTTTGGGAGTGGTTCCAGTCGACGTAACAAACGCTCCTTAGCCGAGGTCAACGCGGCAACTATCTAGCCAGAAAACTATCCGCATCCGGAGGTCCCGCTCGAGCAACATCACTGGGCGAGTATCCAGAGGGTGATGCGAGGGGGAGATGCATTCTATCGTGAGCTCCCGTGGCGAGTCTTTGCTGCGGCGTGCAGTGGGAACTTACTCCTCAGAAACTTGGCAGTACGTGTAAGGTGGCGGCGGACTGTACGAGCTGTACTCCCTCGATTCCTGCCGGTTTCCCGACTCCGGCGATCTCGCCAAGCTTTCGCTGGCGCTCTCTCTCTCCCGCAGTCTCTTGCTTTCCACAGGAGACGGACGGTAGTAGCTCGCGTTAAACTTTATCTCCGCGCGCGAAAGCCGAGCGAACGGCAGTCTTAAAGTTCACTTTATTAAAGACCCCCGCGACTACTTGAACGCTCGCTCCTATCCTCTCCCGTCGCGGCAATACACTGCGCCAAGAGAGCACCAGGAGACTGGGCAAGAGAAAGAGAGAGAGATCACTTCGTTTCACGTTGCGGTTGGCTTTCCTTGGTGTTCTAGCCACGGCATGTGCCGTCGATCTACACACAGGCTTTTCCACGGGAAATTAAAAGCTTGTAGAGTTTCGCCGCCAGCCAACCAGCCCGTCCGTCTCGGGCTTTATTAATGGGCCCGATGCCGTTGCCGAGCTCCGCTTGTAAACAGAAAATAACGCCTGGGAATGGGAAAGCGGAAATACGCCAGCAGTTTTCCGCCACGGGAGAGAAAGAGAGATGCTCCCTTCCTGGCGATGTGTCTAACCCCGAACGGCCCGCGTAAATTCTTGAAGGCGTTACTTTCGAGCTATTGCACCCGCTCACTTCCTTACCTACCTTCTTGCGCTCTTGCATCCCGAGTTCGGCCGTGTAAAAGTTTTAGTTGTAACGTGCAAAAGCTTGTAAGTCCCTAGCACGGAGACTTTCGAGATCATTGAACTGCGGTTTCGAAGATTCTTTCGTAGGATAGAGTTTAGTGATGCACGTTGTTAATATTTTCTGTAGGAAAAATACGGATATATTACTAGCTAAATTCAATTCGAAATTTGCATTATATGCCATATTGTTTATTACAGTATTGTCATAGTCCTGTTAAAGGGAATTTATTAGAGCTGGTGGAATATTCAATAATCCATCATCTATTCGCCAGTTATGAATAGTGGGTTTAGTAATGTAAACACGTTTTAGTTAAACATATTTGACTCCAAAATGTATTAAATTTGCCATTAACACTCATTCGCAATTCCATCGCTGGTATTTTCAATGGTTTATCATAATTCCTATATGATATTCCGTACTACATTTTCCGGCTACAATCATCACGTGCCAATACTATTTCTTTTTATTATTTCCTTCGAGTTATGAACTTATTCTAACAAAATTGGAGCTAACACGTTACAAACGACAGGATAAATTGCGCAACCAGAATATTCCCAGTCGAACACCTGTCACCGTCATCTTTCGTAGAAATGGTGAAGAGGCAAGGTGGACGCTGGGTGCGGAAGAGCCGTGGACCGGTTAGTGGTATTGGGAGATACGAAATTGAATTTCTCACAGGCGAACGCAGGAAGCACAGCCCGAATTTTCCCGGAGGCAAAATAATCTAGTTCGGGGGTGGTTGTGATCAGACTGGCCTGATCGATCTCGGAAGGGGGTGGATCGATCTCCGCGAGGGGATGAACGGCTCAGGGAGAAAGAGTGTATCCATGGTGGAGGTGCACTGTAGCGCGAAGGAAAAATCAGATCAGTGAGAGAGACCTCGGCAATAGGAGGGTTCCGTTTATCTACAGAGGCGTACAAAAATTTCTTTATAATACAATATTTAATTTTTATCACAGCAACTAAAAAGTATAGCTACTTTGCAATATCATAGATTCAAAGTACTATTTATTACATAGCCAAAATTTCCGTCACTGTACTTCGTTAACTAGTCCCAAGTTGAAATTCTCACCCCTTTATAATACCATAATCTCTCATTGCACTCGATAGAGAGTCAACAGAGAGGAAGTCTACACTCATTGCTAATTCCTCTTCAACTCCAAGTGAAAGCAATATGATATAATTCAGGAACTTTTGCGCGCCACTGTATGTCTACGCATTGTCCAACGAGAAAGGCTGCATTGGCACACAGAGTTCTGGTGGGTAAGAGGGGGGTTGGTTGGGAGAGGAAGAGGAGAGGAAATCGCGGAGGCGAGCGGTTATCCATATTTCGAGTCGTTGGACCGTGCAGAGGGGTTGCTAGAGTTCATTACGGTAATCTGCCCTTCCTGAGTAACGCACCGATGAAAATGTATAATCGTATCTGGCGCATCCGTGCACCGATCTCCAACGATACCAACCCCCTCCAGCCGCTCTACCACCGGCTCTACTTATACCAACCACCGTGTTACAGTCTATGTAAGGCGCAGTACATAGCCAGTAACCCCATCAACCGATCCGGGATAATTATCGTTGCCGAGACGATCGAGAACGTAGCAGTGTGTGTCTCGCGGCTTGTGCGTACACGCACACCCCGATAATCCCAATGCGTGTTACCCTGTAACACGTCGCTCGCCATGGCTATCTCCCGCGGCGATTATCATTTTTATTAACCCTAACTGCTCCGCTTACACGCCCCATATCCAAGCTCGCTCGATAGCCAGAGCGTTTCCATTGGTCCCACTCTAAATTAGTCGTCTTCTCGGGACTTGTTGCAACTTAATCGAGGCCACCAAGCGCCAAAGTATTCTTGAGAAATGATCTCAGCTTGGCGAGAGTAATGGGAAGAGAGATAATTTCAATCTGCTTTAAGCTCTTTAATAGCATGGTGGACATTTGCGTTTGTAAACATTCGTCGAAAGTGTTTTACTAAATGTAGAAAAAAGTAAGAGAAGAAATGAAGTCCTGAAGACTGTATTCCTTTGTAATTGGGTTTGAACTCAGATATGCGAAGGCTTAGTTGCAGGCAGGGTCGCAGTTTTTATCGGGTTGAGAAAGGATTCATCTCCAATTTATCTATATTGCTCATAAAGATAAACGGTTGGCGTTCGATGGCAGGGGATAGCGTATGGGATACTGGATGTATAGAGTCCAAACAATCGAAGTCCCCAAGGGATATCGGCTAGAGCAAGTGCGGAATCCGGCCTGCTAATAAACCTCGATGAAATATCGATGTGCGGCTCTAAAGAGAATACGCTGCCGGCCTTGCACGCACATGTACAGTCTGGCGAAGAAAATAGCGCGATAGTCAGGATCCGGTGGAAGATACAATGCGGAGAGGACTGACTCGCACGTATCTGCCATAAGCGCACACGTATATATCACGTGAGATTCGACGAATGTGTGAAAATGCGCCAAGGCAGAGGCAGACAGAGAGAAAGAGGGATAGGTACGTGTCGAGCCGCAAGAAATCACCGCGGCTACATCGACGTACTTACACATAGACGCTTGCCTAGGTTTGCTTCACCTTGGTACTTCTACCGCTACTCCAGTTTCGCAATCCCTGGGTGATAGACTTTTCCATATTTAACGCGTAATGCTCGATCCACTCTGCACTCTTTAATCAGGTCGATCGCGTAATAAGGGTCGATTAAGTGTTTAAAGTAGAGAGAAAGGTAGACAGTGAAGTCGGCACGCTTCAAAGGATTGACTACTAACCCAGATAACAAATCGCCGCGTGAAACCATTATTTCCACGAGTCGATGGAATTACGGACGATTGTATCTTGCCTTTGAAAAGAATTGTAGTTCATCAACGTTTGTGACTTCGTAACATGGATTATCTAGCAAAGAATGAGGTGAGGTGCAGGTCCGATTGATCTTCCCTACTTCGCTAATGCTTGAACTAGATTTCGATTTAATGAAGGTAGAATTATGCGATACAGTGGATTTAGATTTCATTACAGTTTAGTCAGTAGTTTATTCGGTGTACACCTTTGTCTCTGCAAAGAGTGATTATCATAGAATCAAATCTAAACAATTTGTTGCTAGTTTTGTTTGCTACTTTAATCTGAGACAAACTATTAACAGGCATCGTTTTTACTGGCGAAGGTGTGCGTGCACCACCCTTATAACAGTTTCTTTTTACGCCGGGATAATGTAGACTTAACACTGGCTTTCATAGGGGCCTGCGATGGAGCGGCGTTATTCGTGTCAAGTGTACCGCGATTCTTTGTAAAATACAGCCGTCGACAGCCGTCAAATGACGCTATAAACGTCGCAACGCGAATGCAGCACGACCTATTACAAGAATGTTAACAAAAGTCTGGCGTAATCAGCTAAAAAGAAGGGGCACACCTCTTCAGAAAATAACGAAAATCCGACTTTTGAATTACGATGGTGTGTTTTACGCTACTCATTCTTTACCGAATACCCATTTTAATGCTCATACAATCGATTTATGAACAATTAAGGAAGGTTCAAAAACGTCTGAAAAATCGAAAAAAATCTGAAAAAGTACCTTTTCAGAAATTTGCGAAAAAATTAACCTCGAGCTAGAGCTCTGGTTTTTATATCACTTGTTCCTTGGTGCAAAAGGACATTCTCCCTTAAATTTCAGCCTCTGAAACAGTCAGGAAGATTACAAGATGTGGAGAAAGCCGACTAAATCCAGGCATTTGACAAATTACTAGCATAGCTTTCAAGAATTCTGTCGGTCATCGTGTGTGTATCGATCACATCTATAGACTACCGTGACTTTACAGTCTAATAGAGTCTGAATTGCTCCATTTCCCTGATGAGAGCCTAGCTCGACACATCGTGCTCTCTCATTAAGCACGGAAATAGAGAACGAGCATCAATTATGCACGCAGTGCAATACCATTGAATATGGCTGTTCTATTCGTGGTATAGATTTACGTTTCCGTGCAGTGTGAA
The DNA here is from genome assembly GCA_964023945.1 of Ectemnius cavifrons. Taxonomy (NCBI): domain Eukaryota; kingdom Metazoa; phylum Arthropoda; class Insecta; order Hymenoptera; family Crabronidae; genus Ectemnius; species Ectemnius cavifrons. The sequence goes on along the minus strand of OZ030385.1, from coordinate 6,196,232 downwards.
TGGGGCATCAGGTATACTTGTTAGGATAGGCCAATGACCGTCTGGGGTTGAAACGGCGAAGACAATTTGCCTCCCTGACTCGGAAGCTGGAGGACTGGGGTTGTCAAAGGTATCTCTACTACATTCGAGACCTCGGATTTTTACGACTCTTTTTGTAAGTGGGTTCAGACATTGTCTAGACGTACTCCGAGTAAATTCAGTTTAGTTCTAATTGTGCTATCGGTGCGTGCGGACCTAGTACGTTCCTGTTCATCTTTTCTCGTGCGTGCAACTCCATTCCGTCTTCATTCAATTTTCTTCGCCTTTCCACATTCAAGTTAAACGTGAAAAAGACGTTGGCCAATGGGTGTTTATTGATATACGTATGTTTGTGGTTCCTGTGTGAATGCACGTCATATGTGTGCGTTTGGTTGGTTGGTTCATTCCAATTCGCAATTAGATTCCGATATCGAAACCCGTCTAGATCCCGGAAATTCAGCATAGCCTTCGAAACGATATTCGCGAAATTCAAATTTAATAGAATTCGATCGAGTAATTGCTTCACTTCCGGTTTATAATAAGTTCGACAAGCCGATTCGTAGGATGGATCGAAATCTCAGCTCGTATATAGGAAATACCTGCGAAGCTAGATATAAAGGTCACTGGTATTCATGCAGCTGTGCATTTTTTTTCCAAGTTTAGAAAAAAAGGAACGTCTACCCGATACTCAGCGCATAGAAGTTGCTCGGTATGAAGGGGAGAGCCTGTGTTTGTACGTGTCATTGTGTAGGTGGCAGGGACTCGGTGCGAAACTTAAATGGATATCCATAAAAGCGCGTACACCTACGCGGAAGTCGGATAACTTTGTGGAAAGGGTGGAAAATGGCGACTGGACGTGTTATAGCAACCGCATAAAAATAGAATGGGAAACAATATAAGCTGGTAGCACGCCCGGGCGCCCGTTGTTGGGGAATGAAACGGATTTCTCCTGCCGGAACTTACGAGGAACGCGCGAAATAATATCATTCTTGCAAATTAGATTGGCACGATACGAAGTTTGCCTCGCTGGTTTTCATGGGGATTAACGGAAATCTCGAAGTGAAAATAATACGGGACTGCGATTATTTCGGGTGGGTTATCGAACTCTGTATCAATAGCTATTACGCTCTCCCATATCGACGCGATCGGGCAGGCTGCCCATAAATATTTATCGACGATTTTGTGCCGGCCGGTTAATTATTTATTCGTCGACAGGATGTTTAATTCACTTCGGTGAAAGTAAATTCTCATGGTTCGATTGCCCTATCACACTTTAAGCGATATTTTTTTCCTATCATATCGGGACAGTTGATTTTTTGAATTCTCTGACCTTTCGAAAGATAGCATGATTAACAGTTCTCCTTATTTAACTTAGTTCATCGCAATATTATATTCTTTCTGTTCCCCAAGTCTGCGGATCTTTTGATGAGTTGGGAGTTTCTCTAGTCAAACGAGTATCCGGATCGCCCGGCCAAATTATGCAAGCTTGCCCTCAGGATCCGAGGATGATTGGTAGAGATTGATCGCGAATCTAGAGCGGCGAGAGGGGGTCATAAATATATATCCGAGCTGGCCGAAGATTCCGCGGGTCTCGGCACTCCTTAATCTTCCTTGACAGAAAGAGCGAATCCTAGAAAGTAATTACAGCCCAGCCTCCTTTCCCCGGTCTCCTTTGCAAATACTGGTGTCCTCCTGCTCTCGCCAGCTTTTCATCAAGAGCCGAGGAAAAACGCGGGGAAGAAATCGCGAGGCGACGACTGCGAGAGAGGGAGAGAGTAATAAGTTCTCACAATACACATTTTTTCGCCGGCTCCCTTTAATTTATTCCTGGTGTGTCGCCGGTGCGGATCACGAGTCAAAGGCAGAGGGAAGATCGGCCACGCTTAATAGCCGGTGTATGTACCAACGAGAGATTCTCTCTTTCTCCTCGTCTCTCAGTATCTCTCTCCCTCTCTCCGACTCGCCAATCCCCATCTCTCACTTTGAAGCAGCGAAGACCAAGAGCAAGACTTTCCTCTCCTTCCCTCGGCGCTCTCCCTCGCTCTCTCTGTTCCGAAAGTATGCTCGGTTTTAACGATCAAAGGGTACGTGGGTGTATATTAGCCACGGCCAGCAAGAGAAACGAAGGAAAAAAGAAGGACAGACAAATAACGGCTCGCGCAAAAAGGCGAGAAGAAGTCCTCCTCTCTTTTTCTCCTGCTCCCTCGCCCTCTGTTTTTTTCTGGCCGCGCCATAGTGATCAGTTCCTCCTCGTGGCTTGTGAGGGCGGTGGTCGAGGAGTTCCGAAAAGGGCGAAGGAGCTCTCGAACCACCCATGGTGTCCGTTATTGGAGGACATTAAGTCATTATTGATTACCTCCTTCGTACCTGGCATCCAAACGTGCTCTCTCTACCACACATTTCACTCGCACTCCTCTCCCTTTCTCCCAAAGATAGGCCGATGGAGAGGCTGCGAGAGGAGAATGGGTGTACGCGCGCTCTCTCGCCGGGGCAAAAAAACATTCGGAGATATACATCGAGTATGCGAGTACCTACATATGCTCTCGCGGCACTTGCTCTCCCTCTCTCACCCGGTGAGAGAAGAGGGTTCATCGACTCTACCCCCTGTACCAGGGATATTGAAATAATTTGTTATTTCTCGCTGCAGAACCCCTTTCTCTCCTGCTCGCTCATAAGTCACTCTCGAAATGCACGTTACCGCGTCCACTACGAGAAACAAATCCCTCTCGCACTTCAGAAAGTTCGGCTTAACTTATACCGTACACGCCGCTACACGATTGACCGCGTCGGCCTTGTCAGATTTTGATGCGAACGCTATCAATTCGCCACTTGGACCACTTGTTACGTGAATTTCGGCAATATATTATTACCGTTTCGTTCGGCCCATAATATGCGACTCTATCGTTATAGTTTGTCCTTTTGCCAAGCTCCTCTTAAATTACTTTTTATTGTTTCAACTGTAGTAGACCATAGTCGATCTTCCCTGAAGTGCATCATTCGATTTAATTGCGTCATCAATATAAAATTCATACTTTTCACCGATACAAATAATTATATATAATAATAATTACATATCGCAAAGATTAGACAGTCTCCTCGCAACAGGGATGCTTTTATTCGGTAACCAGGACGTGCGGGAAAGTAGCGAGAAGCGTAACACACATCGGGAAATTTAAAGCCCTTGATTCGGCCGATGTCGTGGCCAAAGTCTGGCCGATATTTGCTGGCTCTCGAAGCGTTCGCGGAGTCGTTGGATAATTCAACGGCCTAATTAGCCTGGTGGAGAGGATGGCGGAGCGTGGGGGAGGGAACAGGCAGGACGGGCCGGCGGGCGGCTATCGTTTTCCGAGTGAAGTTAATTACCGAAAGGAAATTTGGGCAAGGGTCATTTAACATGCTACATACATCGCGACGCTTGCGAAGGGGCATTATGCTACACGAGTGGACGACTCCGAGCACACACTCGGTAACCCCGTGCGCGCATTTAGTGCCATATACATTGAGAGAACTCTCTCTCTTCTCCTCCTCCTCCTCCTCCTCCTCCTTTTGCCCCTCCTCCGCTACACGTGTGTAATTGATTACTATGCTTACGTGCGCGTACGCAAATGCAACCTGGATGTCCGGCAATTTGGCCGAAGATAAATTATGAAGAGTGCCCGGTTAGCCGCGAGAGGAAAAGCTGCAGTGGGTTAATCGGTGAAACTAGAGTCGTGACGCTAACTGTACGCGTATCTATGTAACTCGCCCGGGCAATTAACCTCGCGTGACAGATGGCCTGGAAAAAACTATTAATTACGTCGACATGTTCTAATTGTTCCTCGGAATTGATGAACGTAGGAGTTTGATGTAGACTAATTTCTGGGCGAACGTGATAATTGTTAAAGACCACGGGTGAGGGAGTAATTAAATTCGGCTCGTAATTAATATCACTCGTGGAAGGGTTAATAAATGTGTGGGGTGTTTGTGTTCGAAGCGAATTAGGTTTATTATAGGGGCGCGAATTAAAGGTGGGATGTAAATGCTTGAAATTGTAATTGTATAAATTCACATAACTTTTTTTCGAAGGATTTAGTGTTGTATAATATCGTAGGCTCTTGTGCCAAGTTAAGAAAGGAAATACACACCGGACGTCCTCTTCTTGGGTGGAATTCCCATAGTGCGCGATTCCCTTTTTCCGGCGGCTTAGGTTAATCGATTAACGCTGTTACCACTGTAATGTGGAACGCAACGACTGTATGGCAGCATGTACGCGTGTGCACACACACACACAATCTCGAATCGGCAGGTTAAAATGCCTGCAGTCGCACCTGTGTGGCATAATCGCGCGAGCGCATGCATATTCATCATATAGGAATTCACACATCCTAGGTGCACGCGCACAACTTTCTCGTGAGTACTTGGGTACACCCGAGGAGAAGGCATGTCCGACCGTACTTATCTACGCCTGTTCGTGCGCATATTACATATTTATTAGGCCTCTATTAAAGTGCCCGCACACCGAGGAGAGAACGAGGAGGTCGCATAATTGCATCGCTCGATAAGAATTCCAGAGACGTTGCTGCCCGCGGGAACGCACCAGCGTATTAAGTTGTACGGATTCCGATTCTCATGTATGCTGATCGAAGAGTACAGCTCTTCCTTTGGATGGAACTGTCAAAGTCCAATTACTCGAACTGTTAAGTCGTCGTCGAACAAGTTACTTGCATATTTCAAATCCTTTCCTTTTTTTTTATTATAAAATGTGTATTCCATCTGTTAGAGGGAATGATTGCGGGATAGGTGAACGTTCGTTCTGGTAGTCGGACATAGGGCCTTCCTCGTACAGGTAGACAAGTACACACAGTTGGGTGGGGGAGGACACGCGTGAACGGATACAAGTTGGCCATGGGAGTGACGTGCTCCGGCTAAAAGCCTCATAAAGCGAGCATTATCGAGTCAGTGTCACGGCAGACTGCAGCCAGTTGTATTAATTGAAGCCTATCAATTTGGAGCGTATTGCGCCTCACTCTCTCGCTATATGTGCTCTCGAGAATCCAGAACGCAGGCGAATATTGTAGCCGACCCTTACTCTTCTCTCCCCGAGCCCTTTCCCATCATACATTCACATCTACCTATACCTAGCCTACGAATTTACACGCATATCGCTCGAGCATTAGAATCGTGTTTGGGGGCAGTTTAGTGTGCGAAATGTGTGCGCACGAGCCACCCGCACGTCGGGTAATTTCTCTGCGCGATAAAGCGGTAACGGTAATCCACGTTCGCCGATAGATAGTAGACCTAGTAACACGGTGACGAGGAACCATGCAGTAGTACCGAGAACGGCCAAACAGAAACCTCGCGTCATTTCGTGATCCGAACCTATTGCTGATCTATCGCGTTTTGTTCCCTCCTGCCAGCGATATGAGTGGCGATTGAAAGTTTGATCCCATTGGAGATGAACAGGCCAGGTCTCCTCTAATTATTCAGCTGTCGATTGCAACTGTTCACGAGTATAAAAACATGCTCGACTCTCCGTGTAATAGTCGGTCACTATTTTATTTTCACTGTTCTTTTCTCTGTTTCATTTATTTATTCATTAAAGAGAGATTGGAATGAACCAGTTTTAATAAGAGATATTCTCGAATTTGAGAATATGAACCACTGTGGAATAGGGATTTCGGATTAAAGGATTAGAAGGGATCGTTGGGAAAATTTGGCTAGCGCCTGGGTGCTCTGGTTAAACGATATTAGCTTCATTCGCACGAGAATCCCAGTGAAAAATAGAGCTACTTTGTAGCAATTAATATTACGGAATCCTTCGTGGAAACTCTCCGCGAGCATTGAGCATTCGGGTAGGGCGTCGGTTCTCGAGGATGTTTAAATTTGGTAACGAGCCCCGATATTACATGCACCCTGCACCCTATCGTTATCTGGCTTCCTGCAAAGTACTGCCAGTCCATTACCAGGGATTATTAAATTCTATAACGGGCGTTTGGGTCATTGCCAAAGCGCGCCGCTCGGCTTATTCTCGTGTAGTCAATACGAGTATGTCCCTGCCGCGCGAACGAGATAGACTGTGCTCTAATGTCCATCTGTATAACGCCGTTGAATAATAGTCGAACACGGAACAACACTGTGCGAACACTATAGGCTATTAGTTTAACAGGTTACTGTTATGGCCTCGCAGAACTCGAAAGCTTTGGGTTTCAATCTGTGAATGTTCTATTCAACTGTTCCTTTTAATATCCGTTATACACAGAGCTTATATATATCTATATACAATTCTTATACCAACATTTATTTATTTACCTTCCAAAAATGTAAATTACATTTCACACTTTTTACCAATTAATTTTTCACAATTGCCATTATTAATGTCGACATAACAGCCGTAGGTGCATTCACATGGGCCTGTATATTTTCTCATGGTATAGGCGCACCCATTACACGGTGTACAGGTATATCGAGCATAAGAGAAGTGAAGCAGGAGTGGAGTGCGTCGGTTCTTCTTGGCGTACGAGGCCGTCCGGTCTCGCCGGTTCTCGAAGGGACCTGTAACCTCGAGGCTATTAGGGCGGTCCAAGTATTTGAACCTCACACCTCGATCCCGGGCCCCGAGAGGCACCTGCTCTTTTGGGACTGGGCGGTCCGTAATTACCTACCCTATGTTTCGCCCACCGGTCCGCGCGCGTAGATGTAATCAAAACGAATGATTTGAAAACTCAATTACCCTCATTACGTCTATTAAAGTGTCTATCTCGCGCGCACGGCTAGCACCCGACGTCCGACGAGTTGGAACATCACGCTTCCACCATACTTAGATCGCATATCTTCTTCTTCACAGATACTAGCTAGTCACGCCATACACTATCCTCTAATTCCTTATTTCTCCACTTGTATATTATTTTATATTTATATACAAGTTCCTTTTACTTCCTAATAAAGTAAGCATTAAAACCATGTGCTCTTCGATCTCTTCTTAAAGACTCCATCAATGTCCAATATCCACAGCGGCTATTTCATCATCCTGATTCTACAAGCGTGGATTTTACGGCTGTGTCCCTTTCATTGGAATGATTGGACTATTCTCAATGAAATTGCTTTGTAAGCGCGATCGTGGCAAAGGACATCAATCGGGCGGGTGTCTTAGCAGAAGGCCGGGCACCTGGCCGACGGTAAACGCTTGGATTCCGCAGAGGAGCAAGCCAGGAGCCGGTGCCCGTCGCTTTATTCCTTTTACTTAATCTCCTCTCTGCTCCCTCTCTCGGCTCGTTGTAACATAGCGTGGAAGGCTGGTATTCCACGCGGAATTACAAAGTGCTCGCGCGTATACGCAGCGCGCGCGCGCGCGCTCCTGTAATAAAAGATACGACGCGCAGTGTATTTGCACGGCTGCTGCATCTCGTAAAGCAATAAGATCTCGCCTGCAGCCCGGTGGCTGGGAGAGCACATGGAGAAATGCGAATCGACATCGTACCCGTTTGATACCGGCGCGTATTATTGGCTACACGGCAGCGCCGCGCTACCGGATCAAGCATCAAATAAGCTATTCGCACTCGGAAGTTCTTTCGCGAACAATAAGACAAGCATCCCCGGAGTCCCGCGTTGTGTTAATGCTATCGTCTTATCCGCGTTATACGGCTTTAATCGAGAGTATAATCGAAGTTTTACTAGCTTCCGGATGATATCGTTGCTTGCCGTTGATACGCCGTTGTAAGGGTACATCTGTTAGTTATTTCTACGAAAGAACATACTGTGGAAAAAAATCGTGATAATGCTATTAGAATGTGTGGAATTAGTGAAATGTTTTGTTTGGTTAATTTATTATATTGTAAGATCGACGAGGTTTGATCATTGGTCGATTCTAGCACAGTTAGACTCTCGTTACTCACCAGATTTGGTATCTGCATGTTTAGATATTTAAATGTAGGAATAAGTGAGTGAATTGGTAGGTGCGAGCAATGGTGTAGAGCGCCTAACGAGTCGAAAAGGCTATCGGACAGTGGCAGAAAGTGCATTCCCGCGGCCCCAACATTACCAGCTTACTTTTTCCTCGCGGCGTGGAATTCCTCGATTTCCTAAGTACTATATTATCCGGGTATATCTGTCGTGCGGGTCTTACAACGGACAGCATTAAGCGCGGAGAGGGCGACGATATCTCTATTTGCGATTGCACGCGAACCTCGCTCGTAGGTACAACTGCTGTCCGATCTCCCACTCCCTCTCTTGTTTCCGAGCACGGTCTCACTCCGCGCGTACCTACGTATCTCCTCGTACGTGTATGCATGTATATCTCTAATCTCTTTCTCGTGTTCGGGAGGCGTCCTCGCCCGCTCGAGAGAGATTTTACCCTGAGGGGGACAAAAGCCAGGCCCGGTCAGGCCGTTTAGCGCACGGCAAGAAGGAGGAAATCGTAATTGCCACTCGGCTGCTTATTAGAGCGCGATGTGTAAGGCATTAAGATATCTAGACGTCCGATTACCCATTAGCATACTACCCGCTCTGTTGTCTGGCTCGGGTCACGAGTCGATGAAACTGTTACACTTTGCTCCCGCTACCTCTCTGTCTCACTCCCTCTCACTGGCCTATTCTGCTTCCCTGGTACGCTTCTCTCTCGGCTGGGTAATTAAATCTAACAGGAGGTGAAAGTCTTTCCATGCAGTTTCGCCGATAGCACACTCGCGTTTCAACGGCTTTCGGAGATTGTTAGCGAGCCGCTTGACTTTTTGAACTTTGGCTTACGCCAGGGTTCACCGTCGGCGTGCATACCGCCTGGAGGAAAGCACGGGTTTACGATTAGGATAGCTGTTAGTGCTGAATAGAGAGAAGGTAGTTTTTGTAATTCCCAACGTTGCATGCGGTTTGCTGAATCCAACGAGATATCGAATAGTTTATGTGGATTAAAGATAATTAGAGGGATTTGTTCTAATATCGCTACTTGTTTAAAGTTGAAAGTAAGATACGAATCTGAATTTCTTACCTCGTCTCTTCAGTTCCAAGTATATTTCCACTCTCTTCCTTCACACTGAATTACTGAAGTTAACTAGTGAATTAATTGAAAAGACGGTATGTTTTTCCAGGCGTAAGTAACTATTTCGCCTGGAAGGGCGACTGGCAGCTGTTCGATGTACTGATATAATTATCATCATCCTCGCTGCAGAGTCAGAGAATTTCCTCCTCTCAATATTAGGTCGTGAAGAGTAAGAGTTTAGCCTGCGGCTAGATCGTAGTAGCCGGGCATCGGGGTCGAACTCTCATGATCGGATTGTCCGAAGCTGATACATAGTGGCTACATAGTTGGCTCGTCTGCTTGGCGAGCGTGCAAGAAGCAGGAAATCCTAATTGGCCGAGCGAGTTGTTGGGCCCGCAGCTTATTACGGCGCGTGATGTGCCCACTGGTTTCTATTAAGATGTTCCCCGGTTTAATAATAAAATTAGCCGCTAACGCGATCGCAGGCCTTATTACGCTGTAAAGCTTACACCATTCGCCCGCCGACTAATTACGGGGATCCAATGAGCTAACTGATTAATTGCAATCGGCGAACGCCTCTAAGGAGACGCCGCTACCGTGGATTAACGAACTTGGAAATTTCTTCTCGGCTTCCTCCCGCTTCTGGTAGCCGACTTCATCCTGGGATCTTTTTTAAATTCGAGAAGACTCGACCGGACGATTCTCTTCTACTTTTCAATTAAATCGCCGAGCAATCTCGCTCCTATATCAGCGTCGGATTTAAGAAATCGAGAACAACGGGACCGCGGCGCGCGATGTTTCTCTCGTTGAGATTTATCGGCGCCACCGCGGAGTTTTATCGGCAAAGTTCAATAAGAACGGCCGATTTCAATCGGAACGTGCCTCTCCTCGTCCCGGGTAGACGCACTATCGGTAATGAGGGGTAAGGAGTTCGGGAGTTTGGGACGTGTTCGAAAAAAGTATTGGCTAGTTTGACGGGGGTGGATTGCTTTAAAGTACTTTCGATTGAAGTGCGTGGGATTGGATGCCGAGACTTCGAGTACCTTTCTTTTTTACGATTTAGATACGTATCTTGTATGCATTAAGGGAAATATTGTTATAAACTTGTGTAAACATTCTTCCTCGACTTATGAGTCTTCTCATTGAAGAAAAAATACGTTAAGCTTCATGCAAGTATTTCATTAATCGCATGAAATTAGTTTCTTGAATAAGCAATAGGTAGGAGAATGTGGTTAATAATGATGCAAGTCAGAATTTGGGTAATTAAAGGCGAGGGGAAGATGATAGTCGATGACACGTGAGTTCTCTCCTATCGAGCATGAAAATGGAGATCTGATTAGGGTATTATGCGCTATCCCCATATACCGTTATTCTCGCGGGAAACTGTAAGCCTTAATTAGTAGCTTTTCTGCTCCATGGAGCCTCTGAGAGTAGCATGGAGCGAGAGAGTAGAGGAGTAAAGGGCCGAGGGAGTTTGAGAGAGAAGGCGTAGAGCTAGCTCGTTGTGATTTATACCGAGAGTGTAACAGCTTTTAATCCATCCCTAATTTACGTCGAACTACTAGAGGCGTTAACGAGTCTGCACTCTCGGAGTGTTATTAAAACCCGGTTATGTCGTGACTCGCAACCCAGTTGCGCACCAATTGCTTTATCAATTACGGAAGGTGCTCGTACCGTGCGTAATTGCATTAGAAATTTCAGCCGCTAGTATATTTTGTACAATTACGATTGAACCTTGAGAGGCTAATGTGACAAGAACAGCAGTAACTAAATTAGTTACTTGAAAATTAAACAGCATGTAATAATGATTGAATAATGTTCCCGGTTAATTTCTCTAGTAATTTATGTGTCTAGTTTTAAAAAAGCCAAACACGAGCGATAGAATTTTAGTGTTTCAGTTTAATTACTATGCACTCAATGAAGTTTTTTTTATTCTGTGCCATCGATTTTCATTAACGGTAAGAGTACGTTAAGCCATTTTGTCTGTGTTTATCGGAGAAGAAGCCACTTTCTTCCAATGGGAAGTCACTGACCTGTGCCAACGGGATGTCGATACTACTGGCGTTCCTTAAAAAAAAAAAATAAAATAAAAGCAGCAGGTGCGCATCGACTTGGCGCTCCACCAAGAGTTCCATAACGCTCTTGGGGGGTGGCGCGGAGCAGGCTACGTCCGAGCAGGCTTTTAGAGTCCAAAAACCGACATGAATCCCGGTATGCCATTATAGAGAATGCCGAAGAAATGCACGAGCCTGTTTTCGCGTGGAGAGGCGCCTCCTCCTGCCAGGGTAAAAACGTCTGCTCGGATATTCGTGTATGCCACCTTGATCCCAAGCTTCACGGGGATATTCGTCGTCGAGCAACCACCCCCTCTCTCTTTCTCTCTCCCTTTCTCTCTCTCCTTCCTACTTCCAACTTTTTACCGCCCCGTGAAATTGCGATTCTGGTTCGCGCACGCGGATCGGTAAAACCTCCTACAGAAGAGCGAAAGCGAGCGAGCGAGCGAGCGAGAGAGTACGCCAGGCACTGTTTAGTTTTTATTGTCACCGTAAAATCCCTCAGACGGAATATCCACGCGCGCAGGTGCACTATGCGAGCAGGAAATCCTGCATATGTGGACGACGAGGACGAGACTATGGGCTGAACCAGCACTCGCCTAGCTAGTGCACGTAGCCCGGTCGAACTACGTAGTCTGTCGAATGTCGAACTCCCGAAATTGGTTTAAAATCAGTCGCGCCACCGAACTTGTTACAGCTAGTGGCATCGGTCTCACGCGATTTCCGGTAACGCCTGCGAACTCGGATTATGCGTTTTCTCTCTCACACGTATACGCACACATACTCCGTCTCCCTCTGATTCTGGTATCTATATCCCAGTCTCCCAGTTCCTGTATCACGTGCGTTCATGTACCATGTACACAACGCTGCCCCAAATCCAAGCACGCGCGTTCATATCGGCGAAGATTTTTCAAAATATAATGGCAACGGGAAGAGAATGAAAGGATGGTGTGATGGGAATTGCAAAGCGGCTGTCCGCACGTCGAGCTCCGCTACTTTCGTCTTCTTTTGCACCCGTCGCGCCCACGTGAAACGGTAACCTACATTCTCGCGTATATTAGGGTGCTTTTTCAGCCGTCGCCGCCAGTTTTGTCCGAGGATTTCGAAATTGCCCGAGGCTCCCTTCTAGCTCCGTATTTTCGCCAGGAAATTCCTATGCCCTATTCTATTTCAGATTTTTGTTATTTTAAATTCACCACCTCGAAATTCGCTGCGGGCCGTACTGGTTCGTCCTTCGAAAGGGTTTAAATTCATTGGACGCTCAACTTTTATGTGTCGCGGATTTGCCTTTCTTCAGGATCCTCTATATTCCCTGTGTTTCATGGGCTCTCTGTCTCAGTGAAAAGTGAACGTACATATTCATTTTCGGACGAGCGGCGTGAAAATCAACTTTGAAGAAGCAATCCTGCTATCTGGGTTAATGTCGAGGATTAAAATATCCTGGCTGGAGATTCTTCATAAGGCTCGTACGACTTTAATATAAACGTGGATGGAAGGGCCAGTGGGTTAATGCATGTTGGCTATGCAAAAATCTGCTCGAGGCTAAGATCCTGGCGGGGTAGGATGGAGGATATCACGGGAGAAGTCAGACGTCGGGCATAATCTGGGTGAGAAGACGAGGTGTAGGGCGTAGGGCGCAGGGATTACTTGTTCACGAGATGGGTGGGGTGGTGGGCATTAGAGGTCGAGACCCAGGTCGCATTTCATTGTCTCACCTGACATGGTGCATGACCTATGCGCGCAGCAAAGACGAAGCCGTGCCAGGTCCTGGGTACACGTAACACCAGGAAAGACGTGTCTCGCGTAAGATAGGTGGCACGTGAGCCCACGATTCCGAGGGAAAGGTAAAAATTGCAGCTACGTGTAGGTGGCACCCCTGGTCGGCTGCTCCATCTAAAGTAAGGCGAAGCAGGCTAAAGGCTCGTTCTCGGCCAAGCTGAGAGTACACGCACACGATCGAGGCTTTCCTCGCTGGGACTCGCTTTCTCGCTCGCTCGGGGGCATTAATGTCGCGGCAAGCTGGATTTAATGCGGCTCCGTAATGTGACGTGCTGCAGGTGTTAAGGGCATTTTCGAGGGCTTTAACGAGCGCGGAACCGGGCCGCGATAGAGCCGAACGAATTACGAGCGCCGTGGACCCCTGAGCTTCCAAAGAACGGATTGCCCACGACAAGGATCGCCCGGTTAAGCGTTTCCACCGTATTTTCGCACCCCTCACTACTTTTTTACCTACCGCTCTGATGTATGACCTAACACCTTCGCCTTTTAAATATCAGCATTTGCCGAGCTTACTATATTGGATTGTCGACCTTTTTGAGGAGGCCCGCTTGTATTTTACGAGAGGCTGCCGCTTAATTTGCAAGCTTTTTAATTCGGCTTGCTTTTATATCTTATACCTTATACCAGTGGAGCCGGCGGTATTTAATCTCCGTCTCTTCATTTTTAATCCTTCAGATGTTGGATAGAAAGCTCTTAATGTTTCGTAGGAAATACGTTAATAACAAAGAGTTCATTTATTTTTTCTTAAATTCTTGTGAACATCAATTGCAAGACTCCCCCATCTTTCGCTTTGGAACTCGCGTTCGATATTACTTCTTGACCTCCTTCATACGTGTTAGAAAAGAGGGCTTGAAAAGGGCCGCGTGTATAAATAGGTATCATTAGTCGAAGGACAAGATGTGACGTCCGAGCGCGGGGAGATCACGATAAGTGCAGAGATAAATTCTCTCTCGTGTGGATTTCATTCTTTCGGAAAGGGCTACCGCGACGTAGTAGTGTGGCTGGCTCGGCCAGTCTCGAGACGAGTCGAGCCACGCCGGCCGGCGTAATTCAATTCTTAAGGGTATCAAACACACAACCCTTTCATTAGAGGCAGCCCTTCATCAGGGCAAGCGAGCGGCTGGGTGGGCAATGCCGAGAGAGAGTGCTGGGAGCGGCTGGGACAACGAAGTTACGCTGCACAAGTACTTAAAGCGAAAATTCCATGGATCGATAGGCAGCTCGCTTGCCCATAAAAGCGGCCCTCCCGTTTCACCTCTACGCGAGACCCCGTTTCCCTATTATCATCGCAAAATTATGACAGCACCTTTTTTTCATCCCGGAAACGCCTCCTGCCCGCACCTATTATTCAAATACACGGTAGTCGAAAGAGGTGGTGGGCAATGCAACTCGAGAGCTCTCTTGAAGTCAGACTGGTAATAACTTGCCGAAAACTCGAGCGCAAAACTGAGTCCTTCGTGAGAGGGAATCGCTTCAAGTGTATACTTGGGAAACTGAATTTACCCCTTCACAATGTTCTTTTATTGGGAATGAGGAAAGTATTGCGAGAATAAAATATCCCCCCACAAGCATTAAAATGTAAAAAAAATCCAACCTACTAAAAATCATTTAAAAACGATGAAAAATAGATTGCGAGTGTAAAATATTCGCGATATTTTAGTTTAAAGATAAAGATCAGTTTAAAATGATGAATAACCAGGTTTGGAATTGCGAGGATTACTTCTTCGATTGTCGATTTTTCTGTGAATGCGCTATATTCGTATAGAGTCCATCCTATCGAAATACGAGGATGGCTAAAGTTGATCTCACCTATAGATACAGATGTATATATATATGCCGTGTTGTGTATCTCTCTCGCTATGTAGTTTCATCCGCAACGAGGCCGTGCGCATTGAAACCGCACTCGACAAAACAGTGCCGCCGTTCTCCGAAATTCCTCTCGAGTTGTCAAACTTCGCCGGTGTGCTACAATTTTCCGCGGAGCACCGGGCGATTCGCTTTGTCCTTCGAATTTGGGTCACGGATCCTCGAAAAGGCCGCAATTATCATACGGATGCGCGGCGTAATATGCAAATGAAGCGTACGCTTCTTTCGAGAACTAGCGATGCAACCGGCCGAGAGAGCGGAGAATCTGCCGCGCCAATGAGGCATTAAAATAAGTATTTGTCCGCGGGATCTGGAGTAGCGTGAGATAAAAGATAAAAGCGACAAAAACCACGTCATTTCAATGAGCGATCCTCTCGAGAAACACGAGTACAAGTATTGTCAACACTTTGACTTCTCAACAAAGTTCACAGAAGATCTGCCTGGATTCTATGTCTTTGCTTCATTATGTCTTCAACAGAATGCTTCTTTATACTTTTCGTAATATATAAGAGTTTCACTGTTCCTTATTAGAAATATACACTAACAAATTGTAAAATCGTAGAGAGATAATAGTTTGATGCATTTTTGTATAATCGGACAAATTCATACGAGAGTTTTATCTCTCGAAACATATGCGAGGACAGATGACCCTTGGCAAATATACATGTCAGTTGTAAATGCGGACGTGGTGCCGGACGTGTTAAAAGATATCGAAGCGTCCAACAAAGCCTTGCCCGATACACATTTGATCACAGGAAGCTTTTTTCCTTGCCTGAAACTATAATCCCAGGGCTTTATGATGCAGAGCGGGCGTCGAGCTCTGACATATTTCATCAGGCTCGCGTTATACCGGGCGATTTCCTGGCATGCCCGGCGAGCGAGCAAGCCAAACAGCCAGCGCAGCGGTGCGATGTCCGATAACCGTGTACGACTTAATTAATGCTTTGTCACCCCGGTGTCTTAGCAGGGATCTTTCTCGCGGCGACCACGCCGGACTTCCTGCGCCCCGGAGGATCCGCGTGTTAAGCTCTAAATCACCGTATTAACACGCAGCCAGCGCGAGCATGAAAATGTTAAAAAGTCCCCCGCACGTCTTACCGCTCTCTCCCTGTTCTTGGTTGCCTTGCAAGCTTGCCGAAGCTGCGAAGCTTTTCTATCCTGCTCGAGCGCGTTAGGGCGCCGGCTTTCGAGGGAGGGAGCAAGCCGGGGAGGTCCGATAAAAATCAACTGATTCAACCGGCGAGCGATGAATATTGTGACGGCATGAAACGGGCTACAAGCTCTCCGCCGCCCGATGTGTTTCCAGGACCGATAAATTCTGCGGGGAAGGTCCTGCCGGCGAAGGTCCTGCCGATCCGACGGCGGCGAGAGCTCGATTTTTGCCAGGCTGGCATTCGCTCTGGGAGGCTCATTGTACATTTGTACAATAGAGAAATATGGGACAAGCTCGCCGGCTTTCTGCACCCCTTCCCTGCGAGCGAGCTCTTCTTCCTCTCCCTCACTCACCTGTCTCTGTGACCTGGTGTGCGTGCTGCACTTGGCCCCCAGTACATTCGATACTCTCATTGTGCACGTGTGCACACGCAGGTACGTACACTCGAGATGAGAGAGTGAGAGAAGGATAGCAGAGATGTGCATAGATGTATATTTCACACGCATTCGTGCGAGCACGCGCGAGAGATTTATCCGGCGCGCATTTGAATGAAAAAAGGCGCCGCGCGGCTCCTTTCTTCCCTTCCGCGCCGCCGCCTCCCCGCCGATGGTAAATCCTGTGCACGGAAGGATACGAGTAAAATGGTAATTTATATTTATGAATATGGATGGCACCTTAATTAAAGGGATCATGAGGCTCCGAGAATTTTCGGGCAACATTGTACGCCGCTCACACGCTTCGGCGAATTTCTTTCAAGGCCGTCGGTGCCTTCGGCTTGGAGGCCTCCAACCGATTTTCAGGTTTTCACTTTTCTTATTGGTGCGAATTATCGCTTCGGAGGACATAACTTGCGCAACGTGGACGCAAACGCTCGCAGCAGAGAGCTCGCCATTATTAAAAAGCAATTTATGCGAAACTGAAACATTGATGTTGTGTGATTTATTCAATGCATTTTAAATTGTCGATGCATTTGTCACTTCTCCTTGGAAGAACAATATCCTTTGTCCATTGTTATTCAGAAGGAAGAAGCTCGTGCGTTTAATGTAGCAATTTTTTTCAATATTATTTTAATGAGTAGGAGCAAACAATCACGTCTCCATCATACGCCGTCGACACTGCTTGTCAGTGTTTTTCCCAGAGTGTTGATCTTGCAAAGTGTCATTTAACTTGAGGAGGTAGACGTGGCCCGATACGAGTCGACAATGGCTAGAGTGTATTAATTAACGTATGCCAATTAACGAAGTGACCCATCGCGCTTTTGTGCCCTCATTTGCGTGATTGGGCATTTCCTTTCGGGTCTGCCTTCCCCACCATCGCATCTCCTCCGGCGTCTCGTTCACTGTGCAACGCGGTCACCAGACTCCTGTCGTGTGAACTCATTTTACTAAGAGTTCTCGTGTCGCGTGTACATGTGTGTTCCGTGCAACGTGTTCCCCATCGTGCAAGTATGCCGGCATTGATTACACTCGGCTTTGTACGCCGACATTGCTCGAGCACGCTCACATTGGCATCGCCGAAGCAATTGCTGCAGTGAGACTCTAGAGTGTTGCGCGAAAGTTTATTTGCGAATCGCGCGAGAGTGCGTGACTTGGACTGCGAATGTGTGAGTGAGTGTGTGTGTGTGTGTGTGTTTGCACTTCTACTGGCTTGTCGAATAGACGTTCGTGTGTAAATGTTCTCCAACCACATGCCGTTTGTTTTTTTTCGCACTTTGGTGGGAGATTTTGTAGCCGAAAGGTTCAAATATTGTTGGAGTGCGAGTTAATCGACTTCCAAGCACTACAGTTAGATTTTTAAATAAATATTGCTTTTAATTCTATTTTATTCATTTAGATGCAATTTTCTTCGTCTGGGTTGCTGTTACGAATACACCTAGGGCACTTCCCGCCTGTCGTAAGAGGTGACTCTTACATAATAAGGACGAATCAGCGAACCGATTACGTATTAACAGCATTAAACAAAATTGCTCAACTTTCATTCTTATACCACCAAATTCTTTGAATCTTTAATTTAGTGGAAATGAAAGGAGCAAGGTGTTTCTCAGGAGAAAAAGGACTATCATTCAAGAATGCATTAAATCAGTACATCAAAGGTTCTTTTCAGTTTCATAGCAATTGCACGCTTGCAAATTGTTTTCTTGCGTTTGAAATTCGATGATAGAGAGTGGCCGGGACGTTAATCGTGGGTTAATGTGCACGCGACCGATCAACGTAAGAATAGCCGCTGACGGTGTGGCGCGATGAAGCTACCTGAAGCAGCGGTGCCGATCATTTCGGGCCATAAGTACATCGAGACCGCTATTATTATTGCATTCTGGCGTGACGTGCAAAAGGGATACGTGACACGCGGCAATATTCCGTGGCGCCGACACGTACACGCGCATGTAGACGTATGCGAACACAGACATGCACACACGTGCCTCCGCGTGTTGGAGGCCTCCGTGAGCAACGTGTGCGCTGTGGCTGGCTCTCTTCGACACTCCGAAGGCGAATGGACGTGCAAATCACGCGATCGGTGCTACCTTCGACTCGCAGATGCCGGCGCACTGGGTGGCGCGGTAATTGCATGTAATTTTCCCTATAGATTAAGAATTGGCCCCGCCGCTTTTTCTCCCCGCGCGGGAATTAAGCGCCTTGCGTACACGAAACTCCTCGCGACCAATCCCACCCTTTTCGAAAACTTCTCCACTAATCTCTTACTGCACCAGGTAGATTATCTACTCTATAAAAGGAATCTTGGTCTGATATCTACTAGTTATATCAGATTACACATTCGTAACATGCAACTTGTAAAAATAATATTTATATTCCAGTGAGTAGCTCCAATCGTTTGCTAAGGATTACCACAATATTCTCATATGTTTTTGTACAGTTTACCATGCATATAAACACTTTGATCCTTTTATAAAGTATGTTATCGTAGCTGGAAAGAAAGTGGAGATCGGTGTAAGTATTTGAGTTACTGATTCCCTTAATTAAGTGCACGAGCACGCGCTCGGAGCATAATGTCCGATGGCGTGGGCAGTTTTCCTCGGGCAGGTTTAGCATAATTCCGCGTTTAGTATTTAAATTCCATAAGAGACGAGCGCAGATCATCGCAAAGACGAATCGGCGAACCGAGCCATGAAAGCATAGGTTGCTCCTAAAGGTTCGTGGAATCGCGACATTTCCAAGGCGTGTTTGGAGTCCATCACCCGCCACCTCGGTGCTCGAGCATTCAGCTTATTATCTATAGCTCCATCTTGAGCCCCTCTTACCCTCATTCTCAGTTATTCTCTCTTCTCTCATTTAGCAGCGGGTCGTGCTGGTATGTTGATGCTTCGCTCGCACGTCAACGATCCTGGAGAGCCTTCGGTTAAAATTCATCTTCAAACGTGAGGCTACCAACTGCGCCTTGCATGATTGTATCTTTTTTTGGAAGACGAGATCATGAAAACAACTTCTCGTATTCTCTTACATTCCTCGAATTTACACGTTTGCATGCAACGTCACATTATATATAAATACGTCCGAGAAAAAGAGATTTAATTATCACGCTTGGCAAACCAAGGATTCCATTTTCCAAAGGAAACAAGAGTATACACAGGTGTTTGTATTGCATGTATGAAAACTCAGTGGGTTTGGCTTTCAAGAGAGAGAGGCTAATTCGCTCGCAAAATGAATATAAAGTGTCCCGATGGTATGCTCTCATTAGCGTTTCATGGTATTGAACCACTTTTACGATTTACCGTACCGCAGCCATTTACTATACAGGATCCTCCGTGCGCTCGCACGTATCGCGACAATTTTTTGTGCGCCCGCACTCGTTCTCTCGGTAAACATTTAAATATTCCGTTGCAGCGGATAATTAATGTGCCGTTAATAATGGCTGGTCCATGTGCACCGGCTGATCTGGGTCACTCGAAAACGTGGAGCCAGCAAGACCCAACATCCGGGCAAGAGCCGGCTCTTACAGTTAATTCGAATTAAAGTCCCTTAACAATCCTTGCAATTTTTCATCGGCCCTGATAGCCGCTCGCGTAATTTCGCGTGCCCCTTGGAAGAAGAGAACGTATGCTACTAACGAAGAGAGCCGCTTTCTCTCGCTGCCTTCGCCACTAATAACGATGACGAAGCTTCTTCCTTTTGCCCGCATCTCACTGCAAAGAAGGGAACGCCTGCTAGGGTGGAAGGGGGCAATAACCCTTTTGGATGAGTGGAGGGTGCATGCCTTATTAATGTATGCCATTCAGTCTGTTTGTCTCGTTACAAGTCGCGAGAAATTGTTAATGTTATCCCGAACCCTTAAGTCGTATGTGCACTTTGTTTAACTGATTGATTTCAATGATTATTGTGCATTAATATTGGTGACATAACGATTATTGAAAAGCATGTAAATATGAGTAAATTGTAAAAATATGCCATTAAGGGTGAGTAGTGTACATTCTCGGCCAATGTGTGTTTGCTAATTTCAGGTAGAAACCATTAGAGAAGCCAAGAAGTGTTTTAATGTTATTTTATTCTGCAGTAATTAATTTCCCAGCTCCAGTTGTGGCATTGAATTAATGTTGCTGTGCCGAATTGTCCACAGCCGGACATACAGTTTTGCATACTTTGCTTAATTCAGCCGGATAAACATGCGTGTAAGTTCGGGCTTTATTTGCGCCGAACAAATATAATTTTCCGGCTTATTTACGTAAGCAGCTTCGGCTTTGAAAATGATTCGCGATGATAAACATTTAATATCGGGACAAAGCTCGCGCATTTAAGAGCGGAAATTTTATATGCCTGTCGATCGTAAAATAAATCTCCTTCCACGCAGAACCACCAAATTGATATTACACCATTTTAATTCGCATTTAATTCCAACCTATGTCTAAATTAAATTTATATTTATTATTATTCAATACAAATTTGTGACTCGTTCGTTACTACCAATTTGCTTTTCTACTCTGCATTCCAAACACTTTCGTGATACGATATTTCCAATGGGAACCCAATCGATTTTGCATATTTCATTAATTTCATATGTACACACATCGAATTAAAAAGTCGGAGAATAAGTCAGAAACATGTTTACTTCGGAACAATACTCATCGGAAAGGGTTAATCGTTCTAGGATCGAGCAACCCCAGCACGAACAGTCGTGTTCTCTTGCACGAGTGACACGTGGGGTTCGCGTGTCCCAAGAGAACCCAGTGAATTTCGAGTCTCGATCCACGCAGCCTCTCCCGCATACATTGACGAATCCCATGGAATCTATCGTGCTGGTGCGTAGAATTCACGCGTGTCGTGGTTGGAAACCTGGCAGATGTAGTAGTGGAGAAGTAAGGGGGCCTCGTAGGTTGATTGGCGTCGAGGCAAAAGGGCCACGGGATTAATCTGCTTGCGGCATGCAAGCGAGTGAGTGCGTTAAAGCTCGCGTCCAAGAGGTACGCCGCACTGCCGGGCGACTCTTTCGTCCTGGTGGCAGGATTACGCATGTACCATGGCCTATGGAATTACCGGTGTTAGAAACGTAAGCCCATTGTAAATATAAATCTATCCGGGCGACGCTTCTGTCACGTGCGCTTACATTCCCTCTCATAAAGTCTCTCTCTTTCTCCATTTCATTAGACTCCTGACTTCCTCCGCTCGTTTTGATTATTCTTCACAACCAAGCTGACCGACGTGCCCAAGTTTCGAGTTTCCCTTATACCAGGCAAGCTCTGCTGAATGAGGAGTCATGGTGAGAATTCCCTTGATCCTTTACTCGGATATCCAAGTATGCCTTGAGTTAGTTTGCCTTACACGAGAATCCTTGCGCAATTCGCATAGGGTATTCCACTTGATTCATAAAACCATAAAGCTCGGGCGTCCAAAAGGAGAAGAGGCGAGTCATCATCAGTTGCTACCGAACGCGTGTTTTCGCTCACTCGGCGGCGCTAGATAGGCGGCGGACTACCGTCGGGACTTGCGGGCATAGATACACACGGGGCTATCGGTGATTCTAATAAATGAACGCTGTAAAGTACACTGCCGGGGAGAGTAAAGCCTGGTGTATAACCTGATATAACGCACGCTCGCGCGCGCGCAAGAGAGAGAGAGAGAGAGAGAGAGTGAGTGAGATGGAAAGCGCGGAGGGAAAGAGCGACGTGCTTTCAACGGGCCGGGGAATTAATGTACGTCCACGATCATTTGATATTAATGAAATAAAGGCGATGAATAATATCTGATATAGGCTGCCGAGGGAACTCGCTGCTTTCGCTCGCTCGCTCACTCGCACGCCTGACGCTTTTTCGCGTCCCAGCCGCGCGCGCGATTAATGTACATTTCATCGAAGACGCTCCCGCGGGAGATTAATACGTGAGCAAAGGATTAAATCATGCGTCCTTCCTTCGCCCGCCATGCCAACGTAAATTACAAAGCGTTTAATGGCTTTGCGAGTGTCCGCCGCGCGCGTCCACTTGCCTTACCGTTGCTTTCTTCATTAATAATCACGTTTATCCTAGTCGTTCTTGGATGGTACGTGGCACTCCATGTATAGAAGACTTGTGAAACTTACTAACACTGTCCAAACGTTTCCTTAAGTCAATTACTATCGAGAGGGTCGAAAGCAAAGAGATGTAAGAACATAGGAATATTACATCAGTAACGTCACTTCTAATTTATAACTTATATTCACAGTGATGTGTATTTATACACACTAGGGAAAGAACCAAACAAAAAGTTAATTAGTTATTGTCTGTTCACTTTTAATAGAAAGATAAACGGGATCGTCGGTCATCTTAGCCATTTGGGACCCAAGTAAACTAATGGAACGGCTCAAATAGAAAGCCCTAGTGCTTTCGTGCTATCTGGCAATGTGCTCAGTAGCTGACAGTCCTCCAGTCGAACTAACAGTTTTTCCAGGGTGCAAAGCAATCGCGAATGAAGGCGCGTTCACGCCTTCGCCGTCGCTAACGGCAAAAACACACACGGGGGCAAATTAATTTATGGCTTTCGAGGGCGTCGCGACGCGTCGTTCGAGCGGGTTTTTGCTGCGGTTAGCAATTAGTATCAGGCAGTCGGCGGGCGGGTTGTACATACAAGTTGCGGTCGTAGCTCGCGATAAAGCTGCGAGAGTGTATAATAAATGCATCGCGATCCCCTGGCGAATCTTTGTCGTAAGTGGTCGACGTCGGTGCAAAGAGGATCGGAAGGAGAGAAAGAGAGCGTGCGAGAGAGGAAGGGCTTGCGCGCAAAGTGTTGTAAAGTATCGAGAAACGAGCGTGAAATTAAAAGGCATCGGGTTCTTTTATCCTTGCGGGGGCCTCGCTCGCGCGCTTCACGCGGGCCCGCGTGTAATAAAGCACGACGGCGGCGCCGGGACGCGTTTTAAGAAGGCGGCCAGAGGCCCGCTTTCACGAAAATTGCAATTTCAGACGGGACAAGAATAATGCGAGGCCGGATGCATTTAATGCAGCGACGTCTTCTCGGGTACAGTGACCTCAGTCGCCCGAAAAATTGCCCTGCCAGTCTTGCTGAATGTTCAAGTGAACCTGCTTCTCATACTCTGCTACTCCCTTCCTCTGACGGTCAATCTCTATCGTTTGTCTTTTTCATTTCTCTTTGATGTTTCAAAGTCTTCAATTCGATTTGTGTACTCCTGTCGAGATCCGATTTTCGATTATTATCAATGTTACACAAGAACCGTACAGGATTGAGTATTCACGGGGAGAATAATTCAATATACTTCTTCTTCTGATTTTAATTGAATTCACCAACTCAATTTGTACTAGGATTAGCTAATGGCATTCTCGTCGTGGGACACATTGTCCCGTCGCGGAATTCCGATGGATGAGGCCGCCGGCAAGTTCCCACAGGCTTCAACGAGTGTGTCCATGCGAGAGAGCATACCTAACAGTTCTTTTCCCCAGGCGCTAGACTGCCGAAGGTGGTGTCGGCTTAATGAGATTTATTTATTGGATCATCAGGCGGGGCGTGATGAATTGTTGATACGCTTCGGTATTTAATTCGCCGCTCTAGAAGGACGACGTCGGTGTTCTCGAGTCTGCCGCCGGCTTTAATCCATCGACTATTGTGAAAGCATTTAATGAACGTAACGGTCACACACATACACCGGTACACAAATGTACGCGTACATCGATAGAGTCAATACTGCGGTTAATTTTATTCAAAGAACAGAGTGGCTGTAATGCTGAAGCAACCGCCTTCCTCCTCTCTTCTTCTCGCAGCACTGAGAACAGCGGAATTGGATGAAAAATCACCTGGTGCACAGTGGATCGACATCATAAAATACTAGGCATTTATTATTATTATATGTATTAATATAATCATGTATAATGATTATACATTTTTCGCATATGCGGAAATTATTTATTATATTTAATGACAGAGAAGTTAAAAAATGGTCTCTGTCAAATGCCTAGTACTTTATGATTTCGACCCACTGTGGTGCGTCACGCTTTTCAAGTTTCTTCCCGCGGCACATCAATGACCCGGCTGACGATTATTAAGAGCTGGATTATTCAGGCCCCTTGTTACGGCCATTGTCTCGCACTTTGATTCCTCCTCCGTCACGCGGAGAAAATCGAGCCACGTAATCTGGTGCATGGTGGGGCGCACTAAGAAGTCATTAGGACGTCATAGAAATCATCAGGCTTCATTTATTAACATCAAGTTCATTAGGTACACTTCTCAGAATCGTACATCTATTAATACAAATGAACCAAAGAAAAAGAGTAAATCAGGATAATTGGAATAGCAATTTTGCAGAACTTCCTTCCTGTAATATATGAAAAGGTTCTTGTAATGAAACACACTCGCCAGGTATATTTGCTCGACATGCCGTCGTAATCCAGGTAGGGTGAACTTAGTTGCAGATCTAAACTCATAGATGGTAGTGCTGTTTATGTCTTGTCGAGAGAAACTTCGCCGGTGATCGAAACATGGAGATCAAGCGAGCATAGAGAGGCTGATCGCTCAGGCGCGTGTATCCCTCGTCGGAGGCAGGCCAGATGAGGATCTCTGCGGAGCATGCGAGCGCGCTCGCTCGGCCGAGAGATCATAAGCGACCGAGCGACTGAAGTAACGATGTCTCTCCCACCCCCAGTGCAGATCGTGGAAAAAGTAATCGATCCCATCGAAGGTAGCCCGTTACACCGATATATGTGAAGGCGCGCGCGTTTAATGCCTATCATTTGCTACACTGATTGTAACTTTTCATGATGGCGAGAGAGAGAGAGAGAGAGAGAGAGTGAGAGATAGAGAGTGGCAGAAAGGATGGATATGGTTGGGGGAAGAGAGGGTGGTATTCGAGGTAGGCCGAAGTAAAGCAATGCGCTACCCCGCCGCGATGGCAATGCTGCTACCATGGCGCGCATGCACTTTACATACACGTACGAGAGCGAAGTCCTCTCTGCTCGCGCGCGGGCGTCCTCTCCCTCTCGTGAGGATACCTCACTCTGCGTCCCAGGAAGCGTGTTGCTCTCTCGGATGAGGATGGAGTGCACGGCCACGGCCACAAATCTATAGATCGGTTGGTAGCCCCGGCGCAAGTAAGCATTCTAAAACATAATGTCAGTAATTAATTGTCTGCCAAGGAATGATGCGGCTATCTCACGCGACCGATGTGGGGCCTCCTACTCTCCCCACCCCCCCACTTTCTCTCCCACTCGCTCACTTACTCGCGAGGACTACCACCTCTCTATCTCCGCAGGCATTACCTCGCCGTTGTCCTCCTCCTGTTCTTCATCTTACCTTAGCTTATCTCTCTTCCTCGCCGCGCATCCTCCTGCCCCTCCTTTATTATCCTTCTCGCGACTGTGCACGTGGTCCTTCTGCTCGTCCTTTTGCACGTCCTCCGGGACCTGTTCGCTCACCCGCCACCTCCTCGCCGCGGCTCGGACCGCCCCTCCATCCGCCTCTCCTGCGCCCGTCGTTCGTCTCCATCTCTTTCGATTGGGGCCCGCTCGTGGGCTAGTAATGCATTTAAACAATCTCTTTATCTCGCAGTCGACACTCCGGGCGACACGGACACTCGTAATAATGAGAGGAAAACATTGGCCGCGCGCCGGTGCCGCTGCCGCTCGAGCGGTTTGTAAGAGTTTTGTGGTGGCTACGGCGGCGGTTGGCCGGTGGCGGCGGGCCCCTGTTGGGCCCGTGTTGGGCTCGCGGCTCAGAGCAGAGCAGAGCAGGGCTGGGCCCGACGCCGTCGCAGCCGTGGCGCGTCGAGTCCGCCAGTTTAACATGCCCACCGTTCGACTCGCACGTCCGATTCCCCTGATCTATCGGTGCCCGGCCCATCCACGCACCGGGCCCACTTTACGAGACTTCAGAGATATCGCGGATGCACTGCCACGCATCCTTCTTAACTTCTTCCTCTCCTTTCTTCCCGTTCTTTCTCTCCTCTCCCTTCTTGCGTGGTGAAGTCCGAGGACGTTTCAGTAATTAATTTCGAGGGCGACGAACATTCCCGCGGGCCCGAGCGTCCGCGCGGTGGGTCTATGGCATTCCAAAGCGTGAAAGGCCATGGCGGGCGGGGTAGGCGCATTTTTCGGCACAATCGCGCGATAACTCGACCCGGTGCCATTGTACCATTTTGATAATCATTTCGCCGTTGAAGTCGACCGTTCATTAGCATATTTAATTATGAATATTTAAGATTTTCGGCCCAGCGGGACGCGCCGCTGGTCCTGGCCCCGGAGAGTGAACACTCTTCTTCCCCCGGGGCCGTATTAAAATAAAGCCTGCATGGTGCATGAGGCCCCGTCGTAAATTTCGCCGGACACACACAAGGACTGGTTGTTGCTCCGATCTTGCAGCAAGCGAGACGAGTAAAAAGGTATCTGGAAGACAGGCATACGATACGTATTGCCACTAGCGGCGTAACACGAGAAAAAAGCGGCAGCGCGCGCCCGCTTCTGCATATACGCGGTGCCGCGACGCGTCTCCGCATGCGTCCTTATGCGCGTACCTTCTTTTCCTTTCGAAATTTCTTTCGGCATTACTCCCAATTTTCAAAAAGGCCTCCCACTTAATATATTAATAGCAATCGTGATTTAACTTGAAATATTACGCGTCGCGATTACGGGAACGGAATTCCTGTGTTTATCGGGGTTATTGTTAGCCGGCTTTCATCGACATTAACAGAAAGGGAACGGAATCCCCAAGCCTCTTGCTGGCATCTCGCGATTTCTCAGCCGCTCCTTCTTTACGCATCCGTTCTCCTCTCTGTCCCGTCTCCGCACTCTTATTCTCTCGCGGCCGGCACGTATTATAATAGCGGCACTTTAAAAGGCTGGAGGATGAATAAGGTGTGTATAGGAGCTCCTAGCACCTGCAGCCCTTTATAATGAGAGGGCCAGGACGCCTCCTTCTTTAAATAATACGTAATGGGCCCTAATAATTAGTCCGAGAACATCGCCGGGGTGTGTAAAACTAATGCCGGCCGAAAGGCCGCCGTGTGCTCCAATCATTTACATGCTCGCCCATTTACTCCTTTCCCTTCCTTTTAATTGCCCGGCCCCTCGTGCCACGACCCGTCTTCCATTCTCGCCTCTGGTATCGGCCATACCCTCTCCTACCATCCTCAGATATTATTATTATCTTCGTAGTTCCGAACACGATTGTAGTTATAATTCTCGATTGTGTTTATAATTAGATCTTAATCACTGCATCCGAAAAAGTGTTTTATATCAATGATAAATAATTCAGATTTATTATTGAAGTACGTGTTTTCTTGGGACGCTTCTCCCTTCCCTCATGAGTGCTAATAGTTAATCAGCCATAGCAGTGTCGTTAAAGTGTTAGGAGAGTTTGTAAGTTAATGGAAGATTCCCGTCGCGACGAGGAGTCCCACGGGACTTAACGGCGCGATATAACTAAATTTTCGGCTCCAAGGGAAATTATGATTGGCCGTGGAAGGAAGGCCAGTGCGTGTTCCGGCCATGCGTCCGCGCGCGCCCGTCGGGTCACTTTCGCCGTTCGTGAAATTAAAGATCGCTTTTTACTGTAATTATGGCAGAATCGCGTCTTCGAAATGCAGCGCCGCGGGGTGCCAACTTAGTGCGGCAGTTAAATAAATATCGCCATAGGCGCCCCATTCGTTTCTTCGAAGGAGGGCCGGCATCGTGCACGCCGCGCGCCGGGATTAACGCTCGCCTCGCCATTGTGCGCGCACTCGTAAAAGTCACATCGCCGCTATAGAACGACCACGATATCTGTGCCTCGCTCTGCACCATCCTTGCACGCGCACACGTACACACGGAAAATGGGCCGCGCGTTACGCACCTTGTAAAATCCGGCGAGATTTATCGCCGTGTCGAAGGGAGCCTCCTTGCGCACGACAGTGAAATTTTCGAGGAATCGGAAGTTTATTCTTCCTTTTTAAGACCAGTCTCTCATACAATGTAGTGTTATTGTTCATCGGATATCGAAAAATTCAAGAAGTAAAAGTAGGAACAAGGCAGAACGGGCTATAAAACTGTACATCCCATTCGGCATGCACGCTCCAATTTATGAGAAGTCTTGTTCCATCCTGGGGGATTCATAAAGCGCGCGAGAAGAAGCGGACAGGAGGATGATGAGCCTCACGGAAGCGAGGACGGGCGGCCTGCGGTTTTACCGTAGGGGGGCCACTTATAAATATTACAACGACAAATTCAGCGACATTACGATATTAAATTTGCGCGGAACGTCGCGGTCGGCCCTTTTTCTGGCGTCATAAGTCATAAGTCATGCGTGCAGAACGGAGGACGAACGGGCGCGCACGCGTCGGTGGATCCAGCCTCCCTCTGATCTCGCTTTAATTGCATTTCTCTGGTAGCAAGGGGGGTTGGTAGAAAAAGATACCGTCCGACTTAATTCGGCATGTACAGCCACGCAGATGCAAGCTGGCCAGTTGCATGTGTAGGCACACACGCGAACCACACGCACGCACACACCAACTGGAATAGGAGCGAGCCGCTCGCGGCGCAGATATCCTCGGTCCCCCGATTTATTACTTTTAATTAGTATTAAATTCAATCCGGCCGGTATCGCTGTAGGTGGCACGTTTACATCATGTAATACGCGTCTTCCGCTATGGTCATATTCTCTGATGGCCCGCTGCCCCGTGCCCACGCATTATCCAATTGCATCCCGAACCACTTGCGATTTCCTCTTCTCATCCTGTCCCTTTTTCTCGCTCTCTCAATCCGTCTTCACCTTTATTTCAAAACCATCCTAATTGTTTTCTTGTAAAAGGTCTAGTAAATTAAATCTTACACCCTAAACATTGGATCCTTTTCTAATTACAATTCGTCCATATTGTTGAGGCCATAAAAAAAAAACACTAGTAGCACCTTGTTCCATTCTTCTCGGCGTTATTTACGCGCCCATGAAAACGTCTTGCCACCGTGGCAATTCGCCTAAGCTGGTTTCATGGGGCAGTTTCCCGCTCACCAGGCGGAAAGCAGGCATAACCCGCTTCATAGAAAGTACACCGGATTACCTCTATCTTTCGCGCAGTAACAAATCAATGATCCATAAAAACCGCTACTAAACTACGCCACCCATCCTGCTTTCTTCTCCCTACGCTTGGTATTTGTCGTTGTCAGGCCGTTTATGACGTATGCATATTGATGCGCGCGCTCCTGCTTCTGAATTCGTACGATGAGAGAATAGTCGCGACAGGGACAGCCGGGGGTGGACAGAGTGAAATGAAATTATTTATGCACGCTGGAAGGGAGCAGGTTCCGAAAGGAGTGCGGGGGCATTTCGTTGCCGAAGGTAATTCATGGGCTCTTGATCGATTCGTGCTCGCGATTAAGGCTCACCTTCGACGCTTTGCCGGGCGACTGCATCATCCGTAGCAGCACTCTGCGGTCCATCTACCCCTGAGAATCGGCCCGGCCAGTCCGGCCAGGGCTAATGTATGCGCGTATAAATACGCCTCTCGCATAATATATAGCTGTAATCGGGACTAGCTCGCGAGACATAATCCAGCCGCGTATTCTCGTGTATCACCGGCGTATCCAACGACCTGCTCCCGCTGCTTCTCTCGAGCATGCCTCTTCCCTTTACCTGACGCGTAAGTCTAGTTCGAGGCAGTGGACAGCCAAGTACGCTTACGGCAAATCCGCAGAAAATCCGAGGCTATCGCAAAAATTAAGCGCAAGAAAGCCTGCCTGCTGCCACGGCTGCTCCTTAAAAGAGTGAAAAAACTAAGGGTACGCGAAGGAAGGAAATGGAAGGCGAGGGAGGGACGGAGAGAGAGAGAGAGAGAGAGAAAGAGAGGACGTCTATGTGATCACGAAAAGAGTTTGCGAAGAGGAGCGAGACACAGAGCACGTACTACGGAGGCTTAAATCTGATTTAAGTCACATGGCGTGTCGCGCGCGCGATGTTTCTACCCGAAAAAAGACAAGGTTCCCTCCCGTGAGCTACCTTAAATTTACATCAAACTATACGCGCTTTAATCCGGGAATGCAGCACCGCTCGAGCTACTCCCGTACGCGCCTCTGCATAGGTGTACAATTTCGTAGAGGTGTGTGGTGGATTCGCGAGAAGGCACATGAAAAAGAGTAAGAAAAAGAGAAAGAGAGAGCGAGAAAGAGAAAGGGGTGAGAGTGTGAAGGGGGCTGGCAAGGAGGAATGAGAGAGAGGGACAAGGGGAGAGAGCAGCCCGACCCATCACTGGACCGAGAGCCAGGCCTACCCGTATCTCGCCTTTTAATCTTATTACTGGTCCCGGACGGAAGATATGCCCGAGACGTATCATTTTCGCCTTCGCTAATTTATCACTTTTCATAAACTGCTCGGCCTCTAAGCACGGATTCCGTAACGCCGATGATAAATCGCTCGCGAGTGGATCGCACGCTCGATACGCTCGATCGAGAAGCATCGCCAAGAGAGAGAAAGAGAGATGCGTGAATGCATATGTACGTAGGCGAACATACCCGCGCGTGTAAGGGACAGATCTCTGTCTTTGTCTCACTCGGGGATGGATAAGACAAAGTCGTCGGTGGAATGAGGGAAAATATTAAAAAGCTGGCTGCACAGCTTTGAGTCGAAGGCTATGCATGGCGATATTAAAGTGCAGCGCGACGCACTGCTTCCCAACAGGACTGCCAATTAAAATCAATCGGCCGTTGCGTGTCATCCACGTCGCTTTTTAATCGGGCAGGCCTGAAATCGGCCGGAGGAAAACCCATGCGGAAGGGCTGGAAAGAAGGGCGGATGGCAGTCCTGACTATGGACTCGCCTCCTCCGTTTTAATAGTGCTGACGAGAGGCGAATCAATTATTTTCCGGTATAATTTCGTCGCTTAATTGGAGGATTAATTGACGAGCGATGATTACAATCAGCGTTAACGCCGGTGATTGCGAGTCGAGGGGATAGGCGAAAAATTAGATCGCCGAGAAGAAGAGTGTCCGTACAATTGATTGGTGATACAAGGACATCGATCTGATCTGGACAGATTGTGCTAAAGCAATTAATGTTAGCCAGCTGAATGGGGGGTGCGTTTGGGACTGATTAAAATTATCGATAACCTCCTTCACCGTCTTTTACTTGTACCTCGCACGATAGTAACAACTGGAGAACCAATGTCAGATGAAAAATCATCACAGAAACATTCTCTAATTTATCCTTAACCTCCCATTCAAACAACTAATGAGTATCCATGACAGAGAGCGCCATTAGCAAAGCTGTAAAAATTATTACAAGAGGACGAAGCAGATGTTCGGTCGAGATCCTAAAAGACGAGAAAGTGGCAACATGGGGCGAGTGCGAGAGATCGGGCGAGGGTATGGAAGGATTCAATTATTCCTCGTAAATAATTGGTTGGTGCGACGCGTTCAATATCGGTGGGACAGGATTTTCCCAGGCTGATCCCGGGGGTAAGAAGCGGGCGCGCGAGTGTATACGGCGACGTGTATCCTGAGTCCTGGAGAAGGATAGGGGAAGGTAAGGGAGCGGTAGAGGGAGGGAGAGAACGCGAGGCGTCAGGCTTAAGGCCTTAAAGCCCGTGCAAAAAGGTCGTAAAACAAAGGAAGGCCCTATTTAATAAGATTACCGCGTCTCGAGGAGATTGTGTTGCCCGACTCTCGAGTATCGGATAACGTAAGCTACCTAAGGGGCCCGGCCCCGCGCCTTATGCGCCCAGAAAGAGAAAAACGCACCTCCTCACTGTGGAAGCTGCCGCGGTACCCCCTCGATCGTTTTCGTTTTTAAGCCGCTCAGCCAGTGCCAACGGCAGGAGGCTACATTTTTGACTACCACACGAGGTGGAGGAGCTGTGTAGCCGAGCGTGTTGCGTCACGATTAACTTTCATGAACTCATTCCTCTTTATGCGCGGGCTCCCTCGAAAAAGCGACCGGGAAGCGCCGGGGATGCAGGATTTAAGCTGCCCGCCGAGGTAACAGGCTTATTGTATTCCGGCTGCAAGACGCGGGGGGATAAAGAGAACGGGACGACGCAACCACTCGTTAGTTTCTTCGGATTCTGACACATTATCTTTTCGAGGATGCGAATTTCCCTTGCTCTCTCGAATTTACAAGAATTCTTCTAGACGAAGCACTTTCAATTTCAAAGATTTAGTAAATAATAAGTCCAATATTAAATACTAAATAAAAAACAATTAGGGACATTCCATTATCAACAGCACATTCTTCATTATCTATCTTAGTGTAGCCTAATGCTTGGAAACTTTTCGCTGCACAATAGCATCTGGTAATCGGCGAGCGGTTCGTATTCAGATGTCCAGGGCCAGTAGTGAACAACAGTCTCTCGAGTGCGAGTGTTCCCACAGGAACGCTGGGATTCTGTAGAAGCAATTAAGTAGAAAAAGTGTCGCGCGAGCGTAAATGGGAAGGCCGAGTAATCGGCATACAAGCGCGTAGCAACGTCCAGGAAAGAGGAAAGAGGAAAGAGGGGCGCAATGGGTCCCGGCAGAAAGGCGGCATGCAACTTTTTTCGAGCGAGCTCTCCCACCAAAAGAGACAATCGTCAAGGTGGCTAATGGGCTACGTCACGATAGCCGAGCAACATTTTTGCCCGGTGTTTTATCGCCGCGCGATAATCCCTTTCGGTGT
This sequence comes from Ectemnius cavifrons, assembly GCA_964023945.1. NCBI lineage: Eukaryota > Metazoa > Arthropoda > Insecta > Hymenoptera > Crabronidae > Ectemnius > Ectemnius cavifrons. The sequence continues at coordinate 6,163,376 of OZ030385.1, read as the reverse complement.
TGGCGCTTTAATTCATTCGAGTGGTCGATAGTGGCTGCGCGGCGGCGGCTCCTACAAGAGAGGGACATCGCGCGACACACGTTGTGTTCCAGAGAGGCTGGAATCGCCACTCTCCCTCTCTCTCTCTCTCTTTCTCTCTCGTTCTCCCGCCCCTCCTTTCTTCGGGCCAGATGCATTAAGCTTGTCTTCTTAGCTGGGCGCGGGAGCGCGCTTCGAAACCGCCGATTAATCCGGGATAAGAATCCCCTTGGATAAATGGATTGAGCGCCAGCCGATCCGATGCACCCGCAAGAGAAGCGCGCATTCTCTCTCCCTTTCTCTCTTTCTCTCTGCTCTCTTGCTTCTTCTCCTCCCTCACCCGACTCTTCTTCTTACTTTGCACGGTAATTTCTGTCGCAAGGGCCGCGCGCGAGAGAGAGTGCGGCCGACGGGAGTTTAGATTTCGCATTCCGAAGTGCAACGAATGGGATTAAAGCAGCGGCAGACGTGTGCGGTGTCCAAGCAGTAGCGATTCCGCGCGACATTCGGATTCATCTGAGAGCAAAAGGAACGGGTTCCTTGTCTTTCTGCCTCCCTATTTCTCTCTCCCCCATTCACAGCCCCCTTGCTCTGTCTCTCGCTTGGCAAAGCAAATAGTCGTAAACTGGATTATACTGTTCATCCTTCAGGCTCATCCGAAACTCGCTGTTTCACCGAGCCACGGAATCATGATTTTCATTTGGTCCCCTTTACTCCTCGATCCATTCGTGCCTGAAACTTCTATGTAGGAGATATAAGCCGTGTGCGCTCTATCTTGGGAGTGCTGGATTTGCAGAGAGTTTCCTAAACTTCAGCTATAACTTTAGTCATTTTTTCTTGACTGAGTTCAATTATTCTTTCACGGACCCTTTCTAAGACCCCAAATCTTGAATTTCTAAGGTCTCGGTAAATCAGGCTATCCTCTGATAAGTGACGATGTTACCTTGTACAGGGAACGGAGGGGCTTTAAATCCTGACGATTTTTCCGACCGCCCCCTGAGTGATTCTATTTTCTTGTTTACGAGTACGCCTTGTCGCATCGGCGACTCGTCTCGAACGATGGGATTAAGATCAGTCGAAGGCTCGGGAGAGCTCGCTTATAGATCGGGTTTCCACTTGGAACCCCGAGCGGCGCTTGTAATTACGGGGAAGGTAAAAGATTCCCTTGCGCGCGAGGGAGAGAGAGAGAGAGAGAGAGAGAGAGATATCACTTGACTTCCGCTCGCACGGGCGATCGGCTCTCATTAGCGTAACCCTTTCCTGCGAAATCGGAATCGCAAGCGTTCCTCGAAGAAGGCGACGCTCTCCTCGTCGCCGTCGTCGCCCGACGTCGCACCGAGCCCGGTGCGCAGAAAAGGAGGACGAGCGAAGCGACGACAAGGAAAAGGACGACGGTGCTCGATAATCCCGTGGGACGGCGAAAGCGTTCAAGGAGAAAAGCGAGTTCCTCGAGGCACCGGGGACACGACGAGAGGCGACGCGACGTCTGATCCTTTATTTAGGAGTTCTCACGTTCCGCGCCGCAAAGCGTCGCGCCAACTTGTAGTTTGATTTCGCCGATCTCTACAGTCGACTGTAACTTTTGCACGCCAATTATCAACCCTATCCACTTAGCACGTCTACCTGGCAATATTCCCTCGCCCCTATCAACATAGAGTGAGCCGAGGGATTCTATACATTATTAAACATTATAATTTTGGAAATTCACTCGTCGGGTCACGAGTCCGCCAATTCGCAGATAAAGTGCAGTTATTGCGATATGAAATTTTTACTGATTTCAACGATTACTATTAGGATAGAATTTCGTAATGAATTGGATGTTATCGATATGCAAGCGCCAACGGATGTAGCAATAAAGGATACGAATGGGAGACGCTGGAAGGCTCGGCTGAAATATGTCCATCAGACATAAGCGGAAACGTGAATACGCAACAGAATTGGCAATTTGGCTTTACGAGGCACCGTGACTTTTACGATCGGCCATCTACGATTGAGGCGGGACCTCGCCCGTATGGCTACTATTCGCTACGGATATCCTTTGCATTCGAGTTCTATGAATTTCCGCACTTCCAGTTGGATTTCGGTCATCGTAATAAAAGCATAACTCCTTAATCGTACGACCTCTGCAATATACGTCAGCTTATCTTTCATAATAATTTATTTCCAAAAAGATAAGGTAAAGTAGAGGAAGTCCTTCTTTACATTTCTTCGCATGAAGTTTTGCTTGCTGGAGGTAGTAAATTTTAGGATTTCAAGCGTCTTTGACAGCTCATAGTGTCTTTGCCAGGTTATCAAGTTAGATATCGATACCAAATCCCTTGAAATTCTAGTCGTACTCGAATGAAACACAGCTCGAAATGAGGATACTCAGCGTGAGAGTATGCAGCTTGAAAGGAGCCAGTTGGCCTTAAATACGTCAGATTCATAACCACTTCTGATGAAGCGCCGTAGCCACCTCCTTGCAGGATCTCCATATATCGTGTATGAGAGCGGCGCAGGCGCTCGCATGTGAATCATGCGGGATGAAAATTTATCATAGCATATTTATCAGGCTGGAAACGTTTGGGAAACACGCTAGAGCTACTGGAACCTGGAACGGCTCACCTTGCTTGCTTTTCCAGTGCCCCGCCGCTGCGATTTATGCCCCCACGTACCAGATTGAAGTCACGTGAAAGGATTAACCAAGGAATTAAGGTCAACGATCCTCTCCCTCTCAGGAGGTCGCCTCCGGTTCTGTGATTAAGATCGAGGCTAATATTGTTCTCGATTGCCAGACTACCACACTCATTGTTAGACAGGTATTCAAGGGGTAATAAAGTTCACACTTATATTTCATAATCTAATATAAGCTTGTGATTTAGTTCCATCAGATTTGAATAACAATTCGAGCTTTAACTTACAAGCTTTTTCATTCCCATTGCACGAATGCTCAACAACAGTAAACTTAAGTATACTTAACCTTCTTTCCTCTATTTTTCCCAGTTTTTCATCAGTTTAATCAAAAGCATTTAATCATTTGTACGATATACTCCATTCTTTGTATACTTGTATACTTGTATACACCATGCACACCAAATGCCAGAACAAAGCTGTTGAAGCATTTATTAATCGACCAACAATTCCCAACGTCCACAGTCTCATTAGAATGAGCCGGCGAGCACAGGGGGAAAATTGGGATGAAAAATAATGACTGCGCGCTTGGAATTTACGTGGCGGTACTGCGCTAGTATTCCGGGGGTGCTAGCAGTCGTAAAGAGGGGCGAAAAATAAATCAAGGAAGTAGGTGACGGCGGCGGTGCTCGCCCGCTGAAGTACTTATATATATATATATATATAAATGCATATATATATGCATTTACATTTCATGCTGTGTTTCGCCGTTTGCCGGGAGAAAAAAAAAGGCCGCGTACACACCGCCGCCCATGCTCGCTCATGCTCCAGTTTTTCCGTGCTGCTGGCTTCAGCCTGCGACAGAGTGGAGCGGAGTGAATATTCAGCATGCCTGGCTGCGCGTACGCCCGGCTAAATGGAAATCGCGACGTAAATATTAGTACATACATGCGGCTAGGCACGAGCCGGTATTGGGGGCGGCTGGAGGCGGCTGGGGGAGTGGGCGAACGGGCGGGGGTTGGTACGCGCAGGGACAGCGGGAGGAATTATCGCGATTTAATTACGTAATGCCGCAACTGCGGGATTGTATGCGTACACATGCGAGAGGGCACATGTGCCGCGGTCTTGGAGTGCACCGAATGGACCTCAAACCCCCACGGTATGTTCATCGGGATATGCATGCTCTAAGACGTCGAATCGCTTGTTAATCAGAGCACCATTACACCCCGTACGCTACACGCCAGCCGATCTACCTCAGCCTCTCCATCGCTTCTGTCTACACGTATCTGAGTAAACGTTGCACCTGTAATCGCTCTCGCACCTCTGAAACATGACTCGGCATTCAATGCGACATGGTCTGTTGCATAAATTATTCCTGTGGATAATGTGGTAAGCGTATAAAGTCTTTCGAAATCCTGAAATACTCCGTCCATCATTCCTCTCCTGTCATTGTGTAAATTTGAAATTTTATATGTGTATTAGTCACATCGATTGTTAATTCCAAATGGAAATAGTTATTAGTCCCTTTCGAACGAGCATAATATCCCTCGATATCGTGAAAATCGTTAGTTGTCCATAAAGCGCAATGCAACCTTTTTATTACATGGTTATTTTGTACCAGGCTTCGTATACTCGTGGAATGCAAAATTCCCTGGTGTGCTGGTATATTACGCCTTATCATTTTATGTGTAATGAAATGACCAGGTAATTCGACGCTTCAATTTTGGAGTATAAAGATAAATCGAATCAGTAAATTGGCGCAATTGGGTTGAAAGAGGAGAACAAATTCGTAATACTAAAATTCCCCGGGAAATATTTTCAGGCCATATTTATGAGAATCACAAAACCGAGAAAATTCCAAAAGCAGATAATGAAAGGATACTGCCCTGTATTGTTTACTTCTTCGGGTAAATGTATGGAGCGACTCGTATATACCTGACCATCTGAAACTATTACTAGTTTTAATATTCTCTCAGATTCAGGTCAATTTATCAGTGACAGTGCAAGTGACAAGCTGTCTCCAGCAATTCAAGTCGAGATGAAATCCAATAGAAGAATTATCAATTTATCCATTTTTGTTTAATCGTACCAGTATCTTCTATCAGTAATAGTGTAACTGGCAAATTTTCTTGAGCAACTCTATTATTACTTGCAAAAACATTGTTTTAGTCTTTTTATTTAATGTGCTTTGCGAGAAACTCAAGACGTTGATTGTGCAGAGAACTGTCATGATTTTCGTCTATCATTATTACTGTCTGGTGCAACGAGGTGTTAGTGGTAGAGCGGGCACATGACGTGATTTGCACGGACGTAGAAGCGATGGGGTCAGGCTCTGATTAGTGTACACGGTATGCTGTAGCATTATATCTTAGAGGTCGACGCATCGGTGAGCCATGGGAACCGGGAGTCCTCGGTTACTGCTCATCTCGACGCTGCAAACCGCCGGGATATTCGCCTGGACCTGCCAAGATGCCTCAAATCCGCGGTTATATCGATCCGGACCGCCAGAATCACAAATACGTGACCCGAAAATGTCCAATCCTCGTCGCGCCAAGCATACATCAGACTCCGAGACGCGCCGGGAGCTTCACGTATACTCGGAGCAATATGGCCAAGCTTATACACTATGTAAACTTGTCTAGTTTACAACATTATGTATAAATCAGACTACTGTTTTCTCAGTACGCGTGCTATCCTGATGGTAATATTCAAGTCTCTATTGAAAAGTATTATAAGTTTTATCGTCTTCTTGTTAGCTTTGCATTATCTTCACAGTCTGTTATCGACTGTATATTTTCAATTACATGTATTTATTAGAGTCGTGTTTTAAATATAGGAATATCAGGAATTCTCATTTTTGTTTGAACTGGTGTTGTTTCATAAAGGGTGGAATAGCCAGGGAGTAGTATCGATGTAACTGAAACAGTAGCTGTTCGCAACAGCCGGGGATTCACTTGGAAACTCACTACCGTTCTGTCCGCGCGGCAACGCTATAATTACGCGTACGTGAATGTACGTTATGAAAGTCGATTAATCATCGTTCTCTCTCTGCGCGAGTGCAGCCAGTGTATCTACGATCGTTTACCGATAACAATCGGCTCGTTCCAATCGGCGGCGGACTAGAAAAATCCCCGACTAATTATCGCTCGGTGCGGCCCCCGGTGAGGAGGCCTCTCGCTCCCGCCCATTTGACAAACTCGATGACAGCGATGCTATCGTGCTCCTTTCGCGAAAAGCCTCGACGTTCCCCGATTGGTTAAGCAATTAGTACAGCACCATTACTCGTCGAACTGAAGTAATGAGAACTAGACGATGTTCGTGATATCATGCGATATCACCGACCTAGACAGTGGCATGCGAGCTTTCGCAGACAATAGCCTTCATACTTTTCCCTCTGCCAGAGGACAGTAGAATATACCCTCGGTTTTTTATAGGTCAGACTTTGAAAGTTTCATTCATGTTATATATCTAGATAGAGTCACTAGATTCGAGTGACAATGCATTCAAAGAAACTTTGCAAAGACTCCCTTTTTAACTCTTGTGAAATATTAAATATAGAAACATCCTGTATATAATTCGGCTAAAGATAGACGATTCATCTAGATATTCGTATGAATAGCATATTCTCCAAATAGTCGGAATCCGTGCAAATTGGAGGTTTCGTTGTTGCTTCAGTTGAAATTAGCCAAACAGATTTGAATATACCGTGAAATATTGCGAGCGAGTCATCATTCTACGGTTGAACCGCAAACTCTTTCGGTGCGTATATGCAGGCCCCGACATCGCAATCAAGTGGGCCCAATCAGGAAATTCGTGCAAAAATCGCGGCAGCGTGGCGGTCGGAAGGCAAAAAAATCCGATCGACCTCGATGATTGCGCTCGGCTTCTATATACAGCGCGGGGCTGATGATCCCGACGCTCGCCCAATGATTTACGCCGAAAGGCAGAGTCACGCTGGTAAACGCCGGTAGCATGATGGGAAGGTTAATACACGCTAAGTAGCCGGTGTGTACGTACCAGTTTGTAACGGACCGCGTCGACGATTGTGCTCCATCCTGACCGAATGCATCGGCAGCATGCTACCCTTCAACCTACAGGGTGTGATCGAAGTTTTGTTAACAATACTGGTTTTTAATCACAGCACTCTAACGTTTTGTATTCACAAGAATCTTTGCCATTAAAAAGTTTCTTAATCAGCGAACAGAGCTCTGACTTTTTTGGTCTAGGTATCATTTTTAGTAGTAAATTTGTTTGAATATTTTTTTGGTCCAGATCTTATTATCAGCATTCACTTTATTACATGCGTTTATATATTCGTGTGATAATAAGTTCGTGATCCTTACTAACTACGGAGGATATTTACTATTTAACGTTTCCTTTGTCAAACAGGCAATGATTTCGAAGTATATATATCTCGGGATCCTCCCACTTCCTGTAGTGCTAGTATAACCTTCCGTAAAGTCCTCGGAAACGAGTAGTTCTCCGTGAAACACGACCAGTTTTGCAGGCCGAAGTCAATGGCCTCGGGGCGGGTTAATAAAAATTTGCATCGTAACGCGTGCTCGATTAACATAACATCCGCGCGCCGTCGCTCCCCCTTGACGACCTATTGAACACCGAGAGAGAACGGAGGTGGTACGGGATTCCTCCGAGGACCCGTGCCGAATTCTTGCTGCGTTTAGTCCACGAATTACAGACGCGTATCATCATATAGGTTTCGTTTAATTATATAGAAAGAAAGTTAATTTGATCAGTTAAGGCTCATTTGTTTCTTGTATCAATTTGGTCCATTTAAGAAACAGAATTAATATAGAAAAGCAAGACTCGTATCTTTTATTTCTCAGTAAAAACTATTAACATTCAAACGTGTACGATTTCATCACGCTGATGTTACTGCTATGTTAAATTTATTATACTATTTTAAAGTTTATTTAATTTTGTTATGTTATACATTATATCTTTTTATCATGATCTCATTACTTGAACTATGCAGATCATCCACATAGTGTGTGACTGTCCCAACCAATACATGTGTTTTAATTCGCTCAATTTCTCAAGCGCCAAATCGCCACTTACATTAACCAAGCGCGTCGATTACCTTTATCGCATAGCCTGAACCGGCCGTTTAAGCCGCTCTCATATAACCACCGCTCGATTAACGGGCGACTTTCGACGCCGGCCGCGCGATTAGTCCGTTCCAATTTCCACGGGTACACGGGTCCCCATCGGTAGGTCACTTAGACCGAATCAGCACCTAGCAAATTAATCTCTCGCACCGCTAAATTCGGTAGTGTAGACCCTTTCGCTTGAATTATATCGATATAAGTTCTCTGCTCCACGCCTTTGCCATATTCCTTTCCTACATTTTCTCGCATATAGTTCATCATTTGCTCGTTAGTTTTCTGTTATTTGGTACAATATTGTATAAGGCTTTGAACTTTTCCATTTGTGTCTTTAAACGAGAACTCGTTACTCAGTCGTCTAACACTTAGATTCTTGGTATGGATTTTTGGGATTAACAAGATCAGGGTGTCATTTAATCTTTCAGTGAAAGCCGGGCCTTTGAAATTGCATTCGTCCTATCTATCCGACTAGTAATTAGCGTAATTGGCCAGAATGATTGCGCGGTGAGAGAGTGAGAGAGTAATTTAGAGGGTCGAGCACTTTAAGTCAAAATTCGCGAACGTGGGAGTAGCACAGGAAACCCGTATTCAACAAAGTTGCAATAGCCGTGTATCCGTGGACCTGCTTCGTAGGATGCGGAGCACGCTAATAAGTAATCCAGGGGCCGAAATGCAGGCATTGCCCGCAACGAAAGCAGATGGCAAAGCCTGCCGTTCGCCGTTCTCTCGCTCCGGGCTGAGCAGAGTTCACTGCGGCGATTATAATAGTTGCCGAGCGGAGTAACCGGAAAGCCCCTGCACTTTGAGGAAAATTTACAAATAAACGGGACGCATGACACCACAACTAAAAGTTAGCCAGCGCTGCTATCCCCCAGCTCTTACATCGGCCGAGAGCCGCGTAATCATGCTCAACCAAATGCCACTGTCCCCAATTACAGCCGCTTATAATCAAACTGCTTTTCCGTCCAGTCAATGCACCCAATATTATCGATATACTATAATGTAAGTTCAAGACTACATGGTTATTGCATATGAATATAGTACTCCCACATTCTAAAAGCGTAGTTTCAGACTTTCCACAGACCGCCGTAATTCGTAGAAAATTTAGTTTTCGACTTGTTATCGAATTACCTAAAAAAAGCCCGGTTGGCTGGGGCTCTAATAGGCGGTGGCCAATTATAAAATGAGAAATGTCGAACGTCGGTGGGGCGGGAAAGGAAGGGAAAGGGGGCATAATTTTCCCATTTCTCAGCAGGCGTCCGACAGGATAATGGGGAGAGAGGGGTGCTGTCATTCGTCTCCGGCGAGGCGTACGCTAGCTAGGTACACGGCCAGCAAGGAATTAACACCATGTGCCGGGAAAAGAAGCTACCCCAATCTGTGATTTTTACGGCTCATCGGGGGTTTCGGTGTAGAGTATGCGGTATGTGTATGTAGTAGGAGGAAGCCGGCTGGCCGGATAGAGACATTTGTTAACGTAGATCTCAGGTCGCATTCTGCTTCGGGCGGCTCTCGCGAGCACGCACCCCTTGGAAGCGAAGCCCCCTCGGGCAGCGCGACACTTCAGTACGCCGGACCCTCTTGATTTATTATCTCGATTGTCATTACTGCAAAGCCCGGTGTATCGCTAGGCCACGGCCAAATGCGGCCCGCGCGCACCGACCGATGCCGCCGCCGCCGCCGACGCCGCTTCTGCTCGTCTCTCTGCATTAACATGTTAGCCGAGCGTGCATACACGTCGGGACAGGCAGACAGACAGTCAAACAGAGAGAGGGATATAGGCGCGAGCCCAGAGAGAGCTGGCAAACAAACTTTTGTCAGGATTACGCGCCGCTGATTTCGGCCCATCGACCATCCGATATTGTATGTAGGTATTAGGCCGTGCCTGTGTGCGTGTACGAGCGTGTATGACTATCGCTCGCTGGCCATCCAGAGATATAATGCCGAGATGTCAAGCGAGTTAATTGCACCGTCGCTCGGACTCCATTCCCTATTCACTGGGAATCGCTCGCTCGCTCCTGCGGAACCGAGGAAAAATTGACACTAACACACGTGTGCGCGTCGTGTTACATGGACACGTTGCGAGACAGGAGAGGGTTGCGAGGTCCTCTCGCACTCGCTGGTCCTCGCGACCAGCCCCCGACACTGTCGCGTTTCCATAAACGAGCACCCTACGAGCAACATATCGTACCTTCCTCCTCGCGCGCGCCCGCGCGCACGCACGATGTGTGTGCTACGCTCGAGCATAGTCTGATTTATTGCTGACACTTTCTCACGAGTACTATCGGGCATTACGCCTGTGATTAATACCTCCGGCGAATTTATAGTTTTCCTACTGGCCGCGCGCTGATGGCACTGCTGGTCTGCAGAGTCTCTTTTGACAGGCTGATTTTCGCATTTGGGGTTCGTTGATGCGCCCTGACAGTCATGTTTTATCTTGGGTTTTGTTCATTCTTTCATAATTATTGTGATTAATCACTTGCTGTTTGGATGATTGGCCAAATATAGTATTTTATTTATGAGAATCTATTAAACCGTGGAACATAAAGTTTCTCAATTGTGAAACTCAAGTCATGTGAGATAATCTTGTATCGTTTTCCAAGTATCGATGGCGTAAGAGGGCTGCCTATAAAATCGAACATTTTGAACATTCCCGAGCAAATATCCTGGGAACGTGTACGAATATGGGACCCAGTTGAAAGAGCTGCGAGGGCAGTGACGAAGCTGGAGAAAGAGAGTGTGGGTCTTGGGTTGGGTTTGGGCCGGTACCGATATGAAATATAGATTACGTTTTCCTGCACACGGACACCGTTATGGGATACACGGTGCACGGGACACGCGTGTTTCGCGGACACATCGCTGGCACTCTGGTGCGTATGTATGTAAAGATTCGTGTAGAGTATAGGCCGGGTTATTTATATGGCCAAGAACAGTGGTCGAACCTGCACATCCGTTACATATTTTACCGGGGGAGCGCCGTTAAAGTAATATCATGGAGGACATTCGTGGGGCAACACAGACAGGGTATACAAGCACAATACGTGTATGGCACTACCTGCATTGTTATACACTTAATAAGATGTTATATTCGTTAAGGAAATCTCCAGACTGGAGTTCATTCATACACATTTTGAAAATGCTATTTATTAATGACTATACATATCTCTCGTAAAATAAAGAATCAAAATTCAAAAGTATTGGTCCAGATTCTCTGTCATTTATACAAAGGAACTTCTAGGTAAAGTTTCCCTCTTTTAGTGACAATTCAAAATCAAAAATATTGTTTTATTCCGAGATACAGGTATGCGTAATGCCACACTTTCAAAAAGATTGGATTAGTTTCCGGCGCAATGAAATGGATATAGCTGCGCTGCGAGGGCTCTCGCTTTTCTCGTGTATACGTATGCAAGGACACGTGTAGTGTGCGGCCGCGTTATTTATACGGCGAAGAACAGTGCTCGGACTCGTGCATCCGTTACATATTTTACCGCGGGAGCGCCGTGTTTTTTTTTTATCGCCTTATGATTAATCGATCCGTGCACGGCCTGCCTAAAAATACAGCCGCGGGGTACCGGGCTCTTCTTCCTCAACGGGCTTCACTCGCCCTCACGTGCCGGGGAAATCTCAGCTTGTGATGCGCCTCGTTTATTCTCGCTGACGAGTAGCATCATTAATAGGAGCTGCCTCTATGTCTAATGTATCTAGAAAAGATTCACATAAGAATACCATGCTAGTTTCTAGTGTCGAAATGCATTGACTTTTTAACTTTTCCTCCTTAGGTTGTATCCTATTTTGGTCTTTAGAAACAGAAAAATTACCTTCCACTTTTCTTTAATATTAATTAGCTCTAACGTCAACTACTTGAAGATGAGGTATTAAAAGAACTCTTATCTACTAAATCTTCGAGTCTCAATCCTTCTTATTCCACACCTCGACTTTTGTACCTTCATAAGATAATACTAACTGATTAGAACCTGCCATCGAGAAAAGGAATTTGCCCCGCCAGCATCAGATCCATATCTGGAACCAATTAGGAGCATCTTGTTATAGCATGCGGCAATTCCTCGTTTCGATTCTACAGTAACAATGGTATCGTGTATTATAGCTCGTACATGTGAGTGCTCTGTTTCAAGAGGAAACACGGAGGGGTAAGCTGGCAGCAAGGTATAGCGAACCGGCGTCTCCGAAAATAATAATCGCCTGATACTTCCGGCCGATTAGCATAGGGAATCCATAATTATCCCAAGGCGGTCTCCCCTTGTGCGAGGGTGCATTGCTCCCGTAGCCATCCCCTTCATGTAAGTTACGCAGAATGATACACGGGGCGAAAGGGTGCCCTGAGCACAAGAGGGAGACAAAGTGAGTGAGAGAGAGAGAGAGAGGGAGAAGGAGAGACAGAGAGAAAGGAAGGGAGAGTCTGTAGAACACTCGGGCAGGGTGAGAGCGTCCCTCGACTGCTATAAACCAATGCCTTGTTGCACAGTTCGTAACAACGATCCCGCCAGGACAATAAAGAGACACGCTTTCGCGAGCTCGTTTACACGTGTACACGCGCATTCTCGCCCGAGGAACTTGAGAGTATTATTAGTTAAGTAGCACGGAGTCATCCTGGCTCTTCCTCCGAAACTTTCCTTGATCGCGAACGTCTGTTCTGTTGGTTTCAACAGAGTTAGTTCCCAGGTCCTCGTGCATTGTCTCGTTTACTTTAGTCGCTTGTGGTTTGGAAAAAACATTTAACGTTTAAGTTACTACGACTCAAGTTAGACTATTTCAATTGTGTAAAAAAGTTGGAGTCGATATTAGAATTACAATGACCATGGATCAATTTCAACTGTTAATTACAGTAATACGACTTTTCGTATATCCCTTGGCATTGTCAATGCATTTCTGGTAAAAGAGTGAAGAGTAAAGTTGGCCGATGGCGACTTCATTAGCCTGGGTGAGTCAGTGCAGCAAGCGCAATTCCGTGAGGCCGTCAACTTCACCCGCTCCGAGAAAGCGAATGGATCTCTCTCGCGACTCCCGAAAGCAGCGGGCGCAGATTCGACGAAAGAATGGACAGGTACATGCGCCGCGAGACGGCGGGGTGGTGGGGGAGGACTGGTCCAGGGAGAGGAGAGGGCGAGGAGGAGGAGGTGAGGTTTTAGGGGGACGAAGAATGGTACGATGAAGAGACGGCACTCTTCCGGAGGATGAAGGAAGACGTGGCGTAGGTACGCGCACAGAAAAGGAAGCAGGTCGAGCTCGAGGAAGGAAGAGCGAAGAAGGAGAGAACCACCAGAAGAAGACAGGAGAGGAGGAGGAGGGAGCGGCAGGAATGAAAAAGCAAGGAAAAAAATCGGCCGTTCTGTAGATCGCACGCCATGGGACGACGACTGGATTCTCTTTTCTTGTGGCCCTCTTTGTCTCCTCGCTTTTTCTCTCTTCCTTCACTCTAGTTCGCCGGCTTATTCTACTGGCCATCTCCCTTCAGACCTCGCGCCGTCTCTTTGGTGATTTTGCCCTGTACATTCTCGGACGCAAACATACGCTACGACTCGACCGAGAGTAACTTTGTCTTCGATTAATTCTGATTGTTGTCCCTGATATTAGCTTTCAAGTAGATACCTTTCTCATTAAACACGAAATTAGCCGAAATTATCTTAAAGTACCTTTGTCTATCTATTAATTAATAGAAACATTTCTATATTCATTTCTTGATTATACATAAACATAGAGAATGATAGAGAATGTTCCAATGATCAAACAAATCGGATTCGTGTTAAATCCATCGAGCAATCTCTCCAAAATCCGTGCAAGATTTCTCGTGTTTAGTATCAGGCTTCGTAGCCCGATGCCCCGAGATGAAAAATGCTAATCCAATTAAAGGGAGGCGCGTTAATTGTCATTAAAGCCCAGCGCCCCGAGCTACCGGGGGATCGGGGCTCCCGTAAATTAAGCTGCTCTCGTCGGAACTCATTATTTAGAGAAGGAGCGGGCGAGATCGTGAGAACTAAAAGGTTCCAAAAAGAACGGTGTCTGGGCCTCGCCAGTAGGTACACAACTCGGTGTAGATAGGGAAGAGAGGGTGGGGAGAGCAGGGGGAGCAGGGTGGAGAGCCCTCTTCCCGAGCGAGAGAAGAAGAGAAAAAATGCTGTTTCGTCTCTGCCAAGTTTTCGCGGCGGATAATGGCGCGAACACAATGCAAGCGGTGCGCGAATTCCAGAAGTTGCGCCTAATGCGAAGAGTGAGAAAGAGAGGGAGAGAGAGTGAGAGAGGGAAAGGGAAGGCGGCTTTTGATTATCTCGACTGTACCTGGCTCCTCCCTCCCTCTCCTCTCGAGACACTGTATCGAAGGAAGAGATGCGAGAAGAGGAAAGGAGAGCGGGTGAACTGGAATCGGAAAGAGTAGGATGAGAGAAAGAGTACTGAAATGCCTTGGTGCACATGTACAGTTACTCTCTAAAAGATTCCGCTTTTGCGATGTCTTGAAGTGCAAGGAATTAGATAGTAAAAGGTGTTTGGTTTTATTTGGTGCTTTTATATCTAGGAATATAGAAAGAAGAGAAGTATTTTTTGGAGAGTCTTAATATTTCTGGGAGTAACTGTAGGTGTGGAGGATTCGCGAAGCAAGCGGGGCCATCCTCTCTCGGCGCAAGGAACGCAGAGATCGAAAGAACGTATGGCACAAACGCGTGCACGATGGACCGATCAGCCGTATGGGCAAGGCTCATTATAACTTTTATGACCGGTCATTCCGTCAGCCTCGAGACTCGACGCGGCATCCAAAGGATACGTTAGTCTCAGTCGTGTGTCTGTATCCTACACGCACCATCCAAACCGATCGCACTCTTCCGCCAGATTCTTTAACGAGACTCGGCAAAAATTATCTTTACAAAACAGAAGAATAACAAAGATTCAAGACTGTAAGAATGCTCGATAAATACAGTTGAAAATTGATCATTCTCAATCGTTAGTTATTTCAAATGACTTCTACCCGCCTCTTTGAAGTATGGATTTTTTAGGATGTTGAATATCCTCACCATTGGTTCATCACTCATGGAAAATATCACATCTTACACGAGATCGTACTTACAATGACCGTCCTTCTGTCGGCGAATTAACTTGGAAGGTGAAACAGCGTAGATTACTGTGATGCTGAAGTTCGCGACTTTGTAAGGGAATAATGAGCGGGCAGATTAAGGATTCGTTTTCTTATTCTCTACGTGCATCTGAATACATTGAGAGTGGAATGATTCGGTCCAGCGTGTCTTAATGTGCCTACCTGGGGTGCCGGGCGTGTATATGCAGCGAGGCCGCCAGAGGGGGGGGGAACAGTCATTCCTTGAGAGGCTCTCTCGCCGGTTCTCTACCTGATTCCGCGGGTCTGTTAAAGTGGATTAACTCGTTCCATCCCTAACGAAACTAGGCCGCGCGCAATTTATCATTTTGATTTACAGCGACATAAATTCCCCGAGCCTGCGAAGACAGAAGTGTATCTCTGGGAGTTACCGCTGGCTACTGTCTCTAGATTGGGTCAGTTGCCTGGCTGGCCACTCACCACCCCTGACACGTGCCTTGCTCCCCCGAGAAAAATTATTGTCCTCATTAAGCTCGTGCTATTTCCATCTTGTACCTCGTATCTAAAATTGTCGTTCTCCCTTTTGTAAATTTACTAGAGACCGATTCAGTTAACTTCTCAATTTCCAATTTTCATACAGTAAATCCTGATCAAATTTGTATTGACGAATCGAATTTCATATTTTAGTCTTTCTGTTCAGAGACGTTTGAAGCAAAAGGTGTAATTTTCGTGAAGCTCGAATTAAAATTTATACGACGCAAATGTAGATATACACGCGCAAGAAATTATTACAAAATCGTTTATTGCTCGGTTGGTTTATGGACTCGGCATTGAATATGAATTACCCCGATAACACGAGTGTCCGTTTCAAAGTGAATAAACCCGCCGGTAATTATCGATCTAAATTTAATCGCAGCTTTGGCAATTCCAATTTCCATAAAGTGATAAGAGCCGCCCGGTAGCACATTCCAACTGGGAAAATAGGAGGGCGTGCCGAATAATTCAGCTATCTTCCTCCCGTATTGAAATAGCATCGACTCCAGCTGCGCCCGCGTTAGTTGAGATGCTATCTTGGCGCGATCACTGCGGATACATTCAGCATCCACTTTTACAACGTGTCCACGTCAGAGGGGCCGCGCGTTAACGCATCGATTCATTGCAGCCGGGCAAAGCTTTGCGAGCGCATTCGCCGGCGGCTGTGTGCGACGAGTGAGCGTTTTTTAAGTGGAGCGAACACGATTGGAACGTACCAACGTAGAAAGGCGTAGTCGACGGAGCCTTTAATAATGGATCGCTATGGTAATTGGGGCGTAAAAGATCGACTAATCCCGCGGCACGATTTGCCCTGCAACCGGAAAAAGGGACAACGCACGGTATAGAGAATCTTCTCTCTTCACTTGGCATCTCCCTCCTCTTCTCCCTCTCTCCTAGCTGTACTACGTGAGCTTCCTGGATCACGCATCTCCACAAACCGGGCGCCGGACCGGTCAGCTTCCGTGCTGTACGTGCAAGTCAATTTACGGGAGAAAATAGCTGGGCGAAATTGTTTCGTCTAAGGTAGTGGTTAATTTAGCCTTGGATTCCACCGCGCTGGCGAACAGGCAGCAGGACAGCGGTGGTCACTCCTTATTTGCAACGTGGTTTCCTATCTATTGTGAATGTGAAGCCACTACAGTCAGTTTGCAATGACTTTTCGCTTGCATTAGTTACAATCGTTGTACAATAACTTTGATGACTTTATACTAGTGATAGAAAGTTTAAGAAAATATTTCTTATTGGATCCTGTGTGGAAATGGTCTTTAAAAGGTGTTCTAGGTGTTATACATTTTGAAATTAAACTATATACATGTGGGTGACATTATTTCTATAAATGTCCACTGGAAAATGTGCTACTTTCCTAGTTTCATTTTAATTTCGAGACGTATTACATGTAGAAAACCATGTGCCAACCCCTCCTCCTAGTGGTAAAGACCGGGTAACGAGGGTCTAATGTGCTTCCCTCGGCGAACGGGGCTCTGGCTTTTTTGCTTCGATTTCAGCTTCCAATTTTCACAGCCTCCCCCTGAAACCCTTCTTACATCAGGTCCACTATTTTCAGGCTCAGGTACACTAAATTTTAACCCTCGTCCAACCATTTCCTTTACCTGCCCAAGATTTTCCTCAATAATATAAATCTCTATGCGCATATAATAATTAGAAACAATGTTCTCCAGTGATTCCTGCGGAGTCCATTGTCGAGGCAAGGTGTCCACGTTAAAGCTGATAGGAAATGATACCCTTTCCGAAAACGATGTGTGTGTATGGTGATTGGGATGCACATGCGCCGGTGTTCACGAGCCCCATTGATTCACACTGTTGTATCGCGCTCGTGGAAGTGTGTGTGTGGATCTCTCGAAGCGTGTGAGTTTCGGTGTGCGTTGAAATGTGTGTACAGAGCCGAAGAGCATTTGCGCACCTGTGCGCTCTCGCCGATTACGTTTGTGCCGATAATCATAGCGGACTGCGGCGCCGGCTAGGGACAATAACCGAAGGGCCTCCTTCTCTTCCATTAATACAGAGAGAGAAAGCCGTAGAAGGTGGCCGAGAATGCGAGAGAAAGCCGCCCGAGGGTGTAGGTGAACGGTACACCGCAATCGATTGTGTGTTGCAAGGGGTGCGCGCACCCCTCATCCGCGATATTTTCCTTGTGCGCGCTTTTCCCGACGACCCTCGACGCCCTTTCACCGCGACGCGCGCCGTCTAAATCGGAGTAAGGAGCAGGGCGTTGTTTCCGTGAAAGTACGCATTGCCGCGGACTCGCGCTTTTATTCAATCACTCGAACACCGTCCGATGAATCACAAGAGTAATCGTACACCCTGATGAACGAATAGGCATTTTATACTTGAGAGTAATTACAGTAGAGTCTATTAATTATTTATAGTAATAGTGCGTGATATTTCACAGCAGCGGGTCATTCCTTTTTACGCGATGTCATTGGCCCTATCGTTAGACCGATTCTTTTCGGGGTCGAAGCTTTCTGAGGGGGTCTATGGGTTTCAGGGTAGTGGCGTTGCGGGCACACTAATATGAATATTTTATTAGACTCGATCCATTAACACCTGCGTAAGGTATACTTGGAAGGGTGCTGACGAGCGCGCCGGTAATCGATCGGCCTTTACGAAGGGTTGCTCGTGCCCTTTCTCTAGGTTTCCAGGCTTTCTTGTCATCATCATCATCCCCCGCTTGACGGAATTCGGGTTCCGATAACCTCTGCTTATTTTAGTCGATCTTGTCCGCCCTCGGAGAACATTGGCAGCCAAGGACGCTTGTGAGGAAACATTTGTACAACTTATTAGACCATCTTACACCCCGCAATTTTATTGAATTATCGCCGATTCCTGCCACGGTGACAGTTTTTTCTTCCTCCCTTCTCTCTCACGTTTCCGCCGGCGGATATTGCGGCCTACACTCGGAACACACGGCTCTCCCTTTGCCTCGTGAATTCTTTAACGAGGCTTTGTGCCACCGATTGCTTTCCCCCCTTTTCTTCTGTGACCCAGAGGAATAATCCGGGTCACAGGCTTTCCGCGCGGCGATAATGAGTGGGTTCGGTTTTTAGAATATCTTTGGCAAGCGATTGGAGAGCACGGCGGCCCCGTTTCTAGGCTTCGAGAGCCATTAGTGCGGTTCTCTCGTCAGAGTTCCTATCAGATCTCTATGAGAAAGAGATCTCATTTGAGCGTCTTATATTTTCGTGATCCTGAATATACTCAGAATTAGAATCAATCGTATTTTAAACCGTGAATGTTTTTTTTGCATATTGCATTTTCTTTTCCCAGTTAATGTAATACATCCTATTAAAACCAGAATTCTATTTTAGTTTTGCTATTAACATTATATAATTCCACATCAGAAATTAGATTGCCCGAGGACAATAGTTCCATTTCGAAAAGTCAAAAGCGTTTGACTCCACAAAGTATACGTAGTATAGCCGTAGTTTGAAAGAAGCGTTGTAGGAAGGGTGAAGCAAAGCGAGTAAGGGGGATCTGGTCTGGAAGCAGTATAGTTTCGAAGCGAGGCTCTGGGCAACGGGTATGTGTAGGACGTAGAGCGGGATTACCACAGCGCCAGGCAAACTAGGCAATTGCCGAGAAAGGGATGTGGACGATCGAGAGGAAAGGAGAAGCTGAAATTGATTATCTAGCTAGGCGTACCTCGTGCGATGCGTGCACTCGACTGGTCCAGCATCGCCGCAAAATTATCGACACTCTTTTCGTATTCAATTATCTCGAGACGTGGGGCATTCCTGTTGTGCTGCGGCGGTAGATGAGTTTCACAGAAAGGATCGCGTCTGCCTCGTGTCCGACGCAATGCGTGCTTTGCCTGGATTTGCCTTTCCTCTCACGTGTCTTTGTTACCGGAAACCTACGTGGACATTGTAGTTCCAAGCCTTTGTCTTCTCGAGTCCAGGCCTACCACATTTCGTACACAATAAACTTGCTCTATAATACATTTTTTAATTACTACACCATTCTGAAATTCGAATGGTGGAGCTGGAGTCCATACTAGATGGAGTTTATTAGGGTGTATCGTTTGTCTTTCGAATAATCAATTAGTCAGGACATATGAAGCTCACTGCAATCTAATTAGTCTTTCTCCCCTTCATAGATATCTAAATTTAAACCTAAATGGCAGTGCAATATTACGAGTTAATTAACGTGCCAAGAATCTTAGTATTGCGTAGAAGCACGGAGCAATAATTACTTCCATTCTAGCGGGGCATTGAGTTCGAAGCTTAAACATTGGAAAACAGAGGGAACAAGTGGAAATCCAAACAGGGGTCGCGTGCAATAAACAAGCCGGAGAAGTTCGCTTTCATAAATCTAATCAGAAGCTAGTTCTCGCGGATGGGGGTCACACAAGGTACATACGTATGTACATACTACTAGCGGTGATGGAGTGTTTATCTAGCAAGGAAAACTCGGCGGTCCAGGCCACCTTCGTGGATATTCTCGATATTGAAAAACATTCCGGGAGCAACAGAGCATCGTCCCAGACCTCGAGCGTCTGTTTATCTATCGACAATTAAAAAGGACGAGCTCCTCGTGGCAGTGAGTCGTCGATTGCGTGGCCGGGTTTCGTGACAGTGTGATTTCTTGTTCAATGCTGCTCGCATGAGAAAGCAAACATACGTAAACTCGCGGTATCATAACACACGGCCGACTTGTACCTTTTCCTTTTTCTCTCGTTTTTTCGGGGAGAAAAGAATAGTCTAGAGACATCGTTTTGTGGAGACAGGCTTCGATATATGTGTGGTTAATATTGTAAATGGGTAAAACAAACTTAGGTGGCTCATATCACAAGGAGTATAAATTTGTATTATTCTGTCACGGATTTCTTTTGAATCTATCGAGTGTTTATTAGTCTTTTTAAATAGTGTTTCCTTAAATTCGTTTTCTTAGAATTCGGTTGAACATTTTTAAGTGACGCGAAGAGTAGTTTAAAGCTAGTTTTCATCAATTACGTCGATGCTTACTTTGATACTTCTGTTGTTATTATCTTTTTATTGCAGCACTGCTCGCGCTGTAGTTTTGTAACTCTAGTAAACATAAATTGAGAGGAGTTTCATTTGCAGTTAATGTGCTTGAATCCTGGTCCAGTTATAATAAAGAACGACAGGTATTCTGTAGTCGGGTGAAAAGTTTCGGAAAATCGACACGTCTTGGGTGCTCGCGACTCCATTTTACTGTAACAAATCTTAGAAGTAGTCTTTTACTCCTGTCGACGACAATCTTGCGGCAAGTTGTAACGAAGTTGTAAATGTCCCAGGGTAGTGAAGACTCTCCGGGGGGGCCTCGCCTTCCTCGACGATGTAACAAACGCAATTTCGTTTTGCCCGAGAGACGAGAGGAGCGCGCATAAGTCTCGAAATTGCTTCTCGCTTTAAGATGTTCCACGACCCAATTCTCCCTTGACGTTTTTTTACGATAGCCGTTCTTATTTAAGTGGAACCGTGCAGCAGTTTGGTCGCAGCGTAAACTGCGAGTCACTGCCATTTTTCTTCGAGCTACTTCATAATGCATTTGAATCGAAATAAGATGAAACTTTGGAATCTCGAAGATGAATAGGTTGGTAGTTAGTTTCCCGCACACGATTCAACTTTGAAGGCTTTCGAACTTCGTCAGATCGCGGTTACCGGATGAGAACCCAATAACTTTCTTCTCGCTTCTAAAGAATTCTCCGCGAAAGAAGCTCCGGAGTTTAATTAACAACGCGAAAGGGCAGAGAAGAGTGAGAGGAACGGAGAACACATGGGATAGAGAAGGTTCCAAGTTTTGCGTGGCGTCGCGTGTTGTTCACCTCCGAGCAACAATTTCGAAGCTGGCTTCGAATCAGTTCATTTCAGTGCTTCGCCGAGCATCAAACACAATTACGTTGAGAGAGAATGCGGAATCCAGTATTCCACAGTATTTAAAAAAAAACAGGAATATACTATGTATTAATCCAATGCACTTGAAGTTGCGGTTCCGAGCGAAACCCAGAGGATCGCATGATGACTTCACTAGCTCACAATTTAAGTTTGTATTGTAATTTAGTTTTATTCCAATTGCCAATGCATACTCGCCCCCCACTGAGTTCCATCACTTTCCAAAGGTTGTTGAACTGCTCGATTTAGGGTGGCACTTGACCCGGCAGCGTTGAAGTAGGCACAACGATATTCGTGAATCGCATTGCGGCCAGCCCTCGGTCATTTGCGTAATTATAACCGGATCAGCCAATAACTCACTCGTGCACTCTCCCTCTCGCTCTTCCTCATCACTGCTCCTCTTGAACGTCCCAATAATTGCGTGGCGAGAATTAAAATTTGGAAATCAATTGTCCGTCGCTGGTGCGCGCGATTTCACGACGCTTCGAATCATGGACGCGTTAATTCGGCATCTAATGAATTCCGTGCGTTCATTATTCTGCCATAATTTATATTGAAGTTGGCTTTTTTAGATTGCATAATTTATTATTTTTTTAAACATACAATCTGTTGGTACAATTTGGAATCGCTGGGAAGAAGTAGCATAGTAAGTACATTGCTGAACTGACGCATGCAGGAAACTTCCATCGAATTAGGGTAAGAAGGGCTTATAAACTCGAAGACCTTAAGGAGTTCTAAGAGGATTCTAAGAATAATTCTAATTTCTATCCCGCACTCTCTCTCTTGGCAGAAATCCCGCTCATTACTTATTTCAGACGCGGCTTCATTGCAGTGAGATACATTTGCAATTATTTAAGGGAAAATTCTTAGTCGCATACTCGAACAAAACTTACTCGAACGTCGAGTTCTCAATTATTAATGTTTATTCTAATAAGTTCTCCTTCATTTATTTATTGCTTCCAGCAAATTAGCTTACCTCGTATTCGCAGTAAACATGAAAATAATTTATATACGAGCATCCAGAAATGTATTCCCTTTGGCATCGATTAATGGTAATTCCCATCAAATTCGAATTTCATAACAGGCTCCACTTTACGATATCAACAACACCAATCGAGTTATTAAAACAATCGGATTAAAAAAATACATTGTTCGCCCGAGTGTTAATAAGAGTGAGGATGGGCGACTGGCTAATAGTGAATAATGTTTGCCAAAGAGAGCGCGCGCAATTTTGAGGGAAGTTTAATGAGCTTTTGCCGCCGCCTCATCCGGCGACTATAGTATCGACAAGGTGGCGGGCGATTCTTCGAGATAATTGAAAAAAATTTTCGGGATTAAGGAGCCATTGTTCCAGTGACGATCCTGAATAGCAGCCTCTGCCAGCCGGGTTACAACGGGATGGAAGTGCCGAGGGGGTAAAGGGGTGGTTGGGGGGAGGATGGGAGATACTACATTAGCCAGTGTACGATGCCGCGGACCAAACTGGCTCCTTCACAAAGGATTATTAATTGACTTCTGTCTCGTATCAGAGGGTCGCAGACGCTCGGGGAGGATCTTTAATTATCCTTGAAAACGGAAGATCTCGGCTGCCTGAGATTATCAGGGCCTCGGTTTACCGCCTGGATATCGAAGCTATTCATAGCACGCCGAGCGTTCTAGGGTGGAAATGTGCTTCTTGCAGCGGGGCGAGCTACCGCTACCCAGCTTTAAACGGATCCTCCTGATTAAACGCATTCATTCATATTCTAGTCTAGAAGGAATCCTGCGGGCGAGTTTAACCGAGCAATCTAGCAGTGACAATCGCTTTGACGGGGAAGATCTTCGGGAATTTTTTTAGTTCCTGATACACTAGTAGCAGTTAATTAATCAAGCTGATAGCATATCGTTAAACCATCGATTCGTTAATCTAGCATTCGACCTACTTGATTTATCTACCTCAATTTTCTATCTATTTCCAATTATTAATACTTCGAGCATTTATCATACTAGAAAGATTTATGTTGCAAAAAAAGCAGTGTTCAGGTAGAAAATAGTCGAGTCTCATCCCGTCGCTCGTCGTGCTCAGTGCTAATCAGTATTTATTGCTGGCGCCGGTTCTCCCAGTTGTTTCAAGAATTACATTGCAGCTCTTAATTAGTGGGTCCGTGAGCGGTCGGCGAAATCATTCGTTAAGCGTGCGCGTGCGCGTGAAAAAAAGAGAAGTGTCGCGTGCGTTGACCCGCGGAAAAAGCGTGTCGTGCGCGTAAACAGTGAGGGAGCGTGAGGTGAAAAGGGAGGGTATATGAGTGGGAAAGGGAGAGGCAGGCGGAGACGGAGGATTCCATTTACATTTATATTTATGTTGCCGGCAATTTCGGGCTCTCGCGCGCGCACAGCGCCTGCTATCCCGAAAGGCTGGAAGCGCGCTGCCGGTCGGTGGCAGCGGACGCAGCGCATACAGATGACCGAATCACTGGTCCACCGGCAACAAACAGCGCCCGCGCCCGCGCCCTCTCCCCAACAAAAAACGCCGCATTCGCCCTGAACACAAAATGTTTGCAGTGGCCCGCGGGAAAATTCAAGGGCTTCCTCTCCTACCTATTCGCCACCCTGGTGTTTGAGTGTTTCTCTGTGTTACTGCACTCGCCCTATTCGCTGCTCACAATCGTCGCTCCTGCTTCCTAAAGGAATTCGCTCTTAAACAGTCCACGGTCGTGACAGTTTTTTTTAATGAATTCTATAGTGTCACAGAATCATTGAAAATAGAAAGGTATTAAATTTGACAATTCCTTACTTGGTTTTATTTATCAACTACTACAACTATGAACTGTTTTTGAAACGTGCGTGGACTTGTAATTCAAATGATTTCATTGGTGGCTCTTGGTATTAAAAGCTCAGCCGTTGAGTGACATCCTTTAATATCGTGATCACTTTGCCGATCACGAACGGAACCTACCCAAGTGTATTCTGCAGTCCGAACAATGACGATGACGATTCCTGTATCAGCACCTCCGGCCTGTTGACTCTAGCAGCTTAAACGCGGAATCCAGATGAGCGACAGGCCTTGTTCGGGACAAGCATGGCCTGGAGGGCGGGGCGAGTCGGGTTGCCAGAGTATATAAGCCCGTTCCTGATAGAGGATACCTTGTTTACTGAGCAAGTGAGTAATTGTGAGGCCGAGTGACTTGAATCGCGTGCGACGGCAACTCTGGGTGACGAATCACGATTAAGTAACCGAGATAACTATATCCCTAAGAACACTACTTAACAGTCTCACCTGGTATTGAATTAACTTTTTATTGACATACAAGCATCCAGAATAATTGATTGTAAAATCACAATCACTGTTGCATACAATATTTTTACTATACAAAATTGAAAGTAAACCTAAATTTGAATATTACAAGATATATAACATTCCTATAGAATATATATAGGGAGAGAGAAAATGTACATAGATCCAAAATCAACAAGATTTCTAATTCCAAAGGTCGCAGACTTTCGAAACAAGGACGGGCAGAGAGAAGAAAAGAACGCGCGCTCGTCGGCTCGCTTGAAAGCGTGCTCGGTACGATAGGTTCAGCATGTGCGATCTGTGCGTCGGCGTCGCGACGCTTCTTGCAACCGCGAGTGAGTCCCGGATTGTTTTCGGAAAAACAATGGCTCGCAATCACAATTGCGCTAGCGAGCGAGCGAGCGTTGGGAGGCCACAGCAGCAGCAGCAGCAGCGCGCGGCGGCGCTCATTAGGGAACTTCTAACGCAGCCCTGGAAACCGGTGCGCCAGCAGCAGACAATCATTGGTGTCAAAGGCAAGAAAAAGAGAGTTGACGCAGTTCACGGTCCACGGATGTTGACAGATGAAATCGGATACAGTAGAGCTTTCGTCGTTCCAACACTATTTCGCTCCAGTCCAGGATCCGCATGGCTCGCAACATTGCGATTCAATAAACTAGCGTTTGTCCACGTATTCCACTTCCGTCCAATGGATATATTTACCCGTTAGTGACTAACGTTGTTTGTTCAATCTACGAAGTATTGTTTTTCGAAAAATATTTGAATCATACTGAATAAGTGTTAGTTGACACGTCACCTGCCGTTAGGATAAAAATAGAAGTTAGAAGTCCTTACAGTTAATGAGTGGGAATAATAGTACTAAATTATTAAATTGGTAGAAAGAATACATTAGATTATCTTCTTCGCGTATATATTTCTCCCAAATATCAGCATACATATTTCCATACAATTACATTGCGATATTGAAATCTTCGTCGAAGCGCGAAAAATGCCAGCTAATCATGCTGGAAGAAAAGCATCACGTCACTATCAATTTCGCAGGGACAGATATTCACAATCATCTCGTGCATCCAATAAATCAATCCATCTTGCGGTCTCTGGTTGTCTCATTCGCAAGGGAATGCCACGTGGAAGAGTAACACAGAGGCAATATCTCTCTCGAATCGAGTGCTCGCCGACGTGATAGGCAATTTTCACCCGGCTACGATTTTTATTTCGTGAGTCATTGTTTCTCAGCATAATCAGAGCGCATCCCGCGAAGAGAAGCGGCTCCGGAGTAGACGGGACCATTCATTCGGTATTCCCACAGGAATATTCTGTGAAACAGGGAACGGACAGGCAGTGCTATCGTCGGCTAAATTGCCAGGGGAACGTCTTGCTTATTTCAGAACGCTCACGAAACGCCATGACGGAATGAGCGACGTCTCTGTGGACTGTCTTCGGAAAAGCCACCCTTCTAGCCTAATCGTGACCGACTTCGCTCTGTTTGCACAGCCTTCCTCATAAATATCGAGCATCATTCCTCGTTGTCACGTAACACTATGTGACGCTCTTTCTTCTTTGTAGACAGACAAGATCTGCTCAGAAAATCTAAGCGCAATGGAGAACTCGTTGTTCAGAAAATAATTCGGTGCAGCGATTTAATATTAAAGCTAATATTTTCTTCTTCTTTGTTTAATAAATGTATGCTAATACCGCGGAATATAAAAATCGATCCAAAGTAGGTACTTTCTCATCGAATGAGCAATGAGAAATTGCAGTAAGAGTTTTTCTACCATTACACCAGGAAAACTAGTAAAATAGACGTTCACGCGGAATACGATATTGACAGAAGTAGCTCGGTAGCTGAGTAAATGGTCAATTCGATGCTTTATCATGATGCGGGCCCACAGCGGGTACTAGCGGACGACATAATAACTTTATCCACAACGCGAGAGACTCACGTTTTAACGAGTATTCCATCGATATCGGGGCATTTCAGCGAACAGTAAAACCGCGGCGAGCTCCATCAGCAATTATCAGCGGCTAATGAGAAGCTTAAAACTGGCCCGAAGAATTTTATTCGCCGAATCAGCGCCAAAGTGAACGGTTAATGATTCCGATATTAACTGTATCGATTAGCAGGGAACGGGGGGCGCACGCTCTTCACGGCCGGATAATTTAGCTGGCTCGAAGAGTGTGGAGAGGCTGTTAAGTGAAACCCTGAGTGTAATTCGCTCGTCACCTCGACACCTCGTAAAACCAGGCTGCACCTTCGTGTCTTTTCGTTTCCGGTCCTTCTATTTACCGTGTTTTAAGCGGTTCTTTAAATTTTCGTAAGAAGCGCGACCTGTCCTTTCCGGCGAGGCTTCTTTATGCGCCGGTATAAACACAATTTCTGGCAAGCAAGCCGCTCTCGCACTACATTCCCCCATGCCACTCTTCTCCCTCGTGTGTGTATCCTTGGCGCACTTTATATGCATGCGCCTTCCTTCCTCAGACTTGTTTCCCGGGGGACAGGCCACCGCGTAAGGTACACAGCAATTCCAGCTGGATCTACAGCGCGCATCTTGGCCCGCATTACAGCTTTAATTTCGACTGCATTACCAAGCGAGAACTGTTTTCCATTTTTATGAAGACCTGTATTCCCTTCCCACGCGCTCCCACCGCCCGATTGATTCGGGACCGCTTTCTTAAGGCGAACCTTCTGAAAGTGAACCATTTATTTCAGGAGGTAGAGTATCGAATAGCAAAAGAATGAGTATACAAAGAAAATCTGTGGAATTTTGTAATCTTGTAAATAAATGTATTGATGAATTTTATTGTACATGTGTTGACATCTATTCTAGTAGTAGTTCGTTGTCTCGGTTGTTCATTTTTAGAAGGGTAGGAGACTCAGAATTAGACGACTCGAAAAGAATAATGCGAGAAAAGAAGGAGAACACCGATTATTAGCAGGGAACACGTCGTCCTTCGCGCGCACGATACCCGCACTCACGAATTCCGGCTCTCGTGACAGCAAGCAATTTTTTAAAATTATCGCGACGACAAAAATAACATCTAACGCCGAAGTTTTGGTGGCGGCGCGGTCAGCAGTTCTCATTTTCTCTTGTCTCGAGAGGGTATAAATAAAGGGCACACAATCTAGAGCACCTTTTCGAAGGTGGTAGAGCCAAGTTAGCGGAATAGCCAGCAGTCGAAACAGATTAGAAGAAAAATGCTCACTCTACTTCCGACAATGCTCTTTCCCTCTGTTGGTCCCATGGGAGCCCTCTCGCTCACTCTAAAGTACCTACATAATAGTTATTTATCGCAGGGCCGCCTATGAATTTATTAACGACTGGCACGTGAATGCGCGCCGACGACTCACATGGCTCGCTCGCCGAGAAGGCGGTGGCGGTTGTAATGGCGAATGGCATGAAACTTCTTAATGAGAAAGTACGTCTTAATAGAGCAATATAACGCGCCACATGCGCCAGAAATATTGTTGCACCTGATGCCTTTGGGCGCACACGAAAGCACCATCTTGCCGGAAATAACCGGGCGAACAATACTCCCCTCCGCTTCACTGTTTCGTCTTTCGAGGACTCATTGGAAGGAAAGTTTCTAGTAACGACTGAGCGTCAGACGCTTTTGGATTGCCAAGGACTGCGAACGATACCTCGAACAATCAGCCATTCGTGATATAACGTAACGTCTACTAAATTCTTAATAGCAAACTAATCCAAGTCACAAACAAAAGTTTGTCAGGATAGAAAAGTGAACATTATTCGTAGCCAAACTATTCCCGAAATTCAAACTGCATCCTCTGTTAACGAGTATCTCTGCCACGTTTATTATGGTCACGAAACTTTGAAGCCTCGAGTCATAAGCACGAAAGTGCATTCGGCGGGGGCAAATATTTGCCCCGAGTCTCGTAGCAGAGTGGAGCGTAGCAATCGGGGAATATCGAAGCGCTAATTGTTCCAGGAGAAAAATCGCGGTGATTAAAAGGGAGCGGCCAGCACCGCTATATGGCGAATATTTCAATTTCCAGTATTACCAAACGTATAATTCGTCGGATCACAATTTCACTTTTCCAATATTTCCGCATACGTGACTGGCGGGCGGCAACGGCAGCGGCGTCCGGTGGGTGCGACGGTCGGGAATTTGGGGAATTACGATTGAAAATATAATATATTTCCGGCAGGCCAGCGGACAACGACGAAAAAAGCGGGAGATTGAACGGTCCGCGTTGTTATACAGTTAGACCATTCACTGTTTCAAGGTCTACCCCGGAGAATAAAAATGACAATAAATCGGGTTTTGCCTATCGTTCACTTGACGATGATGTCCATGGTACAAAAATAGCTCCACTTAATATTTCGATCTCGTGACGACCTTCATTCCAGACAGAGCGCATATACAAGGTGACCGGATAATGTAGCTTGAGATCATGACGCAACATAGAAAATGGAATCCTTCACTATTTTACACGCATACCATACCTCAAATCTTTTTGCCTCATTTTTATACCATGAAATCGTAACTTCTGTATACTCATTCAGTACAGAGGTTTGCTTTCAGCCATTTAACTGTACCAAGTGGCACACCAAGCGATAGTCCAAGTGATGCATTACAAGAATTAATCAGCAGTTAGTAGCGCCTAAGTTCTAGAGACTCGTGCTAGATTTTTGGGTCACCCAATACATTCATAACTCCGTCCAGTCGTACCAACGCGGGTCGCCGATGATTAACATCCGTCGAGCACGCTTTTCCTCGGCGAACGCGAAAAAAGTCAGGTAATTAGGAAACACGAATCCACGGCGCTTGATACGGCGCTTGGATGCCTGGATGTATCGCAGCACTCAGAGCCATGGAGTGAGAAAGAAAGAGAAGGAGAGAGCGAGAACCATTTCATTATCATTGAGTTTAAAGTTTTAATATAGCGCCGAGAGAACGACAGACCCACTTTATTGCGATACTTGCGCCAAGGCACTGGTCTTTCCGCCTTGACTATAGGAATTACCACTCCCGATCTCTTTTCATACGTTCCTTCTCACTTTTATGTCTGACCTCTTCATCTCTCTCTCTCTCTCTCCCTTTAACTCTCTACGTTTTCAGCTTCGTCGCCGCAGCTTAATCTACGACTCTACTGAAATTAATGCTTAGACTTTTATGAACGCTCCAGTAATCTGTGAGTGCATCGGCTGCTGTTGCCTTAGGAATCTCATCCGCTTGCATAGATCGAGTATACAAGAGGGGGTTCGTCTGAAATGATGGGATGATGTCACTATATTCGTCTATCGATTGCCTAGAAGGTTTAAAAGTTCCCTGGTAATGATCGAGAACTGTTTCTACCTGGGTTAGGGTGCAAGGGTGCGAATAACAAGAGTAATCACCATCGAGGAACAGCTTGGGCTTGCGGGGTTGGTCCAGTAAAATTCGCCACTTTCATTCCGACACACGCGCCAGGAGCCCGGGGAGTAATTAAAGCTGGGGCACCAAAATTATCACGAAATTTTGGCCTCGGCATGTTACCTCGGGCTCGGGCATCCTAATTGACCTATTTTCGTAGTAATAGATCATCAGCTGCCGTTGGGATATTTCCTCGTTATCGGGCCGAGAGAAGCAACGGAAAGAAGGTGCTTCCGAGAGCGATCTCCGTTAACTCGGCGAGGATAAGCTTATTACAAGTGCATTGGCTCGCGAAATTTTC
Organism: Ectemnius cavifrons; assembly: GCA_964023945.1. Classification (NCBI taxonomy): domain Eukaryota; kingdom Metazoa; phylum Arthropoda; class Insecta; order Hymenoptera; family Crabronidae; genus Ectemnius; species Ectemnius cavifrons. Next base: position 6,133,207 of record OZ030385.1, on the reverse strand, counting down.
TATTAGCGATCTTGTTTAACGTCCAGTTGACCTGCTAGCGATATCCACTCTCCTTCTCACTTTATTCTTTATCTATCTACTGAACCGTGTAGTTCAACTTTACCTTTCCTGCTTGATTCTTCTTTGCCATCTTTCCCCAGTTCTTTTGTGTAAAACTATAACAGATCAATATTGAAGCAGCACTTATAGATATTTATTATTAATTACAAGTATTTTCCACTAGTTTCCAATTAGATAATAGTAACAAATAGTGAGAAATACTAAATAAGCAGAACAAGTTCTGTGTTTCCATATTACTATTCCATGAACCTGAAAATAATACTTATTCTAACGAGTATTGTTAACTTGGTCGGCAATTTCAGGAAATTCCGACGATCCTGTCCGGGAAGATTCACCGCGAGCCGCAAACGTATACTCATTCTCCGTTTATTAAACGTCATTAGTGCTCGCGCCACTTGACACTGTAAACCGTCTCGCTGCAGAGGACTCTTAGCGTCGGGGAATAACGGGAATTACCGTTTAATGCCTGGTATTACGAAGCGCCTGTATTAAAATGTTAAGTGTTCACGGGGTTGCGTCCTTCCTTCCGAATTTATCGTGCCACGAAACATCAAGTGGGAGCCTTCTCTGACCTGCTTTCCTTGCACGCAGATTCCTTTTCGGTCCAGCAACCAACCGACGCCTTAAAAGATGTGAGTTAGGGTATATTACATTTTCTTAAGGATGATAGAAGAGTGAGAAAGATAGTTCTAGTAAAGAAACGTTCAAATTAGTTATAGAACATAAATTGTTGTGAGTTATATTGTAAGAAGATACTTCAATTTATCTCCTTTCAATCCTAACAGAATTGAGACTTGAATTAATATCAGGACAAGAAAGGAAGTGGTTCCTATTAAAAGTCTACCACCTTTTTCTCAAACACATTCCTTGATACCTGAGTGTCAGAACACTTCAACGGGTGGTATGAATAATAGAACTGGGAGAGACTGGGTCAGGAGACGCCAATTATGTTAAACGGGTCTTTGTAATCAGAGGCTTCCACCCACGCGGCTTTAGCCCGAAGAAACTGTTTCACGGTGGAATCTACAGCACTCATTTAAACGGGAAGTTTCGCGAGAGGAGATTGTTATCGGAATCCGCGACTCGCCTCGATATTTCTGAGAAGACGATGAAACTAAGAGGCACTGTCACCCAGGACTCACTCGACCAGCTCGCGTTGACCCCTTTCGCGGCAGAGATGTCCTTACGGATTAAAGGCGTTCTTCAAGACGCGCCCCATTCAGTAGGAAGCAGGCACTCGGATAGTGAAGAGTAGAGGAGCGCATAGAACGAACAGATGTGGTTGGCCATTGTTAAAAAAAGTCAAAAGGCAACTGTTAAAGCTTACTTCACACTAGAATCGCGAACATAGCTTTGAAAACGAAAGTAATAAGCACTCGGCATTTTTATCTTCAATGTCAATGTGTGTACTTGAGCAGGTCAAGATATAAGGTATTTGAAGGAGAAATAAAAGGGATCGAAGGTTAATCCTAAAAAGAATTTTATTACGTGACGGGTCGTTCTCCAATTCACACTATTGTATGGCCTTGCCATTGAAGGCAAGGAAGGGGCTACATAAGAAGCGACTCGGAGCAAGAGAGTCATCAGTAGGGTTTGAGTCGGGTCACGTGTAACGTAAGGGAAGATCTGGGTAGCGAAGGTACTGGTTGGTCATGGTGGTAGATATAATGTGAGCGGGGCCTAAAGTGGCCTCGCAGGAGGAGGCTGAAATAAGGGAAGGCGAGTAGGACTTAAGAGGACGAGGAAGATGACGAAGAAGAAACCCGGGGCAGAGGAGGAGCGTTTGATGATACAATCGGGGAAACCTGATACCCTGAGGTCTTAACTGCAGCGGCAGCTACTTCCACGGAGCTGGAATCTCACCGCGTGGAAAGGGCACACCTATACACACCCGGCTGCCTCTTCGGCCTGGCTTGGTCGACCTCGGGAGGTTGTGTGAGGTGAGCCCGTGAATCGGTACTAGATCCGCCATCCCCACGATCCTTATCCCGCAGCGTTACGACGCTCCGCGTTTCCTTTCGTCCGCTTGCCACGCCGCTCGCTCACTTGGAATTTTCTAGCCGTATCTTCCTATCATTTCCTCTTGTCGAATATTTTCAGTAACGATTGACGTTCTTCGCTATCCTTATACAGGCATTTCGCTGTGTGAATGTGGGTTTCTTATTGTGAGAGTCTACCATTAAGGCTATTTTGTCTTTTATGCATTGTAATATTCACTTTTGTACCATTTCGAATTAATACTTGATAGAGCACTGTTTTCTCAGAATTTTTCATGAATCCTAGTCCTAAATCTCAGTGCAAGCAGAGTACCCAACACCTGGCTCCGTCCTTAAGAAACGAGTAATCATTTGCACAGCATAATTATCCCAACTCCAGCTGCGTACATATTACCCTAAACGCTCGGGAAAACAGATTGCCAGGGGAAAAAATGTTGGCGGGGTGCGGAGAGTAGGCAGGCGGTGGTTGGGCGAAAGGGTTCAAACTCGAGTGGCTAAGTAGCAAGAACCCAGGAGAGAATGGTCGCATATTTTAAGGCGGGACAATTATCACGAAAAACTTTGGCCCCCGACTCTCGGACGGCAGCGTGATCTTTCTTCTTTAGATTGTCTTATCCCCTCCGCCCTTTGGCAAATCCTTGTTCCTCTATCTCTCGTCAGAAGTTTCTTTGCCATCCAACTGGAGGGGAAGGGAGGAGAAGGGGAGAGCAGTTCACCTTTCTCGGTGCCGTATATATTTTACATCCGTAATTGAAAGCCCAGTCCGAATTAGCGACGGTCCGCGTCTGGCTGCACTTCCTTCTCCGACGTCCTCCGAGGAACTACAAATGAAGATATTCCTTCTCCTTCCGGCGCAGACTTGCTACTTATATTACAGGACGGGAGTTCTTACACGACACGATTGCTCCTGCTATAAAACAGAGGTGGATCCTCATCGTTGCCGTGAGAGTGCGTTATTTAGCATCGTCGGGCACTTTAGAGTCCGAACAATTATCGCCCGTAGAAAGTTTTGCTCGTCTTCCGCAGTTGGCGCAACGCTCTCTCTGCGCCGCCCCACCCGATCACCTCGTCTCTACTGCAACCAGAGAGCTGCAGTTTCCCTTGCAGGACCTCTTCCAGTTTCTGAGGGTGCTCTTCCAGGGTTTCTCTGGATCCTCTTGCAGCCTCTCCAGGCCATCCTCCGTGGGCTCTTCTATTCCTTGAACCTCGGCAAATCTTTGTCAAAGTGCACCGTTCTCCCGGCGTCTCTTTGTCTCTCGCTAGCGCGCACACCCCCCACTTTCCACCTTCCGGTCTCTGTGCTAGGATTATTTCACTCGCTCTCGCTCACCCTCTCCTGCTCCCGTTCCATCCTCCTTCTCTTGGACTATACTTTCGACAAATCTAATTAACAAAGTCGTTTACTTATCTAAATGGATTCTCCGTACGAGCCGCGCCCTCTCGTCCGACCGACGTTACGCGTTCTACATACTCTTCTCTCTAGAGTCGCCTTGAGAAATGCGATGAATGCCAGTGGAATTATCGCGAGATTGTGCAGTGCAACGCGTGCTAGAATAAGTCGTCAGAAGTCTATGGTCTTACTTTAGTTGAGTCTTTATTATTAATTGGCATTATCAAGCCCTTTGGATTAATTAAGGAGGTGTTTCATTTGACTTTCTCATCGCAATGCAGATTTTGGTAACGATGGAAGGTTCGTTGCCAGGGTAATTGAATCTTGTAATTTTAACGAATTACACCAGGAACGGGAAAGAATAAAATTCTATGTGTCAGCGGATACGAAATGTTGTACACTTTCTGAAAATGGAAAGCCAGCATTCGCTTCTCAACGAATATAGCTTCCAGCACTTTTTCATAAATGTATTTCCTTATAAATCCAATTTCGTGTAAATCTACAGCATGAAACTCTCTGTTCTCCAATTTTTCTACCGAGCGTATTTCTTTACTGGCAGGTTTGCAAATGAAAAAAAAATCGTGTGCTACGTTAACAAAGTCTGCATTGACTCGACTGGATTCATTGGAGATGCTCAAACGTGTGCAGAGCGCTCGTAGGCGGTAGGATGTAGTGGTCGTAGTGCGTTGGCTGTACGAGGGAAATGGGTCAGGATGAAAAACTAATTTCCGCGTTCCATGGCGTTTTATTGGAACGTTATAACATTATGGTCCTCTCAGGGACATATATCTCGGACAAGATTGCCGCGTGCGCGTGCACTCTCGGGTACCTGTCCAGTTTTCGCGAATGCCAGCAGCACGCCGGTGCTCAATGAAACAAGAGCAGCCCGCCGAGTGGATAGCTTCATTTAAAACGTCCACTCGTCCAACGTGGCAATGTGTCTCGTGCTTGCAAGCCAGTGTCGCTGAATTATGAAATTATTTTCTTTTCGACGAGAATAACTCGTCCAGACAGAGAGAGAGGTAGGAAAATGAGTAAAAGGCAGAGGCCCGAACCGAAAATAGAAGGGAAGATCGAAACTTTCATCGCTCAACTCAACAGCTCGGTCGGTAGAATGTAATTTGGCAGATTTCTAATGAAACCACCTGAATTCTGCAGAAACGTCAGATGATAGATCAATCAATCCGCCGTCCTCGCGTAGTAAGGTTTCTTCGGAGCCAATAGAGGCAAAAATATAATTCTATAAATCTCAAGATGTATACGGCAATGTGTCAGAGGGAGAGAGTACGATTTTCACCAAACAAAACGTAGCAAAAATGTATTAGCCTGCCCGTAAATCAGATCCGTCACTTGCCTGATAAATGGCTTATTCATTTCGGTTCGGGTTTAATACGCGCGGAATTACGAGTGTCCGCGGCAAAAATCCGGCGAGCTAGTGTTTTATGCGATCGGCGTGTACAAGCGTACAGTACCGTGAAAAACAGCTTCCCGACAGTGAACAGTCCAATTTTTTTCGTTGACAAAAACCGTGTCAACTGTCCTGCTGGATATGAACTTAGATTACCAGTCGACCCATGATAGAACTCTGTTTTTCAAGATGTTTTAGTTTAGTTGTAATGAAAAAAGGGTTTTAGATTACATTTATTGAACTAAATCAGGAATTTCTATTGCGTTGATGCGAGAAAATTACTTATAGATTATATTTACACGAGCCAATTAGATTTATCTTAATTGGATCGAGTAGTATTTAATCTAGGATATACTGGACAACAATTCATATTTTAGTGCGCTCACGTTTCATCAATTCGGCTGACAGGGACTTTTTCACGCCGCTTCGGTACAGAGGGGCAGAACAATGCCGGACAACATTTTCGCCCGGCATATTTAGCTTCTCTCTGTTTGCATACATTTCGGCCGGGCTGCCAGACATATTTGCCGAGTCGCCTGCGATGATGATTTTGTTTAAACGTGGATCAGAGCGGGGCTTGCCTTTCGCGAGCGAGCATAAAACCCCCTCCGATGGCGGCTGGTCGCGCTACTAATTGATTCCCGAAATATGCGCGACGCGTATTGTCGTCGGGGCGGTCATAAATAAATTAATAACGGCAGGCCGGCCTGTTTACATGGGTGCATGCATCGCTTACAAATGACGCGCGTAATAACCGCGGCGCATCCAACGCACAAAGACGTCCAGGGGAAATTTCGATGGCCGATATTACTTCTCATATAATTGTATTTTCTCATAACCCTTGGTTAAAAACGAAGCCACGCCCCACTTCGATTATGATTTATTTTCATCCACAGATATTATTAGTATTGCTACCTTTCAGGCACTTTTCATCGCGAAAGTATAATAATAATAGGAACACTAAATTATTTATATGCACGCCATCGCTGGTAAATCAATCTCTAATAAACCTTACAACTTTTCCTTTATTATTAACACAGGTCTTTTACTCTGGTTCACTATTTTAGAATTTTCTATCACGGTACCCTTATCCCAGGCATCAGTAATCACTCGGCAGAGCATAATCTAGAAACTCGGATGGTCCCCGCAGAGGCACATATTCAGCACGTTTATTAAATATCGATTGTCACGGGAGCATTAGCCGACAGTGTGTAGCTAGAGGGTAGAGGGTACGTAGGGTTAGCAGCACGGTCGAATTACGGTCGCACGGAGTGCTAGCGAGATCGCGGCCTTCTTATCGGGATCGGCCGATAAAACGTGTACACTCGTACGCGAGTATGTCTCCGCGCGCGTTGCCCAGGATGAATTATGCCCGTAACGCGTGCTGATGCCACACCTCCCCTTATGCCGGCCTGTTCTATCTGGCAGGCATTATGTTACTCTCACCAGCGGCGGGTGCGTGCACCTACAAGCCGATATTACTGGTCGCTTGGACACACACCTCTGCCAGAGCACGACTCATTTATTCGAGTGCCCGAGGTGGCACGGTTAAACGCGAGGAACACGCCAGAGTAAGGGGTTGAACCCGCAGAGACTGACTGCGCAGCCTTGTTTCTACCCTGCCCCGATTTCTTGCCTGCGAAAGCGCCACCATCCTGTAAACAACCTTCGCCACTCTGTAAACTTATGCTCCTTTCTTCTCTGTGTCGTCGAAATTCATCCACCGTCGAGAAATCTTTTCTACCCTGTACAACCTTCCCTTGAATTCTGCAAACTCGCGCCCCCATGCGAGAGCTTCTATATCCTCTAGTGCCGTAGTTCCGCACGATAAAAGCTCGCCCAGACTCACGAGTCTTACGCAGTTAGTCTCTTTTCTCTAGAACCTGGTTCCCTTCGGCTATAATATACGTGTTAGGCTCACAGTCCGCGTTCCACCACGCGTGCGGACACTCGTTCCAGTAGTCATAAATAATCTGGATACATGAATATCACAATGTACAAGACAAGCCACCCTCGTACACCGGCGTATGAAATACATGTATTCGTGTGGGTTTATTTTTTCTCTCAGCCCTTTAGGTCGTTACGCTCTTTTGAGAAGAGTCGTCAGGCTTACCGGCTGAAGGGAGAAAGTGGGCTTAGCAAGGCCGACAATTAAACTTGCGCTCCTCCTTTATTTCGGTCATTTCTTCGGGACTCGGCATTGAGTGAGAGCAGTTGGTCCGTGGTCCTTTCTTCGTTAGTACCCAGCAGTCACCCTTGTTCTACGGAGGCTCTCCTCGGTCCTTTAGTCCACGGTTCTTTCCTCCTTTTTAATTGTTCGTTCACGCCCCCTGCTCTCGACGCACGATTTCGCTCTAATTTGTTCGCGCCCCGAGAAAAACGGCACCGGTTGCACGCACCCAATGTGTGGAGGCGCTCGTGCATCCTGGAACCACCCAGTTCTCAACGCGAGTAATCAATCATCGGACCTCGTCGCCGGGGGTAACGAACTTGACCCGTTGGCAGAGGCTCGTTCTCCTGAAATGTACCCGGGGCATTGTCCGTTTTAAGTTTCATTTAATTCGACATTGCCCAGCCAGTTTGTACACAAAGGTGTTTTCGGGTTGGTTGCGGTATAGAGCGATCAAAATCGCAGGAGTAAAAAAAACAGGATTGTGGTATAAAGTGAAGAAGAAAAGGTTGCAGAAGGAAGGAAAGGGAACATCGATGGCCGAAATTAACCTGGGACTGGCTTCCCGGGATGCAAATATCTCGTGAGTTAAGGCAATGAAGCCGAGCCGAGCGGCTCCACCTCGATCGTGTTGCTCCGGTCGGAACTTGGGTGGTAGAGGAGAGGTGTGCTCGCTAGAATTCACCGCGAAAATAATTGCAGAAGCTCCCGCCCGCCAGCAGCAAGCAAGAAGCAGTGGGAAAGTGAAGAAGAGAGGAGAACAGTGGCGGTGGCCGAAAGCAGAAGAGATGGAAGGATGAGGATAAGAGGGTATACATGGCAGAGAAAGGGTCTCGCACTCCTCCTCAATGTATTCCGAAGCGTGTCGGCGGAATTATCTCGGTGAGCTCGGATATTTTCAGCGTGTCCGCACTATTATCTAACGACCTCCGAGCTCGAAAGGCCAATGACGTTATCCGTCGATTATACGCGGAGACCGGGTGGCCATACGGAAATCTCTCGACAAGGAAGTAACTAGTTCGTGCTGGGATACTCTCAAAAACTGCTAGAATGTTGCTAGAGATGGAGCGATATTCTAAGATATTCATCCTCTACGAGGAAGTAGACTGTCGATCTTAGATCAAAAGGAAGACAGCAATCTTATTTAGGATCAGTGAATTGAACAGTATGTAATAGAGAATAGAAGTCAATGGGAAAAAGTTCGATGCATTGGTAGAAAAGTTCAATACTGTCCACTCGTTTTCTATTCCAGTCGATATAGATTGATACGATTTTATATCATTGCACCGAAGTATTCTACTCCATATCATCGAGAAAGAGAATATTCTCGTGCATTCATCACCCGTTTACGGAATCCGATTTCAGCGCGGAGTAATTGATACCTCTCCAGAGTGATCGATAGATCGAGTGGAGTTCCGAATGTCGGATAAAGCATTCTTCCAATTAAGAGGGAGCCTCCCACTCCATCGGCAATTATAAGCCGCCAGACAAAAAGAGCGGGCGTGCGCGCTCGCGCTATTTCGCGATCCCGTTTAATTGCAAATTAGTTGGGCGAAAGGGGCCGCAGTTAATAAACAGGCAATCGTTATTCCGCGCGACGGATTAACCCGGTTCTTTCACTGAGCGCGGGCGAGTGTCGGTGGGAGAATCCTCGGTTACGGAAGCATACAGACAAACATCCGCACACGACTCCGAGGCTACATAGTCGTAGAGAGGAGCGTGCAAGAGAGAAAGGTAGACCACGAGGGAGAAAGAGAGAGCAAAGGAGTCGTGGCAGAGAGTTCGCGCACAATAGCCAAGAGTGGTAGCAAGAGCTTTAATTCCTGTTATAATCCCGTGACCTGGAAATGTCTCTCGGTATGTCTGACATAGTTCGCATTTCGCTAGGGCGAGGCCACGACGAAAATGTAACGCGCACGCCACCGAGCGAGTCCTTCTCCGCCGCGTGTCTCCTGTTTTCGCTTTTTGCGCCGACCGCCTGCCTCTCGCTACCTACGTATCGCTTGATGCAATAAACCACTTTGCGCGCGAGCGTCCCTCCTCGGACAGAGCGGAAAATAAAGCGGCGGAGGAACGCGCCGCTTCGTAGTTCACTCGGATTTACGCCACACGCACGTACAGTTCGTACTCGCACCGCACAACCAGGACGATGTGTTGTCACCGCTCGGTTTTTGCCATTATAATTTCGCGACACGAGGCGATAAACGTGGATGAACGTCGCTTTAATTCGTTAATTAAGCGGCTTTGTCGTTCCGACTTTGTACACCATGCATCAGGATAAAAGATACTTATTTTATTTCTCGGGTTCCTTCAACTAGTTCATTTCATAAGTCGTACCTGTGCAATCAAGCTCGCTGAATGAGCACGCAGTGTTCATTAGAAGCTTTAAAATCAAGTATTGAAGAATGATTCAAGGATTACGAGGACTGATGAAGATAATGTCCTGCGCCGTTCGAACTCTAAGAGCTCCAGGCTTGTAAGATTCTGGCTGTGCAATCTGTTTCACTCTGAGGGAGATGCGAGGCGTGGTTAATCAGGCTTCGTACTTAATCAAACTGTGAACACGTGCAGTTGGCGTCTCGATTGAGATACGCAATGATCGTTTGGCCCGATCGACTGGTGGTCAGTGCGAGTGCTTCGCATTGGAAACTCGACTGGAAGAGAGTCGTTCGAAGAGCAGAGTTCCGGCGAGTAGGATTGTATGATCAAAAGAAGATACCGGCAGTGCGTAGCCGGCAGTGAAGCATAAATCTGCGGCAAGCGCTTGCACGCGCGTGTCTTTAATTCTAGTGTAGGCTCGGCATCTGCCGTGGACCAGTGCTGCACAGTTGAAGGCCGATCTCCAATGTCTCGCGGCTCTTAGATGGCCTAGATAAAAATGTGACGCTCCACTCACGCCCGCCGTGAACGCCAAGCCACCTTTTTAGATGGCTGCTTCCAGTCCTCACCCGTTAACTGACTTCAATCGCGCCCCCGAGCCATTTAAACCAACTGCCTGGCTCTTTTTTACTTACTTAGATTTATCACTGCCTACCTTGCCTACATCTGCACCGACCAGTTCAACTGAAGTCGAAAGGAATTCTGCTACGTTCTGGGTCAATCTATTCATGTACGTCCTTTCGAATTCTATGGCTGAACCGGGGAACATTAGTTGCTTCGTCTGCGTATTTAAAGAAACTAGACTTGGAAAATGAAAAGTGTGAATCTACTGCCCCATTTTGGAGCTTTTTCCATCGCGCCTGCTAGCTGCAGCATTAATTGTTGCGGGTTTTTTCCTATCAGCCGAGAATCGCTTATGATGTAACAACCTTTCCTGGCATACCCTTAAAACAGATGCTACGAACGCGTACAATTGATTTACTCTTAATATGCGGTATTGAAATTATTGCACATCATGAATACGGTATTGCGATATCGAACGATTACCTTAAATTGGCAAAGTTGATACGACGTGGAATCGAAGGGTCCCAATGATTGAAGGAGGAAATGCAAGGACGAAAGGAGATTTACAAAAACCTATTCTCAACTGGCAGCGTCCGCCAGGACATAAGAAAACTTGGTAGCGAGTTTCGTAGTTTGCAAAGCGTCTCGAGCAATTGAAACGATGCGGAAGTCATTCTAGCGGGATGTCTTCTTTTTTCACATACTTGTGTCAAAGTAGTTGCGTACTTGGGGAGGAGCGGCGAACCGCATTGGCGACAGCGCGGCCGCGAGTTGGAGAGCTTTCGAAACTTATAAAATGGCTGTTCTTGCTATCTAACTGTCTCACAATCCGTGCTATAAACACCGGTTGAAAGGTAATACGTTTCTAACACACTATCGAGATCTTACTGGTACGGGAACTCACTGTACACTAACACTGAAGGAGCCCAGTGTCGACTTTTATACTACCAGAAATCATTAAGTATAACTTTACATTGGTCTTTTAAAATATGCAGTTAAAACAAATGTTGGTCATTGTTGTCATCGATTAGAATATCCTTTAAAATCCATTCCCTCCAAGTAGCATTTGAAAAACGAAGCAGAGTAACGCGAGTAACGCTCTGGAGCATCACTTGGAAATCGAAATCGTGCAGTTTCAGCTGGCTTTAGCGCGTGGTTGCGCATTCCAAGTCGTTTGCGTGTACGAGAGACTCGCACTCTTGCGAATTCTTGCAGGAATCCTTTATCGTATCTCCCTCCCTCTCTCTCTCTCTCTAGCACGTAGGCTAGGAGGGAGCGTTGGAAAAAGTCGGCTGGTGGCCTGGTCGCACCTAGAGGCCTCGGAACTCCGTAATCTAGGCGGCCCTCGAATGGAGTACCCCCGAGAGTGAAGTGCGTTTCAGCAGCGCAGCGGCATTGTGCGCTCTGCCAGCCCCAACATACCAAGATCTGACACCGTGCGAAAGAGGCTGTGTGCGCGTACACCTGCACCAATCTACCTGGCAGTAACATGCCAGCTTCTGGAATTTGCAACCCAGTTTCCCGCAAAAGAGAGTCAACTTAGGTGCAGGCACGCAGAGAATAAGGGCGTGCGTGGTACACGTTAAATAAAATTCTCGATCGCGATTGCCTTCGTGAGAAAACGAAGCTGCTGGCGAAATTTCGCCTCAACCGCCACCAACTACCACGGCATAATACCCGCTGAACCAGTTGACCCGATTATGGGATTGCCTGCCGACCTTCTCCCGGTGAATTCGTCACGCCGCACTCTCCACGGCTTGCAGAAACCGATCGACCCGCTTCAAACTCGCTCGAGTCCCCGGGAGAAATTTTAAGTTGATTTCGAGAAGTTCGATGGAACGCTCGCGCTCCAGTTAGCGAAGGACTGATTCCGGACTACGAGGCTGATCTCAGTGAAAGATCAATTTCGGAAGGAAAATGGGAAAAGGGAATTATGAATCAGTATATATCTGCATATAAAGAGTGTAAGATCTTCGACTCCTTTTAATTTAAACCAACGATTCTTGAAATTGTGATTGCTCGTCCTAAATTAATCACACATGAAAGCACACCCTCTACATAATTGTACAATTACGTGAAAGGATTTGAAATAATAAAATAAATACTTTTCCACAAAAGAGTGGATCACTTGATATAATGCAAGGAGGGAGGAGGTGGGTGCGAGGTGGTTCATGTTATTGGAAAGCGAGGATTCCGCGATATAGGAGTAGGATTTCAAGGCGAGGTGAGCTGCGACGCTCCTTCTAACCGATGGCTCACCGGTCACCAGCGAAATACACTGTAGCCTGGGAGTTCGAGACGAGTCAGCGCGATTCGTTCTCGAAGAGAGCTTGGAGGCAAGTGTGTCCACCTGCGATAACTGTACGCCGCTTTCCGATGAAAACTTGAAAAGAGCTTTTTCGGAGAAAAAGGACGAGCGAGCGAGCAAGCACGAGTGGCCAACGGCGAATGGCCCAAAGTATTATTGGAGAAGTTCGACGAGACCACTACCACCACCACTACCACTACCACCATCTCGACGCCATAGCGATTTCTTACTGGGAGTCGTGTGAAGTCAAGCGACCGTTGTATCCCGCCGCAAAGAACGCCATTTCCTACCGACACACAGACACCCCGATCTCTACTGCTCTCTCGGTGTACAAGTTTAAATGGATATTTCGCCGACAATAAACTCGACCCCGAGCACAGGACGCCTGCCGAGAGTCTTGAAGCTAACAAATTCCTACATCCACTGCTCTTTCAGCATTATGGAAACTCGTTGAATCGAAAGATTCCCACAGAGAGAAGTTTGGGTCGCCTAAGTAATCGACACGCAGACACTGCTCCGATGGCATTTCAAATATTGGCAATACTAGCTATTGCATAGACAGTTAGAAATATTATATTATTATTCTGCGACTGAAATATAGTAGTTACTTTGATAGTAGAATAACTGTAATATTAAGGGAAGGTTGTACTATTTTAGAAATGCTTTCAATTACTAAGTTGTGACACTAGAAAGCTGCTGCGTTTGGTGACCCACTTATTCTACTGCCTTGAGTCGACCGAAATTTGAAAAGTTCATTTACTAATTGGAATTAAGGCTAACAGAAACTAATTTATTGACAATAATTTTCACCAACTGAAAATGTTTCTAAATTAAAGAAATATCAGTCTGTTCTTCGAAGGCAGACATTGCGAGAGACGTGGAAAGGGGAGAAAGGCAGAGCGGGAGAAGAAGAAGAGAGACAGGGAAGATGTGGGAAAAAGGAGAGTCTAGAAAGAAGTACATATCCGCGTCTATCCAGATATAAAATTCCCGGCGGCAGCAGTGGCCTTCTTTTTAGCGTGTGCGCGTGTTTCCTTGGGCGATACCTGGCAGGAGCCGGAGAAGCAGAGAGGGCGAGAGTCCGTCCCCGGCGCATCATCGTCGTGTCGGATGCCTTTCCCGAAAAGAAATAAAGGATACTCCGCGCCACGGATAGATCCACCGAAAGCCGTACATGAACATCAACAACAAAGCGCAAATAAAAATAAAAAAGGGCAGAAATAAAGGAAGGAAGGAGCTAAGGAGCCCAAGGGGAAGAAAAGGCCTGGAACAAGGAGGTAGACCGCGCGCGTCTCTCGTCCGTGCGCCTGGCTTGCCGCGCGAACCCTTACGTCCCTTCTGATCTGCGAGTTTTTCGGTAAAGGGTCCGTTGAATGTGGGGGGCCCTTCTCGACCGACTGACCACGTGTCATTTTGCCTACGTGCCAGACGCACGCCATCTCCCGCCTTTCGTACCCTCTCTCAACCTAGCCGACCTCGTTCTCGCATTCCTTCGCCTTTCTTTGCTCCACCGATTCCTTAACACCGCTATTTTCTATTCCAAATAAAATAATATCTTTAAAACGACCTAAACATTAAATGAATAATTTCCTATTGTAGGCTTTATTGATTGATGACTTCAAACTTGAAACATAGAGCACAATCCGACATTTCGACCTCTAATTCCGAGCTACCCCCTACGTCTCTTTCACCCTGTGAACCAGTCGTCCTCCACGATTCCTTTTCACCCGTTCTCCCTCATTATTTGCTCGCAGCTATCTCTGGAGACTCTGATGTCTTCTTCACCCGAGGAGATCTCGAATTCGGCTGTTCCAAATTGGCTGCTCTTTGTTCGTCCGCGGTAATCGCGGGGCGAACAATGGCGAGTAGCCGCGCGCACTGGCGGCGGCGGCGGCCTCGTAAAATGTTCCGTGTGCTTCCTTCCGCCGGCATTGTCTTCCGGTTCTATAAATCCTTTCGCGGGTGCTGGCGAGCCGCTAATCGTCGCATCGCATGTACCGCGTTAATGTAACGCGATACAATACGGTGATACAACGGTGCTACCTGCTGCCCCCCTCAAACCCTGCTCTCGCCACCCCTTTCAAAGTGGTGCGCGCATTCTTTTATATCGTGCGGGATGAAGCGTTTTCTTTCGCCCAACGCCCAGGGAAGCCTTCCAGCTGTGTCTGCCTTTCCCCCGGTAATGATAATGATGATGATAATGATACAAAAACGTTCCTACCATGCTTCGGCCGTGGAGTTTGCGAGCTAGCGAGTGAGTGATCCTTCCGCGTTTATAAGCTTGTTAAATCACACCCATTCCTATATCCTATTGTTTTCGTAGTTACTGTTCACCCACTAAATAGTAACCATGTAACGAAACGAAACCCTGAAGCGAAACTCTTGATTAATCAAATTATAATAATTAACTATTCGACAGCTTTGCCAAAACTACATCGATACTCTTTCAAATCAATACCACATAGGAAAAACCATTTGCGTGAACAAGCGTAGTTCGAAATATCACGCTGAACTACGAAATGGGTGATAATTCGCTAATTGGTAGCACAGTTGACGAGAGTTAGGACCTGCGGCGGCAAAGGGCAGCCGGAACTCTAAAGCTCCCCCAAGCATCGGTGTCCGCTGCAATTCATTCGATTTTCCAGCGGATCTATCATCGTTTTGGGCTCGGCATTGATACCTGCTGCCGGTTTCCCCCCTTTTCCCGCCCCTTCTTTGTGCTTCACGAGCTTAATTGAATTGGTTTATCTTGCGATGGGCGGACGCGTGCTCGGATATCGCGTTGGGTACACGCGGCCGCTGGCGTACGGCTTCGCGATTCATCAAAGTGATGCCGTGCTGCATTTCAATATTGATTTCGGCCTCGCGTAATCTGGCCCTGTATTAAATTCCATGATTATTGCTCGTTTCGCCTGCTCTCGTCTTGCTCGTCGAGTCTCACGCGTTCGCTGGTAGGAGCGACGGCGTTTTGAAACCAATCACGGAAACGTCCGAAACGGTGGTTTGCCCTGGAGCATGCTTTGCATCGCTAGCAGGAATCGAGGAGCGCGATTAATACGTATTGCTAATTTTCACCCCACCTCCTACCCCTTCACTCCTGCCTCTCTCTCACTCTCCATCTCTCTCTCTCTCTCTCTCTCTCTCTCTCTCTCTCTCTCTCTCTCTCTACATCCCTTGCTCGGTTCCCATTGCCAAGGATACGTGTATGCGGATCGACGAATGTGTTTGACGTTTCAGAGTTGCAGCACTGGCATCCGCTATATACTCTTATGCCAGTAAAACTGGGCATTGGCCAAATACACGCTCCATTTCTAATACAATATCGAAGAGTTTAAATAATTCGTTTCGGCTGAATACGAATTATCTGGAAAGAATGGTGGAATAAAATGTATTAAATGATATCAATGGGTTTATAGTTTCAACTGTGGAACTGGTAATCGTTGAATTGTAATGAGGAAATCGGGAGTTCGACGTAGAAGCCAACTGAGGAAGTTGCACCACAGGGAATTCTGCGGCGATACAATGCAGCAGATTCTATCTGCAAATGGCCGTGCGGCCCACATTTTTATATTGCAAAAAATTCGCAATGCAGAGAACACACACTGCCGATGGCAACAACCACGCGCCACCTGTGCAATGCAACGTATTCGAAATGTTCAGTGAAACGCGAAACGTGACACACATTCACCGGAAGCCTCGCAATTAAATGTATAATGGTTCAACGGGAATTCGTGTTTGCCTGAAGATTCGCGTCCCAGTTGTGTACGGCCACATAAAAAGGAGGAATTCTTCAGCCACAAACGTATAATTGGACGTGTCTCGCCACACCGAATCACCCTCAACCGAGCACAAACGCGTTTAAGCGCTTTAAAGAACACACGAGGCGCTCGCACACTCCCCCAACACCAAAGCGCGCCAGCAATTTCGAGGCTGAGAGAGAAAGCAGGCTACGGGAGAGAGCTTGCACTCGCTTATAGGCGGTGCGGCGCGCTACAAACTCGTACTGCGATCCGACAGCAGGCGTGCACACCTCCAAAGTAATATGAGGTGTTCCATTCGCAGGTGAACAGGGAAAGGAGAGAGCTAGAGAGCGACCTATATTTTAACCGTGCGGCATTATCGCCGGGAATACGTTAAGCGACACGGCGACGACCTGCTCGCTTCCATGGGTAGGCAAACAGTGAGAGACCCGACGAGCGGGAAGGCAAAAACACCTAAAGATGCCCGATACACTGATCATTCAATGGAAATAAAGGTTGAGTTCTCGGGAAATATAGGGTGGCTGAGAAATACATTGTAGGCTAACCTTTTCTACTTCGAGTTCCAACTGGGTGAACCCTTGCTTATAGTGAAATAATGAATCTCGTTTGAAATGAAAAGTGCAATTGGTATTAACTAATCTATGTATATATAATGCATGGGAAATGAATCTGCATTAAAAAGGCTAGTGGGAGTTACACAATAGGATAGCGAAGGCTTACGGAGCGTTTTCATGTGACCCAGTATGCATGGTAGGTTGCCTCTTTATGTTCGTACTCCGGCAAATACACCTGTGCATTGCCGTCACTCCAGCACATAGCTACACCTGCGCACTGCCCGTCACTCTTGCGCTCGCGGAGGCGCACATTTTAGCGAACAAAGGCAGCTAAGCGCGACGGGAACTGGTACAAGAAAACATTTGCATACAAACGAATCATGACGCCGGTTTTTGCGCCCCCGCGAAACCACCTTTTCGCCGCTTGCTGCGTTATCCTAACCGAGAACACCTACTCTTTCTCACTCTGCCTTTCTCGCTTTCTCCCTCGCTCCTGGCACAGTGTCAGTATTAACTATTGCGGTGGTTCCTGCGAACAGAATACTGTCTGTCATGTTGTCACGTCGAACAGTTTTCCTGGTCATAAGTTCCACGATAGAACTCCGGCGAGGCTGAGTTATGACGTGCAGCTTATGTACACGCGTTTCTACCACTCGATAAATAGAACTACATTTAGTTACAACGAGGAGTACGAATTCAAAAGATGTACGACATAAATAATAATGTATGGAAAAAATAAGGGATAATAAATAGATATTTTATCGTTGAATGATTGAATACCTAAAATCAAATATTCATCTATCTATCAAACGTGTTGAAACGGTACGATGGACTTTTTCTGTCTGGGCGAAATCAAAGCGAACCGAGGGGTGGTAAGTTTGGAAGAAATGCCGGTGGACGTGGGTTAAGTAATGGAGACTGTTATCTTAGAGCCATCAAATCAACGAAGCAGCGAATCCTTTGTGATCAGAGGCAACGGGGTTGGAACGCTTGATTACAGAGAAAGCTCTCTCCGCGGTCGGTGGAGCGGCGTCGATGCTTGCCTCGATTGCACTAGTCCCTGCCTAAACGACAATGACCCTCTTTGGTCAATGAATGACCATCAGCTGGCACGGAGTAATCGCCTGTCACCTACAAGCCACGAAGAACTCTCTATATCGGCCTGATCGAAACAGAATAGCCTCCCTTGCTCCTCGAGAGCACGCTCACAAGGCCCTACACGATAATTGTCCTGCCAATTTTCTTATGCCCCTCAACCTCCCTCACCCCCGTGATCCGATAATCGACGCGCCGTACACATACGTGTCCACACACTTGCACGAGTGAATTCCAGGCTAGGAACAGAATACCCTCGCACCAGGATAAATGCACAAGTCGCACGAGTGAAGCTCGAGCGCACTACGAGAGATTGGCATCAAAGGGAAATCCTCCTGGGTCTCCGGGCTTCACCTACAGCCGGACGAGGGAGGCTGTATGCAGGAAGGACGCGCCCGAACAAGAAAAGCGTGGATGTAACCGGGTATCGAGTAAGTATCGACAGCCTGACATTCTCTTAGCCGGCACACGGGGAGATCGTGTATCAAGCGGCGAAGGCAAGAGAGTACGTCACGTCAACGTTCCAGCTCTCCGTAGACGTGGAAGAGATCCGGCGGCGAATCCTCCTGGCAATGTAATTTCCGAGATAAAAATGTGGCCACCGGTATATGAGGACGCCATCGCACTAATGCACACGGAAATGTCATTCTCCGTCGACTGGTCCGTACACGACCAGTATGGCACGTTAAGATTTTCCTTGGACGGCTTTTAACCCACTCCATCGGACCTTCTGGATAAAATGATACGTCCGACGGAACTACGGATGTACTTGAACCATACGCCAGCGGATAAGACGAGATAGGAGTTTATAGTATTGCTGCATTAACTTCCACCTTCCTCGGGAAATAGAGAAGATGCAGGAAAAGAGATACTAATCGTTTAGGACCGTCGTAGTTCTACTTGAAGAAACTGATGGAATAGGATTACTTGGCCTTGTCGAAATGATGAACAATTTGTACAAATCATACATATACTTTGAAGGAGAGATGATAGATTTGTAGAAAATTAATAATAGATATCTTACACGACAATTAACTAACTCGAGAGAGCTACTTTCCACGCCACCGAGTGTTTCGTCACGTCGGCTAGGATCAGTGAAAATGATTGCCGCTTAAGGCTTAAGTGTCCGCGGACGACTGGTACAAGGATAAAGAGCTTAGACTGATAAATGGATTAGACACGTGCGCGAGATTACATTCGATTGCCAAGACGTATGCATGGCAACTAGCTGGCGAGGGGTCGATTAAAAAAAATGCTTGATTAAACTGCATGCCCTAGCCAATGGGAGGAGAATGGCACCGAAGAATTCGCGAGCATTGAAATAAGAGAATCGAACAAAGAACACAGATGAACTTATGGGAGCTGCTTGAAGATGCGCTGGGTTCTTGATTTTAGAAGGAACAATGGAAGCGTGAATCCACGAAGGTTCAAGGATCAGAAGTAAGGCCTTAAATCATCGGGCAAAACGTCGTTAATTACGTGAGGA
Source organism: Ectemnius cavifrons (assembly GCA_964023945.1). Classification (NCBI taxonomy): domain Eukaryota; kingdom Metazoa; phylum Arthropoda; class Insecta; order Hymenoptera; family Crabronidae; genus Ectemnius; species Ectemnius cavifrons. Next base: position 6,114,035 of record OZ030385.1, on the reverse strand, counting down.
ACGGGCAGTAATCAGTGCGGCCCCAAACACTTGAGCTAATTCCTCGGAGGAACGGGGAGACGGCAGATCAGGATCATTACAGGCCGATTAGGCCTCGAGGAATTAATTCGGCCATTGTCTGTGGGATTCTGTCCACGCCATAAACCCTTTTGACTCGAGGATATGCATCCTAGGAGTCCCTTCTCTCCTGTTCTCGCGATCCTTTTCACCCTTCTTCTTGTATCACGCTCCCTACCCATTTATTTCCCAACCCTCTCCCCTCTATCCTTCGCCCCGCAGGGAATTGCCATTGCCGGACTCGCGTGACCGATTACACCGTCGCCAATCACTTCGAGGATTCTAAATCCGTGAATTGATCGTTAAGTGTTTGTCACGCGATAGACTCGTTTCGCATCCACGCGCTACGCTTTATCCTGCGATGCATCATCGTTTACGGAAGCAACAGATTTCTGAAATTTAACTATACTCCTTTTCGAACAGACCTATATAATCGCTTGTCATAACAAAGTTGGATCTTTGAATCGAATTCGCAGAAAACACGAAAGAACTAGAACTTTGAAAAGCAAACATCCAAGCACGACTGATATTGAGATAAACTACCTTCCACTGTGAACTGTCGGGTTCGACTATGAAGTATTTGAGAAAGGAATGGCTTGAAATGTCGGCCACGTGATGTAAACATTCAACTGAAGGGGTAGATCAATTTTATTCAAGGGTTGAGTGGTTCTAACACTTCATGGTATTATATCCAGATTTTAATTACTACGTCCAACCGTTTGTATACCGAAGGGATGGTCTAGCTAGATCCTCTTAAACCATAGCATGCCCTGTCACACCAAGATGATAAGTCAGCAGCACGAAGACAAGAGAATCCTCCCTACAGTAATCCACGTATATCCATAAACCTCTACATCTCGGTTAGTATGGATATATTATGGAGACACATCTGCTTTGAGACCACAAGTGGAGAGTTCTGAAGAAGTTAGACGATGCGTGGGAGGTGTTAAAGGAATGAGCGTAATTTCCTGAGCGTCGTCTCGGGAGCTTGCGGCTCGCAGCGATGAAACGCGACCTTTATGGGGTAATCTCAATTCGAATGCCGGGAAGAAACCCTACGGGCAAAGGTCTCTTGGCCCCTGTGGAAAGAACGCATAATGCGTAACCAGAGATATTTCTCGCAAGCTGCTGCTTTGTCCTTGTCCCTCCAAGTGAGAAGAGAGGGTGCAGAATGCCGACCTCGAGTCAGGGAGTAACTGGAGGATCTTAGGAGCGAGGATCGTCGAAGGAGCGGACGGTGTTCCCCAGGGGCCGATGAAGGAACCGCATTCCGTGTAAGCGGGCCTCCTTCACGACCACTTGGAGACGCGGAATAGCGAAACCACCAACCCTTAACGCGCACGCCACCGACCGAAACCACCCTCCAAGACGTTCGCGCGCCACTTTAGCTCGCCCGATAGTCTCGCGGGCCTCTAATCAACCAGGTCATTCTCGAAAGTGCGCTGCGTCGAAACTGTTACACCCCGAGTTGCCCATTTCCCGATATCCCTCCTTCTCGACCCTGGCTAACAAATCGTTTACACACTTCGCAACTAATTACTGGTCTCCCAATTTTCATGCAAATTAATGATGTCTCGCAGAGAAACTGAATTTTGTTCGAATAAAGATTTACTGCAATGTCCATGCTTGAAGCTAGTACGTAAATATATTCTTTAATTAAAATTAACATCGCTGGAATCTTTGAGAGTAAAAAGGTAAATACTTTTGGATTTATGGTATAAAAACCTTGACTCGAATAGGTCCGTAGAGTGTCCACTCACCGCTATATCAGAGAGGTAATAGAATAGGGAAGTGTTGAGGAGGCAAGGGCTGCTCTGAAAGCCGGCACTGTTATCATCGGGGGACGAGTCGGAGATTAAGAGGAACTCATTTGAAGGGCCGGCCTAATTCATTTTTTAAGCGGATATTACGTCCGAGGGTGGAGTGAAGTGAGCCGGTCTTTCGTCGCGGCGATTTTCATTATCAGGAGCGAGCGGCCTTTGCGAGCGGGCGCGCGCGCGCGCGCGCTCGGAGGGAGAATGCGCGAGACTGCGAGGACGAAGAGGAGCAGGAGGAGGTGGAGAAGGAGGGTGAGGAGGACGCCACTGCTCTCGCCGATATGACAATGGAGCAGTGAAAGCAGTACCCGACACTCCTCCTCTTGGCACGCGTCTGTGCCGCGCGACAAAAGCAGGAAATCTCTTCCTCGGCGAAACAAAAAGGCTCGGCTACGATGCGAGCACAATGCGCTGCGCCGCGACGCCATCCGACCTTCCATCTGTGCTCGAGATACAAATATGTATATTTCTCGCGCAACCGAGCGCCGAAATCGGGATGCGCCTGTCTGCTGAAATATCATTTTCAGACGCGACTGAAAGAACGGCAGCTTTTCGAAGTCCATCGGTAGACCGTAAAATTACAGATTGGCTTCGATATTCCAAACTCTTTATACATCTAGAACGCATAGGAATTCTTGTCAACTAGTTACTAAAAAAAAACTTGTAATTCCAAACTTTGCGCTACATATTCTCTGTATCGGATGTTATACTTAATCCTTTCATGCAATAAAGACACAGTATTACCATTAAAACAATATTACCCCTTGACGTTTTTATCCCTTTCTCATGATAAAGCCGTACAATATAATTCATCCGCCCTTTGCTATCCGGGAACGAGGTCCGTGGGGTGCAATCAAGAGACGCTAGGAAGATGTTCGCCGACGTAGAAAGAGCCTCGTGCATCACAGAGATACTATATTGTAATGAGCGGTGGCGCGCGCGCCTGATGACTCGGTAAAGGGCGCGCCGCCCATAGCGGTGGGCTGAAAAAAGCGCGTTGCTCGAATTGTGACTTCTGTTATCAGAAGGGGTTGAGTGAAATCGTGGGCGGCTGGTGTAACGCACGCCGCCGTGTACTACAATAGGGCCACCCTCCTCCTTTCTACGGTGTCTCTGCAGCTCAACAAAGCCAGCAACCCTCGCCTTCGCACTGCCGCAAAGTGCACAGAGTTCCTACCTTCACCCTACCTCGGTCTACCAAGGCTACGTTATCCCAGCAGGGAAACTGTCCCGTAATGATTTCTACCAATGATAAACTACATTTGCAACCTAATACAACTGATAAGGACTGCCAAGGGACACGTAGATTCTTGTAGAACACTATCGGTTCTATCACTTGAAGATTACGTGTGTAGAACATGGTTTAATATTAATTAAATTAAAAGTTTACAACATCGATCGAAAAGAGATCAATGAATGAATGACGCTTTGGTTGAATGAAGTGGACGACTATACCACACATATTGTCCATAGCTACATACTACAAACTGCACAAATATCGCTCTGCGTATCAGTAAACAGCCAAAGTAGAAAGTTTCGGGGAATCTGTCTCGCAATATGAACTACACGATAATTTACGATGCCAGCGGAATACACTGTAACAAACAAACCGATAAATCCCTCTCCTCTCAAGCCGATTCCTTCCACCACGTTTTCACTGAACTAGTACCAAAACTGCCATGATATTCCAATTCTTTCGCTATCACTGTACATTAATTCGTTCGCATATTTCCACATTATAAGGAAAAGGGTACCTTTGTGTGTTTCGAAAACAAAAATTTCTACCTTTTTCTCTTACTTCGCATGGCACTAACAATAAGTCCGATGTGAAACTAGGATCTGGTAAAGTGGAGGAATTTGTGAGTGACTGTGTGTGGAAAAGGTGAGTGGCTTGAGGGTTGGCCAAAGCGCGTCCTTTCATCTCCGGAAAGCGTGTCTCCTTGCCGGCGACCGATTCGTAATTGCGACTGAAAAGAATCTAAAAAGGGGAAAAAAGGAAAACTACGTGTAGCTGGAGGAGGAAAGGGTGGTGGTGGTGTGTTTGCGCGCTGGTTTCGGGAGGGTTCGTGAAATCGCGATGGTTAAGCGTCGACCAGGCCAATCACGCTGGATTAAACGTTGATTCCTCTACTGCTCGGCTAATTCCCTCCACACTTGCGACTTGTCCGTGTGCATGCGTCTCTTTCTACCTCTCGCTCTCTATCTCACAGACACACACATACACGCACACACGTACTCTCGTTCCTCTCTATTTCTTTCTTTACTGCGGACAGTCCGAAGAGCATCCGTCGAAATGGGTCAACAGAATTGCGAGCCTTTACGAGCCGCCGCTGTTTAAATAACCTTTCGATTACCCTGACGCCTTGCTGGCGATTGGCGCCGCTAGGATTAACAGAACGAACGTGCGCGATCCCTAAACCTGCACTTTCCCCACCTCTATACTTAAACGGGAGTTGCAAAATCGAGAAGCCACTCGTGATTCGCCGTAGCAAGTCCGGAGAGTCGCAAACCTTAATTCCAACTGTAATCAATTAGAGCCTCTTGTTCCACTTATAACCGATACTCATCGATATCTTTTAACCAGAATACAATAATAATGTATTACCATAACATGTCCCATTCTTCTAACTTTCGAGTGCAAAAACCTGTAACCTTGTATTACAGCACATCCCGACATAGCTTACACGCAATTGAGGAAAAATCCCAGGGTGAAACATAGTTTGGATCTCTAAAGTATCCATTGAAAGAAAGAACGGGGATCGAAAGATTGGCTGTCACACGAGCCAAGCGAAATCAGTTTTTGTTCCCAGTTCCTTGGGCGCTCGGCTCGAGACCATAATACCCTTAGCGAGGTTTCCGATCGAAATCAAACATCGCAGACGATCGAGGAGCGGGAGGCGGATGATGCAAGATGAAAGACTGAAGAGGGGGGTTGTTCAAGAGGGTAAGGGTGGTTGGCGGTGACGGAGAATTCGCGGGAGTCTGTCAGAAAAGGCAGGAAGGGAGTGGGTTGGAGCAGGTATAGGTAATGCACCGAAATTGCTTTACCGCCGGTCCATTTACGGAGATGAAAAGCACTCTCTGCCAAGTACATACAGCGGTGTGGTGGTGCGGCGGCGCTACTGTGCTTCTACAGGCCAGCAACCAGAGAGTCGCACATCAGAAACGGCCTGGCCTCCGACGCCGTCCTCCTGGTCCATGCCCTTCTGATGTCGGACCACTGCCACGTCTAACCCCTCTCAATTTCAGTTTGCAACCAACCCTTTCGCCAATTTACCGACGTCGCCGTCGTCGCCGCGACCCAACTTCCCCTCTCTGTGAACCGCCGACGCCGCCGACGTCGCCAACGCCGTCCTCGTGGCAATGCATTCTATGCGCCACTACGATCAATCGCGACCACCCATCATAAATAAGAGAGTTCTTCACCAACCAGAAACGTATATGGAATCCCCCTCTGCATCAGACTCTATTGCTCTTCCGAGAAGTTCATTCTGACAATAGAATCCTATGTTATATTTCATGACGTTCGGCTCCAGTTTTGGGAAGAAAGATAGGGCTGATCGGTTGTTAGAAAACGTGTTTTTCTTTCGTTACGAATACTAAAACTCTTGTCAACGATTCTATATTTACCGCTCGAGATGTAGGTAAATCCTGAAATGGCAGTCCCAATGTGTTAAATAAATTGAATTTATTTACGTGGTGTAGAGTACTTCAGCGAAAGGCAAAGTACACGTCGACGAAATAGCAATTCTCCTGATAGTAACCAAGGATGCAAGACTAGGAGAATTGGAAGGGTTCGGATGGGGAGGTCCTTAAACAATGATTCAATGCCACTTAAATAATGATCGTTGAGCGTGCGAGCCAGGTCGAAACCCGGGATCAGGTGCGCTAAGGAAAACTACCCGCTGAAATGGATTGGACTGAATTCCGGAGGGCCCGGAGGTCGATTAGGGTGAAACCAAACGGGAGACGCGAGAGATTTCTCGTCACCCTTCCTCGACGTCGATTTACCGAATGTCGCTTCGACTCCTCGGTCATTTTCTATTGTTCCCCCACTCGCCCGGCTACTCAAGATCGGCCCTCACTCTCCTACACGACTACGACTCACTCGACATTAACATTTCCATCGAATTCTTCCGTCCCATGAAGCATCTTGCGACCGCTCTTTTCCTAAGTGATGCTGCAGCTTTCGATTAGGCCGAAATAGCAGGGGTCACAAAAGACTATGGCAAATGGGAGTGTAATGGGAATAAAAGCAATCCTCAAGGAAATGAAATCCAATGAAATTCATTGCCTCTCAGAGATTACGAATGTTATAAGAAATATAATGAATGTTTTACGAGAAGATAATTAAATGGATAATAAATTTCACAGATCTATTTGTAAGCAAACTAACTAAACATAATGAATGCACTTGTCTCTCAATAATAAACGAAGTCCTCGAAAAAATATTCAATCATTCAAGAATTTCTTTAGGCAGCATAGCACTACTTAAAGAAAACTCTACTATCGATACCAAAATAAGGAGAACAACTTAATTATTTATCGGCTGCCTTTCATCCAGTAATGAAACCAATACATAACTACATATGTTGGGGCTAGAAAAGCGATCAATGCATATACTCGTGAGACTTTCCAACCGAACTCCCACGAGTCCTTGATCCTGTCGACAGGGTCGGCGGTATTGTGTAGCGGAGCGTCTCGCACTATAACTGATGGAGTTTTTATTTAATTACGGCCGGTGTACGCATCTGTGTACTCCTTTTCTCGAGCGAGCGGCGTTGCGATGGGGAGAGGAAGTATCGGCGCCAAGGGGATTCACCCTCGTGTCGCTGCCGCTGCTAATCGGACGTGAGACAATCGACAACTAGTCGAGAGCTGAGTTCGCTTTTTCCTTCGAGCTCCGCCTCGACTTCTACGCTAAGGGGGATGATAAAAATAGCCGATACAGAAGGGTACCTTCACTACCCATTTACCAAAGGCTCAACGGCATCGTACTGCCACAAATTGATACAACAAAACTTTATTTTGTCATTAAAAAACATCTTGCTTTTTTACACGAGAAATCAATAAAAGTTTCTACTGATTGTTTGTCTTATAAATGAGTACGTTGAATGTTATTATTTTCAATAAAACGAAGACTATAGTAATAAATAATACTCCGTGCGAGCAGGCTATCAGTAACAACCCCCATCCTTTGACAAGCGAACGTTCCAGACTTTAGTAAAGGGGTGCAAGCAACAATCTACAAAACCGAATTTAATTTCATAAATGGCGATTTAAAGGTGTATACCACATGACTCGTAAACACATAGATACATATGTGCACACGCAAGAGAACTGCACGAGCGGAAACGTATTACAGTGAAGCCACAGACTACGGCTCGTTTCAACCCGAAACGGTCCGCCTTTTTTATAATCATTAGCGCAAGGCAATTACGTAATGGAAACCAAAACGCAGGATCAGCAGCGCGCACGCATGCCTGTATATATATATATACACACATATATATGAGAGTGAGCCGATCAACGACCACCATCGTCCACCGACATATCTCGAATTTTTAGCTCTCTCGCAATGGAAAACCGCGGTCAATCCCTGCGCTACCCTCTCCGCCCACCACCTATCCGGGGGTAAAAGCGCGTGGGCGAGCACCGGCGATCCTCATAAAGCGAATAAAAGCGGGAATCGTCCATGCGTGCTATCGAATCAAGCGAATTCTTTTACGTTCCGCCGAGCCCCGAGAGTGGATCTCGCTCGGGACGTAACCTAAGAATTTAAGGCCACCGAATGTTATATCCGCCAAGCTGAACCCCACCAATGGAATTATGCGACCTTTCTATGGATTAGAAGTCAAGCAAATACTTCGACAAGATATTTTGGATCTGTTAGACTCTGATAGAAGATACGAATATTACTGTTTAAGGATCTATAAGTTGCATAATGTGAGAAGCTGATACTAATTAGAAATTAATGATAGATTGCAGATGTTCGCGTAGTATTTCTAAGTAGTCTTGCGAGAGTGTACATTTATAAGGCGCTTTATATTAACACTATCTTTATCGCTTGCATTTACCTTTTTATATGTGTATCCATGCCACGTTAATGAAAACATGCTTTCACGAAGATCCGCAGTCCACCAATTAATACCAGGTTTTTAAAGCTAAGATCTTCATATCGCCGTGTGAATATGGGACGAGTTTGCTCTACATACGAGTGAGCGATCCTAATTGCACTCGAAAACATCGGTAAGAAATTGCCGGGAAACGTTTTTATGATTACGAAATCATTCCGTCGTGCTGTTGGAACTGTTGGTTCGCTCTCTCGACTCTTTGACCCAACCAGCATCCTTGTGAAAACGCGCGAATAAACTGGACATTACCAACGCTTGCCAGGAGTTTCCGTGTCCGCCCGATAAATTCCTGACGAGCACTTTCGCCGAGAGCGCTATCGCGTCGACCTATCTCGTTCGACATGAATCCTTTCGATTTCGTTGGCTGCGAAAGCGCAGGACCAGTTCTTCCTCCGGCGACTGGTGAAGTTTCACGCTCATTACAAGCAATTAAGGAACGTCCAAGGCTGTTTTACGGAATCCCTCTCGACTGTTTTCTCGCAACCACTCTCGCCAGTAATGCTGATCCATGTATCGCTCCGAGGTCGGACCAATTTGTCCGTAGTTACCTCTCAGACATTAATATGACTCTATTTCTGTACTTCAGTGTTCCCGTTTGACATGTTATCCTGTCGTACATTGTACTACTTGTAATATTATACAAAGCAAATTGGAAACGTGGATAATCGCGAATAATTTTTACATTTTATATCTACGTCCCTTTGTCAAAAGTAATAAAAATAGCTCACTGAAACCCGTCACAATTGTTGTCTGTCTGTACGTCACTTGTTAGCAAACAGTCTGGACGGAAAATGCCGTGTGTGTGTGTGTGTGTGTGTGTGTGTGTGTGTATGTATGACAACAACCCTCGGCCGTGAAAATCGTCAGAAAAAGGGTGAAAAAGAGACACGAGGACAGTAAGAAGAAAACGAGTGCGGGCCGAAAAACCAAGCCCTGGTGTACTGGACGTCGGGATAAGTCCCCGGCACGTCGAAGGGGGTACCCAATGGTAATTTCAATCTGTAAGGATTATCCGGCTCACCAAGGTAATCGATATTTATATCAGGGACGGAAAGAGAACAGCGGGGGATGAGGGCGAAAGAAAGATGAGAAAAAAGGGGAGATTGTAGCTCGCAGGAAAAAAGACTGTCCAACAGAAGTGCCTTTAAAGAACTACTTCAAACGTTTTAGTCAGACACAAATGATGGAGAATCAGTTCTAATAATTAATTCCACCTGTTTTAAAATTCCAACGTACGTGAATTGAACAACTATATAGCACAATTATCACTATATATTAATTAAAAAGTTGTATTATTCTGAAAGGCAAGTAATACTTTCCACCTACTGTCCGACTTAGCCAAGGCTTCTCAGAGTAGAGATATGAGACTCTTGAACCAAGCGAGCACTTCTATATTTATATAGCGCACCGGCAATAGAGTTATTGTTTGCTTGGTTACGCGATATTTGCGGAGAATCATGGACTTCAATTACCCGGGCAGGAGGAGGAAGCAGAAAATACGTGGTAGTGCGGTTAGGGTCACGAATGCCCGGCGGCCTGTTATCCCAGTGAAAAGCAGCCTCGTATTCCAAGATCTTCGATCTCCAGAGCCGACTGAAAGATTACCCTAGCAGTGGTGCTTCGGGGAACGGCGGCTGCCAGCAGCTTGAAACAATATTTGCCGAGCCACCGGCGCCTAATAGACAAGTACATCATTCTTCGTAATTGTTAAGGGAGAAACTTTACTCTCGAAACCTGCAATAAATCCTTCTTACCCCTCCTGCCGCGCCACCGAGTCAAGTGCGCGCGTCCCAATTACCAAACTAGCTAGAAATAAACACAGCCACACAATCATAATTAACAGCTGCTCGCTAGTACACGTACATCGACGAGCAAACCTACGGACTCACACACAATCACACCTTGAGAGTAAGACGCTAAGCCAATTACCAAAGCGACCAAAGGAACGCGCGCGCCAAGTCGTAACAAGACTTTCGCCGAAAGGAAGAAAAGAAAGTAACAGTCCACAATTTCGTGAGAGCTCCCGGAGACGCCAAAGCCAGTAAGAAGGGGACCAAAAGAGAGAAGAAGCAAAAGGTGGGTTCTTGAGGGGGTGGTGCGTCGGGGATGCGGGAAGAACAAAAGATCAGGGTGACTAGATACGTCGGCTGGAACGTAAAAATCTATCAGCAAAAGCCTCGGCGAGGAGAAGGCTCTAGTGGAGTGAAGGAGGGTTGGTTGTTGCACGCCGGTGGCACTGACTCGAGTGGTGTGTAGATGTGTGGGTGGACGGCCGAAAGGCAGGTTGGCAGGCAGGCAGGCAGAAGCAGGCAGGCAGGCAGGCAGGCAGCCTCGGGCGAGACAGCCCTCTCCGCAACAAGCGGTATTGACGAAATTGATTGCGGGGGGTGTACAAGCGAAGCTTCACTTCGCCTCGGCTCCCGCTGCTCCTCGCTTCAGCAGGGACCAAGCAACACGGCCGGCTAGACGAAGACTGGTTGATAGAATGACGGCAAACGGGAAACGGAGACAGAGGGAGTGTCGGAGAGGGAGGAAAGCGCCACTAAAGTTAAGGGGATGGGTAAGGGTGTCGCGCGTGGAGTCAGCTCCCCGCTAAAACGCAAAAGGGTGAGAAAACATTGTTACTAGCAGTTACTCTTGCGCCCTTCTACCGAGAGTCTCGTTCTCTCTCCCTCTGACTGGCTCTCTTTACCTTGTCCGCCCTTCCGCACGTGTTACACGGGGCCCCAGGGATCAACGGGAAATCGAACGGATGTACGAATGCGAGTGGAGCGAAGAAGCCTCAAGGGCAACGCTTAGATCACGCGGTAGTCCGATGGGACGCACTCTTTTCCTCTCCCAGCTTCACCTGCCCCCGTCTACTTCATCGCTTTTGTGCGTCCTCTTTTTATCTCGCTCTTCAACCGAGGCGAGACGATGCGCGCCCGCGACGCTTTATCTGAATCTCTAGGCGCCCGGATCTCTCTGACGCGGATCGTATCTCCTTCACACTTTTATGCCGCCTAATGACTGGAAAAGTGGAGCGCAGTCGGCAAGGTTTGCACTGGCAGTTTTTGCGGGAACGTCGCGTGGTTAAAGCAATCCTCTCTCTTTCTGTTCTTTATATCTTTCTCCCCCTCCCGCCCCTTGAGATGACACTCGACCGAATTAGTTAATTGCGTCGTTGGTCCTCGATGACTGAAAAACAAGCACGCTGCTTAATGGATTACCGTACTGACCCAACCACTGAACCCCACAATCGCCTTTTCAATTACCGTGAAATCACATTTTTCCGCGATTTAATCGTCCGAAACACCGGAATTAGGTCGACGATGCAAATGGACCAGTAAATTAGCGATACGCGAGCCAGGGCTTGGGGTCGCCAAAAACTCGGGTCCGATTTGTTTCCGCCTATTGAAAGTTGAACTAATAGGAACGAGGACTGCCCGGAAAGCTCGAGTTTGGCATTTCAAAGGAAGATAATTATTCGGAAGAAATAGAGCGTTGCATGACAATACTGCATGTCAATTTTTGTTGTTTTTTTTTCATTCGTTTGTCAACACAACTAACAAAAACATTCGGCAAACACCTCACTGGATCGTAAAGTCTAATTACATCAGCGACGAATAACTCACGCACCATGTCGAATTTGTAACTGGGACACAGAGGGCCGCTATATACTGGGAGCGTTGATAGCACGCGCCGCGGGAAGAGAAATAGGGCAAAAATCGCTGGAAATTGGCTTTCGATGATCCTTAATCAAAGGGGCCTGCGCGATTGGCACTATTTGTCAACAGACACCCACACAGAGCCAACTGCCATTCCAGCAGCTATTGCCTCACGACAGAATCACGCGACAATCATTATCGGCGTAAATTTCTTGAGGGGAAAAAAAGGGAGACAAATTTCTTGCTCATTTTTTTCTCCCTCCTTCTCCTCCGCAGCCGAAAACTTCTTTCACTCGAGGGGGATAAAAGTGGAGCACCCCGCGGTGCGAATGAGAATTACGGTATGACGAGTTATACACTCGCTCTCTTGACGAACTCGATTTTCCTCCCGGGTTTCTTATTAAAGCCGTAATTCCCTGCTTAACCGTATTGTTCCGACACGCCTCTGCCATTCACGGAGATGAACTGACAAAGCCAAAACTAGCCCGATTACTCTAATTCTAGTTCAAGATTGTATAAGAATACCTACAAATCTGACTTGATTATGAAAGCACAGGCTTTTATATAGAAACTAACGATTAGCTTTAATATACTGAAAATGATGTACGAATCAAAATCAGTAATCCCACGAATATCCAAGTACATAAACGTCAGACGCCCCATCACGATTAGAATCTCAATTTATTTAATCTTCAAGCAAAACTGGAAGTTCGAAGAATACCGTCGAGTTTCTCGCACCGACTACGTGTGTCTGTCTGAAAATCCCCGATTCTCGTGGCGTTTGGCTTGAAAACAGAGCGCGCAAAACTACATGGTGAAATCCGCTCTTGGAGAGGAGCCTGCGGCGTAGAGGAGGTGGAGACTAAAGCCACGGTCAGGGATATTGACATTTCATTAAACAAGAATCCCGAAACGCGTATGCGTGCGCACGTGTACGGCTATGCGCGTTTCCCTCAACTTTCAGCTCTTCCAAGGTAACGAGTGAATGAGAGGCTACTGTCGAAATGTATGTCGACCACTAAAAGTAACGCAAAAGTACATATACATTCGGCTTATAGAGGCCCTCAATGCCGACTTGCTGCTCCACTTGCTACTGTCAAGAGGAATTTTAATGCCTCATTAACAAAATGTACCTGAGCCATCCTACCCTTTCATTCTTCATTACGCCGAGTTCGTATCTCGGTTTCACGAGGATTTCAATATTTTTGGAATTATGCAGATCTCTACTGAGTGACTCGATACATAATAGTGCGATAATTGAACTTTATCCAACTGGATGTAGGTGGATCTGACTATGATTTAAAATTAGGATAGATACACAAAACTAGGGTAATTCCAATTACGTATTTGATATAGCAAGAATATCTCGCCAAACCGATTTTTATAAAGCTCTGTGAAATCACTCAAGATGTGTCAAACTCGAAATAATGTAAAATAAACGAACCATTTCTGTTATTTCTGGTTACCCACTTTCATAAATTTATTGAATTGATAACGAATTTCAATAAAATCGAACAAACACCGAAATACTTTAGCAAGAGCGATTGTTAGATTTAGGGCACGGAAGAAATCAGTACATCTAATACGAAATACCCTGTGTTTATGTAGTGCGATCCATAATACAAGATATTCGCTCAGCAATCACGATAAAATAAGACACGCGATGTCAGATTGGCCAAATAACGAGATATTAAGTATGAATCGCTTCTAACTTCGGGCACATAATATATCCTGGCAATACAGCTATATGTACGTCACTGTGTTATATGTGTAATCGAATTAGCTCGTCTTGAATTCACCAAGTAAACGCCACGACGATAGCGTACACTAGGAAGCTTTCACTTTTACTATCGGACGTCCTGTGAACTTTTCGTATTTAATACACTCGGCGAGTTTGAAAGTTCCTTATTGAGAATTATTTGAATCGCCGAGCCCCCTATAATGCGAGTATCGAAGTACTTATAAGCGGCTTTGTCCGCGGAAATCACGTCGGAGGAGTAACAATGATGCACTGTATGGCAAAGAAAACTAGTGAACACCCACAAACTACTTAATTCTTATAATTGTTAACGTGACACTTTAGAACTTATACGAAAGAAGTATGCGATATAATCATCTGTAAAACGTACTATTTGCAACTGTCTATAAATGCATTCAAAACTGAGACAAATTGGTATCTCGTATCAAATATTTAGTAATATTCCTCGAAACATTTATTGCCACACAATAATTTGATAATATAAACAAGGCAAAAACCTCCATGACGTGTGATAAATCTGAAATTTTATGCACGAAATTAAAATACAGGCAATTGCGGCCACGTTCAATCAAATCCTTTTAATACCCAGCTCTTTATAAATAGCTTATTTTTTTAGGACACATTGGGAAACACCGATTTACCATTTCAGTTTAAAAATGGAAGAATTATTTCCTTCAAAATAATTGACATAAACATCTGTAGATTTGTAACTTGGTAACATAATTACATGGAGCAATGTCTGCAAAAATCTCGTTCTAAATGAAACGTTATTTTCAGCATGACTTCTGACTGGAATTTAACTACTTCGTCTAATAATACTCGTTGGACGATCGACTTGTATCCATTTGCAATTGTTGTCTTTCTCTAATGAAGGAAGAATAAAAGCTAAGCGGTTGGCGGGCACGCAAAATGCCTAGTATTTTATGATTTCGACCTACTGTGCGACGATGCTTTCGTCCGCAGAGCCGTCGGCACCGTTTCCTTAACATTTCGCTAGCGAAAGAAACGGAAAAGAGAGATGGAGAGCAAGAAGAAAGTACGTAGATAGATACATGCATACTCGAGAGGTGGAAGAGAAGTGCAAGCGGAAAGCGAAAACTTTCTTCGACGATCTCGAAGAAAGCAGGAGAGCCTTCCTCTTTCCCTTTCTTCCTGCGGTGGCGGCATTTGCTCTCTGGCTTATAGTACAACCGTACGCCAGCCAGCTCTTCGACCTTCCTCTTGTCTCACTGCCTTTCCTCTTTCTCCCGGTGTGTGTCTCGAGTCCATAAATTTGAGCAATTTCTGGAGTGCTCCCGGCCTGTTCTCCTCCCACTCCTTTTCCCCTGCCTCTCTTTCTCTCTCCATCTCTCTTTCTCCCATTTGCTCTCTCCATTTCTGCCGCGGTGCCGGGAATAATAACGTGAGGATGGAGCCCAATTGTCCCCTAATGCCGCGAAGTTTCTATTCAGAGCATCTTTTTGTACGCAGCGCACTGCAGCGACGGGAGATGCAGAGAGAGAAGGAGGCTAGGAAACGAAGGGAGAGGAGGGAGTGAATGAGCAAGAGGCCGAGGGAGAGGAAGGCCGTATCTCTAGCGATAGCAGCCACTGGAGGGGCGAGTTTGCAATTCGAGAGAGAGAACGATGAGCTTCTGCCGCCATCGGGAGGGTTGCCAACTACGCTATATGATAATGGAGAGACGATGCTATGCCTACTCGATATTATATACTCCCTTCTCCAGAATGGTGGACGGTATTTTCGGTGATGCCACTCTCCCCGGTCGCCAGCCCGGCCTGTCTCCCTTTCTCAACCGACAACCCCTATCCCATCGCGCGGAAGAGAACGATCAATGTTGCTGGAGTGGAGCACCTCGCACCGGAAGATCAATGTAACCCTCCACTGACTGCTTCCTCGAGCTAATCAGCCGTGCGAAATTACGGCCCGCAGAACGAAAAATTCACCCGGAATTATTAGTGATACGGTTATATATGAATTGGCAATTGAGTCTTGTCGGAGTACGGATTCTGTCAGCGGTATGGTGAAGGGATGGATATAGACTGAAATGATTTGAATTTTGGAAACTTTCTATGGGCGAATTCGTACTTTTGGTTACCATAAACTTTTACTCATAAAAAGTCGGGATATGGAAAAGTTGTAAAAAAATTTGCTACCGGTTCGATCTAGGTTTTTTGATGTCGGTTTGCTGGAACTTAGAATTTACATTTTTGGTCGGAGCGCGAATGTATTTACGTGAGTTCGTAAAAGCAGATCTCGAGTCTGTTCAGAAAAAGTACGCGACACGTGTGTCTTTTACTGCCACCAACGATCAAAGCGGAAGCCACGTGGCAAGATAAACACGTCCCATGGTCGAAAGGGAAGCCTTTACGTTTCCGGTAGATCACGACGGACAATTCGCCGTAGCTACATTTGGGGCTTTCATTGTTGCGCCACTTGACAAGCGCTCAGTTTGCCCGATATGGGAAACGTGAAACAGAAACGCTGCAGGGTGTCGCCGGCATCCGAAAGGAAGCCACTCAATGAAGTCCGAACAGAATAGACTGGTGGAGGGGTAGGGATAGATATATTCGAGTAAGCGGTATGATATTCTAGTAACCAATATTCTATTTAGGTAGAACTGCAATTTTAGCTATTACTTCTAAAGAACATAAAGCTAAATTTACAGACGTTTTCGTGATAATACAGCTTCATTCACGTGTAAGGACACTTTACCATTACATAATACAGTTCAATTAAACGAAGTACACCTGATTATTTACCGTCTTCAACAAAGCCTGAAATATTTCCTATATACTCTCCGAAGTATCAATATTTTACTTTTACTCTTGATCTATTTGTTACATATATACGAAACTTTCTCTTTGCTCGCTCGTTGCTTTTCCATTCTCTTGGCTGCCATATTCACCGGCATTTCAAACCGCTCCAGTGGATCCGTCGAAAGCAACAAATTCTAGGCGTCTGCGAAAGGAAACAGTACGATCTATTTCCCTTGCGCTCGACTCTGCGAAAGTAACATCGAGGACACTCGAACGCGCGACGAGCACAAGGCTTTGCTAACTGGGGCAAGAAATACAGCAGCACCGAGGGCGTATCGTCCGAGTGCTTTCACGTCGACGCCGACGCCGCCGCCGCCGCAAAAGCGTCTCCTTCTCTTTCTTTCGCCGCCTTCTCACAGGAGAGTATGACAGTATGACGAAGCTCCGACCACGGACTTTCCTGTACACTCCAGTATTGTGTACATATGTGCATCAGACTGTACTGTCCGTTTTGGAAAGCCGATAGCCAGCGCCCCCTGAGATGAGAGGACACCCAGAGAACAAATTGCCGCAAGGTAGAAAAGAAGTTCGCCAAGAAAGGAATCGACGCAAATGGACAATGACTAAAGCAGAGGTACGCAGTGTGATTCTTAAACTGAATGGAGAACAATATTGAGATAGTAGTATAATATTAAAAGGGATGTGAGTAAAATTTGTAATAAATTTGCAATAGTTTAAGAAGTACTTGTTTATCTCCATCTAGATTTAACGGAGACTGTTTGGAAATCTAGGGGTGTGGAGGATCGAAAGGGTTAGGAAGCACTGGCTCGGTAGGGAGACCGATCTTCAGTTTCACGAGACTCATTGTCGTGCAACTTGATGAAGCCCCAGAGAGGACCTCTGTGAAACAGAGCGCTCGGCAGGATGTCCGTCGCGAAGAAGAGGGTGATCCGAGGAAAGAGGATGAGAATGGAGCGAAAGACAATCGTGGCAAGACGGAAGCGACAAGACGTGACACGACTGAAGGGGGTGAAAGAGGGTCCGAGGAACCGAATCAGCATTTATCTCCCCCGACGAGCCGGCTTTTAATGGTCCCTTCGAAGCCTCGACGAAATAATCTCTGCTTTGGAAGGGACCTGCACACCGTATGAATACTATTATTCCAAGAATACTACCTCAGTAATAACGAATGTCTTCTTCACTTTTAAATCCTTCCGTTACCCGGCTCCCCATTAAAATATCCTGTCCTCTATTCTACATTACATATATAATTAGCAAATGTACATTTACGCTACGAGCGAATGAACCACCACGTCATGAAATATTTATCTGTAAAACATTCGTTCATAAATCAAGCACTACTTTCGCCATTACATTATAATGAATATTCCTAATGGCACATCCTTTATCCAAGAGTTTCGAGACAGAGCATTTTCCACAACCGTATTAATAGAGTAGAAGAGCTGCGCCCCATATCCGAAAGTAATCCAGTTACAACCCTCCCGAGTCACCCCAAACCTAGACTAGCATAATATAGGAATGTACGAGAAATACAGGATCATCTTTTGAAACGGAACTGAAGAAGAACAGAAGAGTATTGCGGAGTGCGGTGCGCGTGCGACTGAATTGGACGGGGGCAGCAGCGGTTGCGTGCCTTGGGAAAGGCAACAAAGAGGGTGGCGAGCAGCAGTGATGGCGCACCCCAACGCGAACGACAATACCTTATGGTTCAGCGCACTCTCAGCTCGGGATCACCGGGCTTGAATCCGTGCAGAGCAGGTCCTCGCAATAGGAACGAATTCTACGTATAGGAGGATTCGTAGCACGGGAACAGCGCTCCGCGACAGGGGGAAGACGCGGGAGAGTACAGGCACATACGTGGCGGTAGGTAGTGTACGTGCTACTGCCGGCAGCCGTTCTGTTTAAACTAGACACGTGGCCCCGTTTACTGTGCGCGTGCACATGCGAGGGGCGCTCGGCGCCCATCCGTTTATGTATACACACTCGGCTGGTCCTTTGAAAACCGAACTCAAATACATTACGCGGCGTCGCCGACGATGCTGGCGCACTGGCATTGTCGAACGCTGTCAGCCTGGAAGAGATTGCGCCGAGACTGACTTTATTGGCCGGCTAACAATCGAATCGGCCCCCGACTCCTCTGGGAAACGAACGCCTGACACCCGGTGATTTCGCAGCTAACGCTAAACTGTAATTAAGAGACTTCGCTCTGATATGCTTACTGTTTACTGCCTGCGTGATTGGTTCGACTGAGACCCCACTCATATTCAAATACATAGATTCCTTTGCGCCACTGGACACCCATAAGGCATTGATGGTGGGAAAAAGTATTCGGGAAATTGACTAGGCGCTTGCCAGTTTTTGTAAATTGAAATATAAGGAATAAAAAGCTTTTGAATCTTAAGAATCGAATCTTGGTTTGAATATATTTATAATTGGATAACTATTAAACTTTTCAAGAACTCTCAAGAAAGTAGAAGTGGGGAAATGTTTGCATTACTACCGGAAGAAAGATGAATTTAATGATCCTTGATTTTACAATCAGATTGCACTCGAACTAAGCATTACGAAAGCTTAAGAAAATGAAGGACTGCAGAACCATCGGCTTCGGAGGAAGAGTGTTAGCAGTAATACCACTGCCTACAAAATAAAATGCTCGAGTCGTTTCTCTTTATTCCGGGCGGTTGTAAATATGCAAATTGTCGGTACTACCATCCTTCTTTGTCTACGGTATCCGAAGTGACGGAGGCGATGGTGGAGGCCACGCTCGGTGGGATTCAATTTACTCCCACCGAAAACGCTGTACCCCGTAATACCGGTGGTGCGCGCGCCCGCCACTACCCTCCGTTATATTATTGCCCCTCTAATAACGTGACGGTAATTTGTATGCAAAATCATTTCCCAGAGCTATCACGAAGCGACCGCGTAAACGTTCCCAACGAAAGTTTTCTTTGTTTAGATGCCCGACTAACCTCAAACTCGATAGCTCCACAATTATATTTAAGATCCGCTCGCTGCCTGGATCCCCGGCTCGTCTCCGAGCTTGCTAATTGCATTTCTATTCGTAGATAACATACGAAAGTGGAAGATACGATTAGAGCAGTGAATTTACACTCTTGGAAATTACAGCCCTTTGAACTCATTCTCTAAGTCGTAACCCCTAATATTATTTAGTATATTTTTAACATACTGTATAATAAAGTTCAGAGAAGAGAAAGTGAAGTGAATAAACGCAAAGTTAAACGATGGATGGAAAAGTCAATCGACGAAGCTCTAAGTAATTCGATGAGTTACTCTATTAACTCCGTTCGAAGGGTTAGGAGATTGACTGGGGTCTACTCTAATGTATCGGCATCAACCAACCCAAGCGAGTAGAGCAAGTACTTCCAACGACGGAGCTATAGACAGGGAAAGACAAAGGAGGGCCGGTAGTGCGTGGAAATTTATTTGGCCCTTTCAATTGCATTTTCCTAAGTGGGAGGCTGGCTGGGCTCCACCGATAGCTCATCCCGCGTACGCGCTTCCTCTTATCTCGGTTGACCGGGTGATGGATGCCGATCTCTTTCCAATTCCTCGGGCGCTATCGGCTTTTACTTCGGAATACTCTTCCTTCGCGCTGACTACAGCTATGTATACTGAGAGACGCACGCCCGGCGACGAAATGGGGGGGGAGAGCACAAATAAATCTACTGTGGCCGATCTCATGAAGTCCTTCTTCCACAGGATCCCTCAGCCTCCCGCGAGAGCGGTACGGCCGAATGGCGGATACATGCAAAAGGAGAAAGCGAATGGAAAAGTACATCCCTCGGGCACCCCTTACTTCTCCAAGCTATCCCGGATAAAATATTTCCTCCTATTGGATACTCGCCTGTAATTCTACTTCATGCGCTTCTCCTTCGTCGGTCAAGTATTTATAGGCAGCTCTTTCTATCGTTGAAATCGCGCCGAGAATTACTTCTTCCAACTTTTTAGATTCATCCCCCAAGCGCGTTACTCCCTCGGCGAAGAATCCAGTACGACTGCGTATTTAATAAGAGGAAAATCATTCGCTCGAAAGGAGAGTGCATACCTTACATTATCGTTATTAAAACGACAATGTAAGTTAAACATTTAACTAAAACAGAAACGAATCTATTCTACGAGTAAAGAAATCGTCGACATCTGCTCTCCGCCACTTGTATAATACTGAATTCCGGATTGACTTCAGTGAAGAGATAGAATTTTCCAGCGAGTGCATCAAATAACAATGAAGCTATTCCTTCGGCGGTAGCGGCGGAACAAAAAGGCAAACAGGAATTCCCGGCTGTAAGCTGGGTGCGGGCAATTGCTAATGCGCGCACGGCGATATTTCGCGTAATAACCTGGCGGGTGCGGGCGCAACGCGCTATCGCGGCATTTTGTGTACACACTTTTTTTTCGCCCGCCGGTGGAGAGAGCGGCATTCCCCGGGGGCGCGATCCCCGGGTTATCGGATAAAACTGAATACGCGAAAGCAGCGCTATCAAAAAGCCCCGTCGTACCGTGCTGGGAAGCAGGCAGCCAGACCAGGCAGGCAGGCAGGCAGGCAGGCAGGCGCATCGCCCAGGGCGACAAATAAACCGGACAATTTCAGTGCTGCTCTCGCAGAAAGTGAAAAAGTCACTTTCCGAAAGCGGCGCTAGCTCGCGCGCTTCCACCCTATTTCTACTTACTATTCATGCGGTACTCGGCCATCGAAACATTTCGGGCGCGCGCTATTACCCGCACGCTGCACTGGAAATTTAATCACACCCGACTGCCAGCACCACCAGAACCCCCCCAAGTTCGTGAGAGCGAAAAATTCTGTAAAGCTTCGCTTCCCTTTAATACTCTTTAAGGAGGTCATATCGATCCAATTTCAATTCCCGGGAATAAAGTTATACCAATGCTAGCTCGAAAAATGCCCCTACGGCAAAGATTTACTAATTCTTCTGACCAACATCGCCACAGGGGACTTGCTTGATTTATGCAAATGATGAATCGGGATGCTTGAACGAGATAAACTTTAAAAGACAAGAGGGATGAGAATCGTCACACACCAACACGTTTCTGGGAAAGCAGATGTGTAGATACATCCCCTTTGTGACTGGGAGCAAGTCAATACTCCCCAGAGATCCGGTTGATCAGCTCTCTCTCGGAGGTCGAACGCCGATGCAGAGGGGTGTAGTGCCCCGATCGCACAGTAGATTTCTCAGCCCCCTTCACTTTTCCATTCCCTCACATACACACATATTACTACACTCCAGACACACGTAAACGCCCTGTGTAAAAAAGCAGCCCGAATTGCGACGAAGGAGTTCTGGCTTTCCTTGACAATGCCAATACATGCCACGAAAAATTCTCGAGCACCACGCATCGTGGTAACAAGGGAATCCAAGTCCCAGGAGATTCGATTGATCGCTTAGTTCTGCCAAGCGAGCACCCTTGCATAAGGGTTGCTAATCGCATATTGAGAGAGTAATCTCCAATGCGGACCCATACATACCCTCTGCAATGCTACCGAGGGTCTCAAGGTAAGCGGAAAAGCAATCGACTCTCGAGGACACTGGACATGAAAGAATGTCCCTCCCTTCCTGGAGAGGGGACAGCCAGAACGGACACAAAGGATTACTGGTGGTCAAATGATCAGTTTAAACAAATTTTCAATTGACTGCTATTTCTAATCTATGAACTGTAAACTTTCCTGTGTTGTTCACTTAGACAAACAATTATTGAGCGACAGACTACTTGATGATGTCTTTCAATTCAATTTTCTCACGATCAAATGTGTAATTTTGTAGAAAATAAATATTGAGTTTCTTCTACGAGCAAGTTACTGTTAACTGTTACCTAATTTCCCTACACAAAAGCTTTTTTTCACGGAGTTCTCCATGCACGTGTACTCTTAGCTTGAACGTACTCGAAGCTACTCGTTAAAAGGGTGTTGGCATAGGTGATGGACTCTCGGTGAGACGAATGGGAGAGCAGTGAAGCATAGGTGGATCTATGCCAGGTGAAGAGAAAGGAAGTCTGCCGCACGAATGTCGGTGGTACAGTATGAATAATACATCCTGGCCTGAGTATACCAACGCAAAGCTTGCGCTGTATGTGTACATAGATCTAAGATGTAGCTGTACATATATGAACGGCTTCTTAGCCTATTTTGCAATTCCTTTGATAGCCATCCCTCTCGGAGCCAACGATCTCGCCCCGACGAATCGAATCCCGATGACCATTCCTCACCAACAGCCACAGGAGCTTTCGATTCTTCATTTTGTGGCATGTACCAATCACATACTTACCCGAGGGATGATATTTTATCTTTTCCAATAAAAGATACTGAAAACTGACTTTTTTCCATAGCTACTTTACAACATAAAAGCGAGCAGGAATAATCGAGATTCGATATTAAAATGATTCTATGTGATCTAAACCTATGTAAAATGCGTTCTAAATACTTGACTCGATTGACTGTACATAGGAAAGAAAAAATGCTTCTTTAAAACAAGTTTTATAAAGAGAGAAAATCATTTGAATATAGCTGTTATTTTACGAAGGCGCCGACAGACAACTTATAAGACGCAAGGTATGGAAAAAAGTCGCGTCTCCGCAATGAAACCTGATGCGACGTGGGCAGGTAGCATTAGAGGGCTAGTAATTATCTGTTGCTCAGCGAGCGAATCTCACCTAGGAGGTGCGAGTGATCTCGGCCAACGCGCTATTAATGGCAGAGGGATAGTGTGTGGTGCCGAGAGAACTGTGGAGTGATTGCTCACTGCGTCGACGGCAATTACACTTGGCTCGGCAAGAGGAACTTCACACGACGCGGCCCGCAATCCGAAGAGAGCACGCCGGCAACGAAGACGAATCCGAACTGTTTTACTTAAAAGCGCGCACTAATTGCACGTACGTGCAAACCGCCATTCACCAGGGGTTACGCGGCCAACGAGCACTTAAAGCATTACTTATGCGCGCCCGTGTTCGTACTCGTTCGCCGACGCTGTTAATTAGACGCACCGTGAAACGGAAGATGCAGCGAGCACCTGCGTGTTCCTCCATACTTCTCGCTTTCTCTCTCTCTCTCACTCTCTCTCTCCCTCTCTGTCTCGATATCTCGTCGTGTAGCATTCCATGGTAACGCCTATTTACGAAGAGACACAAAGAGAATGTGTGATTCTGGTCCTTAATTAATTTCTCGACTACAATGATAGAGCAATTCCATTTACAACTCAATAATTACTTAAAAGCTAACGTAAGAGTGGAAAAGAGATTGTCCAAGTATGAAAATATGAAAGTACGATTTACATAATTAATGAATTAATTAATAATTGAAAGAAGAACATGATTTAAACATTCTGTAACATACGAGTTACTAGCCATCGATCGCTTCGAATAGAGTTCGCAGTGTCAACCAGTTCACCATGGAATGCTTGAAGCCTGATGTGGCGATTATTGGGACACCGTGTCCCAGTAACAAATCGCAGCTAGACAGAGTTGGAAACCCCTTGATTTCAGCGTATCAGAGCTGTTGAGACGTTTGAGATCGAGCGGTCAATGACGGGAAGTGGTAGAAAAGTGGCTCGGGAGAGACAAGCAAGCCTGAGTCACCATGGTAGAGGAGAGACTTGGAGTTGAGTGACGCCTAGTGCGATATCTTGGCTTTCCCCGTGACACATCCTACGTAATTGGGACTACCGTGCACTTCTCGCCATTTCAATCCTACCACCTCGAGTGACGGACGCAGTTTACGAGCATACGGAAGCAGCTCGCCGCGCACCATTGAACGCGTAATTGCCGTGAATTCTAACACGTAAACAGACCGGTCAAGGGTCAAATAAACCTGCCGAGTGTGAAGTGGGAAATAAGCTTGAATCTTTTCTCTTGAGACTCTCTGAGTCTTGCCATTTGTACATCCATTTCATTTCACCTATTATTCGCGTGTCATTAATCTAAATCAACATTCGCAACGTACCCTTCATATCGAATGATTTCGAAATAGTATTAATATTAGTAATGATGATTTTCAAATTGAGGAGAATCTTATAATTCCCCGTAATTTATAAATATACGAAATATGCAAGAGAAACTTATTTAAACAGAATCTACAATTCGCAGGAGTGAATTCTAAAGGGCTAAATATAATTTCCCCGGACCTTTCCCATGAATCTTATGGGCCAATACAATCTTCGAGAAGATAGTGAGTGCTCCGTTCAACGGAAAACGAAGTGCTCGTCCCAAGGCAAACTGTCGGCGCGACTAGTTAAGGGGTTAATTCATCCGACGGCAGTGATTACACGCAGCTCGTGCATCCCCATAACGCTAGGGCCGAGGGTGAAGGAGGCGGAGGGAAGTCGGCACTCTAAGGGTGGTATTCGCAGGATCCAGGATTATCTCGGTGCATTACGAGAAATCGTCGTGCTCCTTCTTCTTCGCTGGAGTCAGCTTGTCGACAGCGAAGAAAGGGAGGACTGCTGGAGAAGGGCACCAGAGGAGGCGGAGTGGAGGGGAAGCGGAAGAAAACGAAGAGGCGGAGGAGAAAAGTTGCTCGCAGGGTGCGAGTGGACTCCTCCTCCGTCGCGAAGGAGGAGGATTCATGGACTCAGCGCGATCTCATCTTAAAGATTACATCGAGAGAGCGAGAGCAGACTGTAACGAACCGATCTTTTTTCCTGCCGCGGACTCGTTCAATTCTTGCTGTCCTTTATGATATCGCTTCCCATCCGACCCCCCTGTTCTTCCTACTCCCACTGCTTAGGTCCACGTCCCGACGTCGACAGCGACGACCACGCTTTGGCGTTGCCCTCTTTCCTTCCACCGAGGAAGGAAAGTTCCAAGTGCGCTTTGATGACGATGCGTCGGCTCGCCGTCGACCCAGCGAACGCTACCGCTTTATTTTATGGCCGCACCGTGATGTAGATATTGATTGAGATTCCCTCGGAAACCTCCTCGAGTCCTTCCCAAATCGCCCAATGAAATCTATCTCCCGCCTGAGATCCATTCCACTCGTTCTCCCTCTCCGCGCTCTACTTCTTCTGTCTACTCTTTCGTTGGGCGAACTGCGTCCGAAGTGATTTGTTGGTAATCGCTCTTTCTTACCGAACGAAAGACCTTTATTTACTCCTGCCGAACTCAGAATACTTCCGATCGGCTATATTACTGGTAAACGCGATTGATTTCGTCGAGCAAGCAATCCTAGTTGTATCAATCCGATGAAGCAAATGCTATCGCAGTATTTAGTGTAATTTGCAATGAAGAAAAGAGCTCGAGTGATTCTAAACATTATTTTAATACTTCAAAGACAAACTTCGAGATTTATAAAGTACGGTTTTTAATTGTAAGATAGCATGTATAAGAACTGCGACTGTCCACTCCTCGCTTTGGACTCAAATACGTTCTTTTATCACGTCCCTCTACTCGAGGCTGTTAAAAGAAACTCGCAAACCCGGCAAGAAAGTGCGGCGGAGGCCGATTTCCGCCGTGGAAATTAGGGAAATAACTCGGACTCTTCGTTATCTCGCTTCCTCTTTTAACAAGGGGGCGTAATTACAGGAGGGACGAAGGAGAGGAGGCTCCTTGGCCGAGAGTGTCCCCACGGCACGCTTAAGGGACTGATTAAGCACGTAACGCGCGTCAGCCCGAAGAAAGAAAGGGCGTAACTCGGAAACGACTCGTTAGAGATCGTCCAAGCGATTCTTGAGCCACGTTCGCCGCTAGGAGAAAGATCTGTCGTGTTGTCTTAGCTCTCAATCATTCAAAAACTGGGTGGCACTCGCGCTAATAGCGAATGCGTGCCGCACAATATGAAACGCAGCTCCAAGGGGCTCGAGAGAAAGAGGGGTTGAAGGAGGAGAGAGCGATGCGCACGACAAACTTCGCTCCATGGCGCCTGGCTCCAACGTTCCTATTCCCCTGTGCGTCATTTCGATGCCATATGGGGCAGCCCGGGATCTCTAAGTTTTTGACAATACCCACTAGCCTCGAATCCCCCTCCCCAACCACCCTGCCCCGACCTTTCATCGTCAACCAGTTCCTCTTTCTCTCGATCTGAAATTTATTACTCCATTTCTTTCGCTGCGGGAAAGCCCGTGGAGGATAACGTACTACCACCCTCTCCCACGATGCATCACCATGTTACTTCCCCAATCTTTCGACGCGTAGTATGTCAAAGTCTAGACTAATTAATATTAGACATTCTATGATAAGGTTCGGTAATAATCGAATTTAATATTTAAACTTTATAAAATTAGGAAAACAGACTTAATTAACTCTATTATTAAATTAACCCACTTCTTTCATTTATCCCTGGAATTACAATGTTGGATTTTCATTACAGAACTGTCGCGTTCCCCTTCTACGTAAATCCTCTGGCGCACTCGAAGTCATTGCAAGCAGAACTCTAATAAAGTCGGAGAAATAAGAATAAATCGGATGGTAATGCCCCCGTAATTCCGGGATTAAAAGACCGATTGGGTTTTCCATCGCAAACTAAGACCGGCACAGTTATTCCCCTCGACTGATGGATTTCCCGATTACACGTAGATAAGTCTCGAGTATTAAGAGCGATAGCTCGCCGATTTGTACAATATAATTCTTTGAGGGGGGAGAGTGGCCTTGTGGAACAGCGGGGGGGGATCGATGCAGATCGGTTCCGGGAGGTACACGGAAAAGGCACGGGAAAGCTGTCATCCCCGACAGATGTCTGACTGCGATAACGTAATGTCAGCAATAACGGCAAATGCCAGCGGAATCGATCATCCTCGATCTGGCAAGACAAGGGTCGTCGAAAACGTTTTGGGACGACTTCACCCTGGCAGAGCTGTGTGTTACCGCGCCATCCGCGACATGGATTTCATTCGACGGCATTATCCCGACGTAGAAAACCGACGTGCGAAACGAGCCGAAGCTTTCCGCTCCCTACCATTACTCCATTCTTGCCGCACCACTCCTGAGAGAATTCCAAGTATCTCAATCAATTCCTATGCTTTATTCTATTTGTTTATCTTTATCTATTTTGGTCTTTTAATTATAGAAAAGTAATTACTGACTTTTATGTACCTGTATCGCACTGTACGTTGGAACTAGTTTCAAGCAAGAAATGCTCTACCGATGCAATGCTGTTTCTTCTAAAATACTTCTAGCTACTTCAATGAGTATCGAATGCGAGTACCTTCGTTTAAGTTTCAAGGAAGAATACGGAAAAGCCATGTGCGCTCACTAAGAGACGAGCGAGAGACTGAGGCAGGCGGGAAGGCTTCATATCTAGGTCTCCGAGAGCTCGATAGCTCTGGAGAGATGACGTAACGGGAAAACTCTGCTCCGGTGAGGTCTGTTATAACGCAGCGAGCGGTAGAGAGTGTCGGGAGAAGAGATAGAGAGAAAGAGTGAGCTCAGCAGCCGCTGCGGCCTGGCTGATTTTATTAAAAATTCATGCGTTCGGGAACTGCTGTCGGAATCGAGCTCATCGCAGCCAGGTTTACCCTGTCAACCCCCTTTTGGTCTACGATCGTAGCGGGGCCTGCTTCCTTCCAATGTGTATCTCCGAGAAGAGGTCAGACTTGTAAGGAGGACGCTCTCACTAGAGACGACCGAGTCAGCCCTTTATACGTCCATGCAAGTTTAAGTTGGCGAAAGACTCTATGAGAATAGTGTCAAAAACACTACCACCCGATGAAACAAAGTTAGTTTTTTGAAAACAGTTACTCCGGAAACTTTTACTTACTACCGGTTACTTTTCAAGCTGCTTCTGTTAATGACGCTGGTAACCTATCAGAATTTCAACCCGGCAACGTCGGTACTACGATACTGCGGAGACAAAGACTGCGACGCGTCTCATTTAAATAACAGATAATTGCCAGTCCTGTTAATTGAAGCGTCGACTGCCGGGATCGCAGAAAAGTTACCCCAAGATTTCACGTGGCGCCTCCGCACCCTTCATGTGGGCTCCCATTGCGTTCAGATTCCTTCAACTTTACTTTTTTCTGTCTCGCATGAAGGAAACTACCGTTTGAATAATGAGCAATTTTTCCAACCCCCATCATCCCAACCACTCCACCCTTTTATAGTCCGAGTTGAACTTTAGTTTGTTATTGCAGCTTGCGATGTAATTAGCATCGTTACAACTGGTAATAAGAGCAAGATGCTATTATCTCAATGCTGGTAGGAACTTTATTAAGTTAGATTTCGCCTCGAAGCCGCTATTCGTAAAAAGAGAATCCTTGTGACTGAGAATAGTTTGTCTTTTCACCCTACGAGAATAGTTCTTGTTAATACAGTTTCCTAGAAAATGTATTCGTTGTGTTTAAAGTGTTAAAATTTGAATATTTAAACTTCAGTACGTGTAAACAAAAAAATATTATATTTACCAATTATATAATACAGGAATCACCGAGGCTCTTGCCTTTACTACACATTTATCTGTTCCATTCCGATCAAGCATAATACAACACTGTGCAGTAGGAACGCAAGATGCAGTGTGATTCACCTAGGGAATTGAATGTCAATAAGCGGAATAAGAAGGTAAGATGGCAGGCAGTGCCTGATGAAGGGGTCAACAAGTTCCTCCAACGGCAGAAGCATCTGACAGAAGATTTGACAGATCGTCGAGGGAGTCGTACGCGTCAAACGAAACGTAGCGGAGGTATACGTGTAGCGACAAGTGCCAAGAGGAAATGACGAAGCAGTCGTACAAAGGAATTGTAAAATATGTCTGATGACAAGGGAGTCCCGGCGGAAGCGAGAGAACTGCCAGGCATGCAGACGCACAGAGAAGATGCACGTTCCTCGCGCAAGCACCGATAGGTCACGGATCGACTTTGAGCAACAGTAGTCGTCTTCCTGCTCGATTCTCCGAGGAAACGGATTTCAGATTGCGATGAACGACGGCTCCGAACTTGAAACGAGAGAGAGTAGCAGGAACTGCGGATATGGAGGATGGAGGAATTTGAAATTGTCTCGGGGCCAGGTTGCCCCAGGCGACCACCAACTTCTCTTTAACTCGACGCGCGCACCTCACAAAAGAAAGTCTCGTGATGAAAACTCCCGAATCAACGTGTCGCCAACCAATCGAGTGGACTTCCAATGCATCCTTGCTTTCCAGTCCGCTTTCTTTTTTATACAGCTGACTAAATAAATTTCTCTTTAATCTACTTCCACATTATTCAGGCTGAAGACAGTAAACCAATAAAATATTAGCAATAAATACAAGCGGAGAATGCGTGTGAACAGGCACACGCAGGAATTGGGATGCACTAAACGAGATAAAACGAGGAGGGGGGTGAAATCGCCGACAGGTTTTCCTCGAGAGAGCTAGATGAGGGGGCGTGTGTCGCGGGAGGACGAACTTGTTGATAAATATCAACGCTCAATTTCGCGTTCCATCCGTCACGGTCAGGGGAACTGGCTCGCTAGCACGCTGCTGCTGGCCAGAGGCATTGCCCGTGACAGTGACATGTGGCCAAGAGAAAGAGAGTGGGAGAAACAGAAAGAAAAAATGAGAAAGGGAGAGGGAGAGCAGGAAAAAAGCCTGCTCGCACACGGCTGAGAGCGAATTCACGTGAAAATCCTCAATTCGTGTGATCGGCGCAGACCAACGGAGCCAATCACTTCGCCGAATGAAATTGGCATTTCGATTGGACAAGACAAAAATGGCAGCAACCCGATCGCTCCCGACGAGTGGGCGGGCGACGTGCCGCCGTTAAATCGCAGTATCGCTTCTGCCACGACGTCGCCCAACAATCACGACGCCGACCATCCTCCCTCTAACTGCACTCCCAGTCGACGCTGACGCCAACCTCTCGCTTCGTCACTCCATCTAATCAACCGCGCACTCCTTTCATTATTAAGCTTTCACCCTGCCAAAGCCCGTTTCCTGTCCGATGCGTCATTGACTATTTCACTAGCACTTCTCCGAGCAGAATGCCAAGCATTTCCTCAATGACTGCAAAGAGAAACCTCAAGCATCACCTTTAGAGTATCAAGTGAAGGTGTGTGTATCACGAGAAAACCCCAGGCAATAGATTTTTGAATGAATTCATTTCCGCAATGAATTAGGAAGAAGAATATTTCCCGTGCGAAGAAGGCAAAGAAAACAAGGACGAACGAGAGAGGATGAGAAAAGAAAAGTAATCTAATCCCAAGATCGTGGAATGCTATACGTTGACTCGCTTTTCCATCCAAAACGACTGATTTCTCTCCAAGAATCCGAACGGAACGCTCTTCAGCAGGATGTCGCCCTGTATTTTATTCATGCAGGTGCGTTCGCGCACACACCACTTACCCAGTAGAGAAACACGTGAGATCACGCATACTGCGCACTGCTAATAAAACTGTCGTTGGCAAGGTGAATCAACGTAACCTTTCGCGAGCTGTCGGGATGCTAAGGCGTACTGCAAGATTAAAGCTAGTTACCAGGGAGTCGTGCTACTACAGGAATCGAAGGACCAATTTCCACTTATGCCCGGGAATCCGAAGCCTGGCAGTCTTTACTGCCGAGCGTCCACCGATTTATGGGCTGCGTCCTGAGCTACTGCTACCGCGCGAGAGAACCCTGCATACGTATCTACCATAGTATGTATGTAGTACACACGTACACAGTTGTAACAGAATTCTTAAAATATCGGTAATCCACGACATACTTCTGTCACACGGCCGCCGGCCTTCGTCCGCGTTCCTCCAGTCCTGGGAATTATTTCCCCTTTGTCCTCCGCCGCGCCGCTCCCGTCCTACTCTTGGAATTCGTTTGCACCCGGGGATATGTAAAGTATGCACACGGCAGAGCTCCCGCAAAGTCTAGAGCGAATAAGCGACCTGAGAGAGCTAGGATCCGTTTCACTGTAAAGGATTGTGGGTTTCGTGAAAATTTAGTGTCGCGCCGCTCTGTCAATTATTGTCGGTACTTTCACTGGCGGTAATAACGAATGCGAGGATTCCATTTGGAAGACTAATAAATAAGAGAACTTGAGATAATTGCATCACCAGTATGAGAAAAAAGTTCAATTCTAATCAGTAAAAATTAGTAAAAGTTTCTTAAACTTTATTCCAAAACATCAACCAGAACTTAGAAATGTGTGTATATTCGCATGTGACGACAAGAACGTCTTCGCCATGTATTTCTGTGGCAAAGTGAAGGTCAGCCGGTAGCAGACGCTATCTATTAGGCGTATATCAATATGAGATATATCTCGTAGAAATCGCTGAGCTAAGAATGGCCGTAGCGGCGTACCAAGCATATAGTGTTCGAGCATCCACTCATCCCTGGACGTGCTTCTCCCCGCCAGCGGCTGACTGCCGGCCGAGCGTGAGAAGGAAGGAGATGGTGCGGCTCACAAAGGTGATGATCGTGATGGAAGAAGCAATGTATCCCCCCACACGCACGCACGCACGCACGCAACTACGCAGGCCCTTTGTGGCAGCGCTTAGAAGCGTGAAGGCTCGTATCGACATTATTATATTATCCGGCTGGCAGCGTGTAGCCGGTGTGTGTACGCTTGTAAGGTGGCTGGTCCATTGCACGCAGGCACAAGGATCCCAATTGCACGTACAGGGTGATGCGTTTCCCTTCGAATCACCAGAGTCGAGTACACCCTGTTATTCTATAGAGTAATTAAATGTTATCTAGTCATTCTAATTAGGTAGAAATCATTCCTAATTCTTCATTGTTTGTTATAGATTTAATTAGAATAATAGTATATTAAATCTATAATGTAGAAAATAGAATATACGTAATATCTGACGAAAGTGATGTGGCAAGTCGAAGTGCAAAGTGAATCAGCCTGTACACTCATGGAGCAACTCATCGCCGGATGAACCACACCTCGCAACAGTCGAGTAGGAATGCTACCGCGTAAATACGCCTGGTAACGAGCCCACTCGATCACCGAGTTCGCATTACGATTTTTCCCCACTACCACCGGTAATGGGCCTACGGATACAGACGATGCTATCGATTATTGAATGCAACCCCGAGAGAGATGATAGGGTTCAATTTCCGAAAATTGGATAGCCTCGAGTGGAAGAGACGCACGCCGGCCGCGAGAATACGAATAAGGATGAAACATTTGCTGTTGATAATTAGGAGAGTATCGAGTGGTTGAATATCCTTGGAAATTAAATGATCTTTAACCGAAGAACAGAGAATGGATAATTCAATTGGTACAATCTTCCAAGGAGTCTAAACCTTGAAGTTGAAATCGACAATAAAGATTCGTTCGAATCATTACATCCCCATGGGAATACTGAGTGATGTAAATGGACACTGGAATACGCAGACACCCCTTAATATCTTAATTGTTACCAAGGACATTTTGCAGGGATCGACGCTGGCTAGCAAGCGAGGCTGGTTCAGGCCCGTCGTTAATGGTGGCTCATACATTATCACAAATGAGGAAAGTTGAGCAAGGGCAGGCCACGTTGGCAGCAGGGTGCACACAGTAAGATAGAGAGAGAGGGAGAGAAGGGGGGGGGGGGGGGGGGGCGGTGGTTCATGTGGCGCCAGCTGCGAAGTTCGAGGATCCAT
The DNA here is from genome assembly GCA_964023945.1 of Ectemnius cavifrons. NCBI lineage: Eukaryota > Metazoa > Arthropoda > Insecta > Hymenoptera > Crabronidae > Ectemnius > Ectemnius cavifrons. The sequence continues at coordinate 6,081,337 of OZ030385.1, read as the reverse complement.
GGGATCCAGCTTCCAACTTCATAACCGCTGGGCTCCGACGAGATGGGCCGGAGCAGAACAGAGCAAAGCAGAGCAGAGGAGAGCTGAGCAGAGTAGAGTAGAACGCTGGTCATACAGACCAAAATTTCCAAAGTGCGACCGAGCGAACGTTCCCTCCCTCACGGCAACATTCTTTTATTCTTTCCGTCGTACATCAGAACCTGCCAGAGCAAGCTACCGAGAGAGCCAGAGAAGTTTTCTCGTTAAACGCCGCTCGATATCGAATGCATAAAAAGATAACAAACCCCCGCTCACTATTAAATCCGCAGTCGCCCGGATATCGCGCTCTCGTGAACCCCATGAAATTGCCTTGGCGATCAGCCTTAAACAGGCCCCGCTGGAAAGTTAATGCGCTCGCCAGGAAATCGCGCCGCGCCCGAATGTCCAGGGAATCTGGCGTTGAAGAAGCATGGAGCTTCTTATGCATAAGGAACCGGACCGAAGCGTTGCTTGGCTGAGAGCAGAGTAGCAGCACCGGCTCGCCTTGATTATCGTAAATTTCGGCAGAGCTCTTCCGGGAGATCCCTAAAGTTATTACGTCCAGTAGAGCGTACCCTCGGGAACATGCTACCAACATTTCTTAGGAAGCCGTCAATCAATAATGGTCAAGGGCCCCATGTGACCGTGCCTGATAAATTCCCCATCGCACCTGATCCCACTATCCCCCCCGGATATACGGATCCTATCACCGAGAACCCAGTGACGTTACGAATTTTTTAACATCACTTATTTTCCGTTCGATCCTAGGAATTATTAATAAACAATTGTCCTCGATTTCTGTCTCTTAATAGTCAATGATAACTATAGAGAAATGAGAAGAGCTTGTATTTCCAATTGCTTGTCATTCAAATCGGACGAAAGTCTAAACGGTCACCGCTAAAATACTGAACAGTAGAAATCCTGGGATTTATTAGCATTGAAATAGCGTTTCACATCGGTTGGAGTATATAGTTTAAGTTACTGATTTCCTACTTCTACGTTAACATCCAGCCGTGCTTTAACACAATCTACGTCGACATATCAGGTATAGTAGCTATCTCATGAGCGTAGTTCAGAAGGAACAGTTACAGCATCCCGTGTATCCAAGGAGTTGGGCGCGGAGATATTTCGATTAAAGCTCGTTCGTCTGCTGGTTGGTCGCGCAGCTCCGCCATCGCGATGGACCATCAACATGAAGAGGGGGTTGAAGGAGCGGAGATAGCCGGGAGAGGCAGTACACGCTTCGCCCAAGTTCGCCTCTATTTTCTTTCGTAGTCGACGCACTTCCACCCACGCTAACAAACTTCGATAATGAACAAACGCTGACGAGACGCTTCCAACACCGAGCCGCGTCGCCCGTTGCTTTCTGCGAGCGTAGTTCGACCTGGGGGACGTGCTTGTTTTGATTACAATGACGTTAAAGAGTTATCTCTGATTGGGGCACCCGGCACTTCCTCTTTAATGGCTCCCGCTGTCTCTCCGCGTGTCTAAAGAAGAACGAGCGCAAGGTAAAAGCAATTTTTCCACGGCACAACGTATTGTCTGCCGGTGAAATTAATTTGGCCCGGTTTGCCCGATGGAAACCGAACGAATATGTGATTTATTCTCATAGAACGATGCCACCATACTTTCCTTTCTCTCTCTCGACGTGTCTCTTCTGGGTACCTTCATATACTGGCTCCCTCAAAAATGTATTGATTTTTAACGAACAATATAATTCCTATTAATTATTGGCATTCAATGTTTAATAGAAACAGTTCACTCAGCTATCAAAGCCTGGTTTATTTTAAGACAGACTCCACTATACACTGACAAATATAATTAATTTTAAATGACACTCAGTTAAAACATTTTTGAGTGATCCTGTACAATTGCGTGTCGCTCCTCCTTTCTGCACAGCGCTTCTCTCGCTTTACTTCGTTCTGCTCTTTTTCAGTGAGCAGCAGCTTCGTAAATTGTTGCAGGCCGGTAGCCCCTGTCCGGGATAGAAGGCGAGCTTGCAAATATCGCTGGTCGAGAGGGGTAATTGAAAATTAGCAAGGGCTAATAGTGGCGCGGCGGCGCGACGCGCCCGAAGAGAACGGAGTGCTGTCATTTGTGCCGGAAAATCGAGTCGCCCAGGCAGAGTGCTTTTTAATGCAATTTTATGATCGAATTCCGGAAGCCGGGCCATGGCGGTAACCTACTTCGAATACGATTTCCCCGGCGCTACATGTGTGTACATACATGTGCACCGCATGCTGCGGCCGGCTTCTGCAGATTGCTATAACCCTCCACGACAGCCAAATGACCGTCGTGTATTCTATACACATTGTAAACAATATAAGCCTTACCCTCTTGAAAGCTGAACCAATGAACTTTCAACTATACAGCTTTATAACCAACCATTTTATTAATTTCCTAGGTTATCCAGTGCTAATAGAATTAATTCAAAACTAGTAAGAAACTACAATAGAGCTATTAATTCGAAAAATGTAAGTGAATCATTGTAACAGTAGAACATAAATTTCTTTCAATTTTACTCTTTCATTGTTTGTCTACAATCAAATTTCTTCTTTTTACAAACGATATCTTTTTTATTGTTTCACTGGTCCATGGTTTTTGTTTCGCGCTACATTCGTTTTATTAGAATATTGGGAATAGCAGATCTGGTATTGCTGAACGACCACAAGAATGCTTCAATGGAAGCCTGGAATGAACTAGTCCGGTGTTTGGAAGCCAATTTAATTGCGGCAACGAAACACTGGGCCAGCCCGATACATATTCAGTGAAAAGGCTTAAGATGGACCACCGACACGCCTAGATGCAACGGAATTAGCGAGCTTTCTACATACACAGGGCTCTAAGTACACGGAACTTTGAGTACCCCAACTGAAGGAACAGGAGGACGGAGATGGGAGAACGTACTGGCCATCTCCAAGTATTTAAATAACTAAAGATCAAAGCTTAACTATTTACTAAAACAGATATTTGAAAGCAAATGCATAGATGCGTATAATAGCATCATAATTCATGAAATCTGTGACACATATTCGCAATTGCATTAATACAGATTTGCAAAGCGAGTAAAATAGAATATAAGAAATTGGAGCACAGATAACAGAGCGAGAAAAAAGTTAATGAAACAGGATGAGAATCTCCGTGGTACTAAAAAGACGCGAACTCCCAGACTTCGAGTGAATTTAAGCCCTAAAAAGATTGACCCAATTTCGCGAGAAGCCTACTTCCACAGCGGCTAAGAACTTGCCGCTTCTGCCCGCTAATCTATAATGCGAAACTAACCCTCGGTACTCGGAGTCCCTTGAGCAAAGTGCCAATACCCTCGGCGGTGGATGGCGCCTGCCAACTTCCCAACTATCGCCAAACTTTCTCCACCATCCTTGCAAAGATTATCCAAGCATTGCAGATAATTTCGGGTTACCAGCGTCGCGCATCTTCGACTCATGTCCTCTCTGAACTGTACAAGCTCTACCGGTAATAAACACCCTGATCTACTTCCTAAAATCGTTCACTCAATAAATAACAAGATTTAAAATAAATTTGAGTCCCAATTGATATTACACTTATCGAAGATTACTTTATATCCGCGTATATAAATTTACAACTGTTAAATCAAGATGTTTCGGAGGCTGACAAAGTTCCAGAGATGAACTAGCAAGTTCTATGTACCGTCGGCGATTAAAGATCTCGAGATCGAGAAGGGAAAGGGCGAGTGAAGGAAATAGAAAGAGAGAAAGAGCTCAGCTGGCAATCTATTCCAATTTAACACCCGCGTCCGTGGCATTAAATAATCGCCGGCTTGCCTTCTCGAGGCGGAACGAGCTGGCCATTCAATAAAGCGGACTTTTATCCCACGAGGGGAGAGAGAGAGAGAGAGAGAAAGCTTGTACTTAAGGCGCAAGATTCCTGATGCTGAAGGAGCACGGATTGCATATCGCGTCGACTCGGTAATATCACCGCGACGGTAAGTCGCTCCTCTCTTTTCCTCTCGGCCTTTCCCTCTTCTCTCTCTGTTGTGACAGTAAAGAGCTCGATATAAATCTTAGTTATAATCATTTCTTTTGCGCTCGGCGGCCCACGACGCACATAAATCAAATATCATCGCGCCGAGCGAGTAGGAGAGTAGGAGAGAGCAGCTCTCTCTCCTACTTTGAGAGCCAGCGAGATATCCAGCCAGAGTCTCTTACTTCCCATGCTTTCCTTTCCCTCTCTCGCGTCCTCGGCTCATTGCACTTGCATTTACATTCGAGAACTCGAGCGAGCCCTTTCTCCACTCGGACCCGCCACCCAACCGATCCATCTTCTTTTCTCTTTCCACCCCCGCGCCTTTCCACCAAGAACCTTCCCCTCCACATGCAAAGCCCGTTTATCGATTCCCTAAATTTATTCCTGGCTACTCTGGTCACTTTCGAGTACAGCCTTTATAGAACTGAATAGGAAATGTGTTATGCGAGGGTAGAAAACAGAATCGTAGAGCAATCCAATGATGTACTCAATCCGAATGGAATTTCTGTAAGCCTTCGAATCATGTACAGTAGTTTGAAAGTAAATTGCGTGACTTCGTAAATTCCGAATGCTAATCTTTCACCCGTGTATTTTGTTGTGAGGAATTACTCGTTTAAATTAATGACACGAGAAAGTTTACACCCTGCATGTCTACTAATATATTACGTTGCTCGAGTTGCGATCGCCAGGAGACGAGATTAGCAGTCTTCTCGAGTCGCACGCCAATCCGAGACAACACACACTGCCCGCACGTAAGGATGCCCGAGCTCCGGAGCATGCTCGCGCGCCACCACGACGATGCAATAAATCCTCGGCGATGATCGAGGGATCCAGTTTATCGGTCTGCGCCCGTCGAGAGGTCACGGTGCTCTCCATGCACCAGGACATTCATTACTACGGTCAGTCCTGGCAGCAAAGCGGCGAGACGACTCGACGCTAACGATTTCGCCAACGAATTTTCACCAAACACTTTCTTTAGCCGAAAATGTTACGGAAAGTATTTGAAGAAATTCTGAAAATCTGCAAAATGTATCGGAAATATACGAAATAATCGCCGATACCACATTAAACTAGGTTTCCTTTTAATTACGTAAACGTGAAAGGTTTTTGCGTTTGAAAAAATTAAAACCTCGACGCAAAATTTCGTGCTATAATTTACTTTAAACTTAATACTTTAAACTATCGTAACTAACTTTACATTGGTGATTTATGTGATGGCAGGTAACAGTGTGTAATTCTTGTTATACGTATAGAAAATGAAGAATTAGATGGCTTGGTGACATAGATACCGTGGATAAAGTATGTGTGACAATGTAAACTATAGACCCAGTCAGCTTTAACGTTTGGTAAACGATCGTAACAATGATCTAACGGTATCTGAAAACGATTCGCGCTTGATACCGCTGAATCATCGACGAATGAATATGCATCATAGAGCAAGTGTGACCCCATTAAACTATACCCTGTTACTGTAGTTTCCGAATGGCAGCAGAAAACTTATGTACGTGCCACGAGGTGTCAAAGCAGTTTCACCATGATTCTGAATTATTATCACGCGCATGCCTCTCTGACCTCATTCAGGAAACCCTTGCCCCTTTATATTCATCAAATAAAAAACAAAAAATACTGTAACAAATAAAATCAGCAATAAAATAAGCAAAATCAGAATATTATTTATGCATAAATCGATTCACTTTCCCTTATGCAAAAGGTCCCTAAAAACCAATTTAAATAATCTGCATATGTGGGGCTTAACAACTTTGTCCAAACGACATTAAACCCGAAGAACCTGTAGCCAGCTTCTCTAACGCAGACTACAACCATATCAGCAGACAGAATAAAAAGAAGTGCGATATCTTCTAGCCCCAGTTGCACGGCACATATACCTACTCATTCAGACGCTCACAACCACAGAGCCACTGGCAGCCGCTCATTCACGACGCTTACACATGCGAATGTCTGAAGGTAGAATGAATCGCAGTTTAAAAAGTGTCTTAGCGATTTTCCAGCTTTCAGGCCGGCGCAGCCCTGTCATCCTATCATCGTTCTCCCTTTTCCGCCCTTCGCCCTTCCCCACCTCCTCGTCGCGTCCGCGTTTGCCGAGGCCCCTTGAATCACTGAATCACTACATCTCCGGCTCCATTATCGCGATGGAAAATCATGGCGGTGCAAGCTCTACTGGTGCGGCGGTGCTCGTTAAATTATTACGTTGCACTTGCTGCGCTCTCTCTCGAGGTGAGCACCGACGGCAGCTGTAGCTGCAGCAGCAGTAGCAGCAGCAGCCCTCCTTACCCGACAGGGCCACCGGCGCCGTAACGCCACCGAGCGACGCCCCGACACGATTAATCCGCGTGAACTCCGGCGAAACCTAGCCATACCACCCCGCCTCGTCTCGGCTGCTTGTCGTTTAAAAGGCCAGCACTCACTTCACTCTTTTTTCTCGTCCTGGCGATGATGCTTCGATTCCCGAGCTATGACAATTAACGCCCGACTATCTTTAACCAACTGGCGAATCATCTGGGAAAAGTGATACAGGGGTTCGTAAAATCGTAAAACACAATCGATAGTGTACGAATAATACTTGTACATCCTGAAATCGCGATTTGCCATACACACACGCGCACACACGGGGCATCGGGGAGCATAGATATTCGAGCTGGAGACGCTGTAAACCCTACCGGGTCCTGGCTTTTACGTGTCGAGCATCTCGAAGAGCCGCCGTTGCTCGAACCGGTTATATTTCGAATTTCAAGTGCTACCCCACTACCCCCCCGCCGTCCAACCTCCCCCATGGATGCATATACATTGCGGCACGTTATTGCATCATTGTATCGGCCCGCATAAATCGACCTTCGCCCCTTACAACCGCGCTGGAATTTCGAATTCCACGAGGTTCCGGATTTAGGTGGATTTCCAGCCGAACCGATAATGCCAAGGAACTTGGCAATCATTATTAATCATGCTCTCGTTCCTAATTGTAGTTTGTAATGGCAAAAGCTCTTTGTCGAAGTCGGCTTCTTTAAAAATCAGAAAGCTCCACTGGTAATAATACTGAGTGGAGTACGAATGAATACGGAAGATAGTATTCTTTGAGGATTCTTACGGTAATTCCTGGCCCAGATTTCCGTTAAATGTAGCATTGGCTTTTAGGAGGGTTTGGGTTCCCGCAATTCTGTATTAAACTGAGCTTAAGGCCCTTTCAGGGAAATTGAAAGTTGTGGACTTCGTTCTCCTAATGATATAACATGATTCTTTTATACTAGATAACCTGCCATACGACTTGTTAATGAATATCTAATTCTAACAAATGAAAAGCAATCTCAATACGCATTTGATATACTTTATGTGGTATATACTCAAACCAGATGGTTTAATCTTCCATTTCTACAAGAATAACGCAAGGCTGGTAAAGCTGCTAAGGAGGAAAGACATTCAGCCAGCCAGTTAATAATTTCCACTCGGCAGACCGCATGCGGTAACAATAAACACGGCAAGCTCGCGAGGAGGCGGGACAGTAATTTAAAATAAAGCCGGATTTGATTAAATGCGTGAAGGGGGTGGGGGCGACGAAGAGGATATAGGGGCAAGGGGGTGGAGCGGGGATTCGCCTTAATTCCGCTGAAGCGGCAATAACGTCGCAGCGCGGTTTCCCCGCGCAGGTAAGATTAAATTAGCCGACTTAATTCATAGCTGCGGACCCTCGTTAGCGACTCGCCTTCCTCCCCATATACTCGTGCACACGTGTGTTTACGAGAGGACCCGCACTGCGATATGACTAATTAGTCATTGTCCTTTTATACTCGGCGGCCCGCATATGGCCGGAAATATCGCAGCCTTCGGAATAACGTGTACTCCGTTTGTTTCCACGACAAAAATAAAAGAGGCAGGAAAGAAATTACGTAATCTTAAGCATTTAATTTCGAACTCTTCGCTCCAAGATATTCGTAGCGAGTGAAAAGTAGCTAAAGGGTAAGTCTGAATTTGTCTCTTTTCTCTCCAGTGGGGGATAAATTGCGGCGCGCTTCTGCATTCAACTCGGAAGCTCTCGATATTCAAGCGTTCCTATTGTCGGATAAAGTAGCTCGACCATTCGGAGGGGCGAAGTGACGGGGGTCAGGATTTAATCAGCATTAAAAATGACAGCGAACCGCCGCGAAATTGAGTTCGAGCTTGATTAATCTGACAGGACTGATGAATGGTATTTTGGGGGGAAGGTGAGCGGGTACTGGGTATCACGTCGACCACAGCGCGGATTTAAATGGATCCTTGAAACTATCTGTAAGCGAGGAGCGGGTCCAGTCGACGGGGCCACACACCTTACCGCAATGTGAATGGCAGACTAGGAAATTAGATCTTCTAACTGTTCTACCTTACTCCCTATCGCACTCGCATTCTCTCCCTCTCTCTCTCTCTCTCTAGGAATTACGGAATGTCACAGTGCGAGACAGCGCCCCTCAACGGAAGAAAGCCGTCTCTGAGTGCAGGCGCTCGTATTTCACGAGAAGGAATTATTCGAGTTTTCATCCTTATCCGTTCTGATGAGCTGACACGTACATTTAACCGAACCACCCCCTCAACCACATGCTCACACACATATATCTACACATTTGTCAAGAAGTATCCTGATGTGGAAAAAGGCAGAAGCTCTTTCGCTTCCATTACCCAAGAAGTTTAAGAAAAGTCATCCGACATAGATCGCGAACGGTCATTTCTCCTCTCTTCTTAATGACATTTCAAGAACACGCTTGGAATTTTAAAACTAGAGACAATTTCTTTAAGCTTGATAAAGAACTGCAAAGTATCACTGACAGAAGATGATACGAGGAATTTTAATTACTTAAAAGACGTATTGCTAGTATTGTTAATATTTAACGTGCACTTTAAAAGTTTACAGTGGAGATTTAAGAATATTGACGTACAATAGCTACGTCATCTAAAGACTACTTCAGGAGAGCTTGGTAATTCCACACGATGTCATTGTTCCCTTAACGATGCCAAACGTACTCGAGGATAGCCAGACGTTTCTCTTTTATTTCGAGACCTCGAGTTGGTCTCGGCGTCGCGCAAAAAAAGCTTAAAACCCCATTCATTATCGTGACAATCGACATTCTCCGAGAAAAGCATGGCACAGCGAAAGTATGCGTTATCCTGGCACAAAGAAAAGGAAAGTACGTCAACAGCTCGCGCGTGGAATGTCTGGTTCCAGGGTGAGCGGTTGTCTCGCGTTCCAGCAGGGAGTTTTCAGGAGAAAAACGTGGAGGCAGACACAAATTAAAGGGCTGTTGAGGTCCGGGGAGTGATCCATCGTCGCGGCGGAGGTGAATCTAACGGAGGTCGTGTGGTCGTCGCTGGAAAAAAGGGGGCCACGAAAGCTCCTTGAGGAAAAAGTCCTGACGCGCAGTCTATTAGTGGACAGGGGCATGTGGCGGGATTGTCTTGCGGCTGGTTGTCCACCCACCCCCCTTCACACACATACACACACTTCCACACAGTTTCTCTATTCTCCCATCCCCATTTCTCTTTCCCCGAAGCTTTCTTTTCTCGATGAAGGCAACCAGCTGACACGTAAATTTCACTTTGCACCGTCGGATAATTTTCTCTTTTTCCACCAGCGACAAAGAAACAATTACGTTGACGAGTATCAATTAATCATGTGCCCAATACGATTTTCTAAATACTAGGAAGCCAGACGTCCATTAGACAGTAAAATCGAGAGATACTCACGAGATTTTTATTCCCAAGTAGACATGTAGCGTTACTTTTATAGGGAGAGATTCATCCTGCATCGACCGTGTAAGTCGGCATTGGTAACCCGAGAGTACCCGCGCAACCGGGATTAAATCCCCGGGTACGAAACAAGAAAATCAAGGGCAGTTTCTCTCGGTGGCGATTAAAAAATGCGAGGAAATAAAAAAATCGGGAAAGGGGGGGAGATGCGGGGAATAAGTAAATGCAGCGTGACTAATCGGATGGACGTCTTGGGAGTAGCCTAGCCCCAAAGCCGGTCTCGGAACACGGGAAGCTTTTACAGTAATCTAGTATCAACGTCAGCCACAGGTTGCAGCTAACAGGCTCGGGTGAGCAGCCACCCGACTACTAAATGGAGCATGCATGAATCCACCGTTTTATCGAAGCCATGTAACCTGCACGTATGCATATCACTCATGCATACCAGTTAGCCGTAAGACGTAGCCATGAAAAAATCCCCGCCATATCATGGGACGCATGAGATACTGCATAGCAGTTTGTATGAAAGTTGCATAATTAAACTTCCAAAAGTCAGAAAATCCCTAAAAACCGATGATTTCCTCTTTGATTTATTGCGAAGAAATAAATGTTTATTAAATACTAAATTAAAATTATGGATGGGGTTGTTAACAACATGCTAATGTTCCTTAAAAATTTGCCCCTGGTTATAATTTGCCCGGGGCATTTTTAATTCAATTACAACACCGATCGAACTATGAGGGATCGAGGAACGAGAGTTGCCTATATTTCCTGATGACTAACTAACATTAGAGGAAGCCTCCGGCTGTATTTTGCGGAGAGGTCAATAATCGGCGAGTTAGCAGGCCGGGCGACGAAGAATGCGAGTTAAGTCAAGTCATGCGCGCGACGCTTGTAATCTATTTTTGATGCAACTACGTGAGCGAAGTCACCGGCAGGCAGTTAGCGTGGCTAACGTAGTTAAAAAGTGATTAGGGCAACCCTTCCGTGCGCGCCAAATGCGCAATGTGCTGCGAAATGGTCCGAGATGATTTTACTACGTGGCTGCAGACATGCTGCAACCGGGGGTTCGCGCGATAATTCACAAAATGTAAAACGATAAGCGAGTGAAACAATTTGCAGTAGCTCTTGAACTTCATAAAAGTCTAAAAATACATACCAAAAATATATAACATATACTACATTACTTATGACTGAACAATGATGAATAATCATGATTACCACTAACCACTTCTCACGGTCAAATGCTATGATTACCTCAACATCGAATAACTCATTCAGTCCTTGCTGTGAAAATTGGGTATTTCAAGGAGCACCTATTTGGAAAAACATGATTCAGCAATAACATAATTCATCAAATGACTATCCTTCCACATGGTTTGAAAATAACATTTTATACATCAAACAACCCATACATAAATTTACTTCTTTCATTTCATTAACAGTATTATCTGGCAGATACAAAATTCTGTAATAATAATATAGACTGCTTTTGTTAGATTAATAAGATAGACGAAGTAAGGTTAGCTGGAGCCCAGTGGCAAAGGGTTATAGACTTAACAAGGAGAAAAAAGAGTCTGACCCGAGAAGAACGAGCTCAAGGAAGAGTGTAATCCTGCTTTTCTCATCGCGAGACGCGCATAATTTTCATGCTGCACTCGGATGCCCCGTCAGGGGTTGCGCTCCCGCAATTTTCTAATATTCGGGGGAGGATGGGGGTGGGGGTGTACGTGTCTCGTAATGAAGATGAGCCGGTTTGCGGTCGCGCGGGAGCACAATGCTCGTAAGAAACGCGTGGTGCAAAAGGGCGCGCTCCGCAATACGTCTCGACGAGTGTACTTCGAGTCCTTGCTAATGTTTCACCGCCGAGACAGCAGCGTAGGAGGCCAAAAGTCTAAAAAGGCAAAGTACTCTGCACGAACTAAAGGAACCTCCACCAAAGGGCGCGTCACGGATTGTAACTAAAAGTAAGGTATTACGTTTTCCTGTAATATTATACCTTTACACTAATTCTTTTGAAAACAGTAATAAAATTATACTTAACAAATTTTCGAAAAGTATTTTAGTATACGTACTTGCTCCGAAAAAGATTCGACAAACACGCCAAGGTAAATCAATGCGACATTGACCGTAGACTAAATCTAGCACAGGAAGAAAACTCAATAAAGCGGGCCATTAAATTCATTATCTGCATTAGTCCAAACCACGGTTTAATGGTAGCCGAGCCAAATTCAGGCAATGTTTCTCCTAGGCAAAGGGGGGTTGACGTTTCCTACCAGGAGATTTTACTACTTGGACGATAGGCAACGATACTCTCATTACCGTAGCCGTTAATGCCGTCTTGTTCGGCTCGAAAGTCCCTGCTCGGGCGTTAAGGGCGCCGTTAAATGAAATATTCCAGTAGCACCGTTGGCCTTCCCACTCCGCACGTGTCCTACGAGCCTCCTTGCTATGAATTACTGATAGGTTTCATGGACTCGAATGCACAAGGAATTACTGTCCGTCTGTTATCGCCTCTTGCACTCTTTTGCTGAGTAGAATCAGTAACACCCCAATAGTTAAGTTCCAGTTATTTCATGCTTTCACTACTATTACTTAGGTTTTATTGTGCGAGTAAAAATACTATTTTATACTAGCATACTATAACGAAAGCATTCAGTGTATTATCATAAAGATATTAGGATAAAGTACCTTGACTTGGCTATTAGGAACTTTAAACAATATTTGTAGAATAGTGGGAAACGTTTAGACTACGCCACTGCTAGTCAGAGGTCGTGGCATCAACAGGACGCCTCTCGTCCTGCTTCTGGTCCAAACCCTTCTACTGGTGCTTTTCCCCCCCACGTGAAGCTACGTTTCCCTCAAGCTTGTATGTTGTGCGTAGATGAGTGTATACGTTGGTAGGTGGATATAAGTACGGAAGGGTTTTCCCCGGGTGCTCTGGCCATGCACACATGCACAACCATCGCGGGAGACGTGTGTCTGCTACGTGCTGCCGAGGGAAAGCGAGGCACTACCCTTAATGACTGTGACGACAAGCCTACCAGTCTTGCTTCCCTTTATTTATAGATGGCTAGATAGGTGAGGGTACATAGAGAAGTCTGCGGTGCAGATCTAAGCAGATTTCTGTAAACTTTCTTCTTAATATTAATGCAACTACAATAACACAGTCTGACAATTTGTTTAACTCCAATCGGGTGTTTTCTGTCAGTTTTATATATATATCGAAATAAGTCAATAGAAATCGCTGTCTCATAAATACGTGCAGGGTTTTAGTTGGTTATTCTTTAGTTTCAATAAATCTACCCGTATTTATCACACAATTCTCGCAGTATAAGTTTGTCATTCTTGTCAGTTGAATCATTGTTGAATGTAAGTACGGCGAAGTCTCATTAGTTCTGGAAGTCTCGTCTCCCTACTTGTGTGTACCGAGAAAAGGGCAGCTCGGGCGCGGTCGGCCAAACAACAGAATGGAAAATGAAAAATGTCCACGGCGAGGCCGCCCATCCGCGACACGCGATACTCCCTAGATAAAATCGGCCATAAAGATTCCCTGATTAGTCCGATACTCGCTTGGATAAGCGAGAACTACCCCTTAGAATCGCATGACTACCCCCTGCTCGCACGTTTTCCGCCGGAATTCAACCCTGTCGACGCAAGCCGCTGCTCGATTTTTGCTTTAATCGCGCTGATTCATTCCACGCTCCCACCCATTCGATGAATACTTAGTAAGAATTATTCATTCGCATAGGTTTAATCGTCAGTTTAAAACATCTTCGCGATATTTTTAGATCGACAAACATCAATTATGAAATAAGATGTAAAAAATTCTGTAAGTTAACATGCGGTCGTAAAATCCTTTGAAGGAGTTGTCATTTATGTTACGCCCATCGACATTAATGACAAAGGTTGTACCGAATCAATGAAACGAAATTTAGTCTGCAAGAGTTGCGCCGAATTAGTCGGACCATGTCGACATCGACGTGGCAACAAGGTAACAAGGTAGCAATCGAATCAGGAGCCGGTTGGTGGCCAGTTAACGGTTTCTTGCGATGCACAGCGACTTATCTTTTCATCGAATCCTTGTTAAATGTCAAGTCGTTTCGCCTTTACGAGTCGCTCTTGCTAATGAACATCGTGCAACAACCTTCTGGTGGATAGCAGACTCGAAATTCTCGATTCGTATGTCTGCGTCCTTGTGCGCAAGTAGTCCTGCTATTCTGTAACGGCACGCCATGTCATATCGTTGTTCCAAGCGTACCAACGAGCCGATGATGGATAGACATCACCGGCTTCCCGGCTAACTAGTTAGGGGAAAACCGATAAAGAGAAGTAAAGTTCCCGGAAGGTGTAAACCAGCCACTCTTGATTCATGCAAATTGTGTATTTAGTATCAAAGTGGGACGGCGATTTAATAACCGTTGTTTCGCCATCGAGCTGGATATTTAAGGAGTCGTTTGCGAATTTTACTCATTCATCGTGATGGTAAACTACCGTCGACTATAATGACGGTACGAAAAATAAAGTAGGAATTAACTTGAATAATAATTCTTTGGAAAAACAAAAGGTGTACTTAAGATATACAATTTAATGAGCAAATAGATTAGAGACAGGTAGATTTTGCATACACTCTTTTATTCCAAAACATCTGGAACATTCCACATCATTAGTATTTGAGATGTACCAGTTACGACTTAATTGATTGAACATCCAAAGACTAAGTATCCACGATCACCCGAAATTCAGAAATAAAGTCCCGGAGAGCAGAAACTTCTGGTGGACTTCACGGAAATTTAAGAAGAGCGTAAACTTAATTGATTGAATAAATTTCTCGAAAGCCATAATCCTGCCGTGCGTTTACGTTCACACGAATAAAGGAAACGAGGTGGAGAGAAGAAGCAGAAGGTTCACTGCGGCAGCTGACATCAGGTTGGGAATACGAAATTCCCTGGCTGATTTATGTAAGTGGCCGCGATCACGAGAACTAACGAGAACTAATCGGAGATACACTTGGCTCGGTGGAATGTGCCATCTTCCGAAAAAAGCATCTGCTACCAACGAATGCTCCCGAAAACATTGTCGCCTCAAGGCTTTTAATTGCATCCACGAGAGCAGAAGAACCATCGACATTGACAGGCTTAATGAGCAGGACTCGAACTTCCCTCAATTAATTACCACGCCACCAAACTGTCGCACTTGTCGTAACTGAAAAATTCTTAGGGTGAGTGCTAGTTGACGGCAAGCGACGTACTCCTGCAACTCGGTTCGAAATGGGAATTCTAGCGAGTGCAGCAATCACAGGTAGAAAGCTTTGAAATAGCTGAAGTTGCACTGCGCTCGCCGCATTGCTGGCTGACCTGAACGAGGTGAAACTGGACCAACTACATACGTAGTTTACAGTGAATCCACAAAGTTACATTCGACATTAAATATACTCGACAGCTGTAATTATCGTAGGGAATACACACATAATGCCAAAGATAGAAAGGATTTCGTTGAAAGCCACCACGATTTTCAGTATGGAAATGCTCTACTTTATGAATGACATAAAACTGCATAAAACATCAAAGATCTCCTAATAGGAAACCCAGTCTCCTCTTTAGACATAATTTGGCTTCTCAGTTGTATTATACCAGCGATACTAAATCCAGTACACTAATAATACTCGAGTTCTGAGAACCACTTGTTCCCCAACCAAGAATCCCTAACCTCTCCCATTATTAGATATCATTAGTACCATTAGCATCGCTGGCAATCCCGCGTTAATTGGTCCAAAAAAAGGCAGCAGCTTGCACCTCTTAAATTTCAGTGAATTAACAGGGCAAGTGGTTGCGAAACATCTTAACGAGGAGCGAGCTACCGGTGGCGGATGTGCGTTTTGCTTCCGGTCGGTTTCCGGCGGTTGTAGTCTGTGAATCCCAAGCCGCAGTAAAACTAGTGACTCACCGTGAAGCCGGGATTCGGGTAGGAAATTCACCGAAACTTTGACGACGGCTGGCAAGCGCACCTGTAGTTGCTTTTAGTCATTGAACGAGGAAGCAGGAGCAACCGGTATACTTCAATAATTGGTCTTTGCCCGTACGAAGCAAGCAGGGCGCACACCAGGTCCATTTTAGGGGGGAGAATATTCAATGTATAGAGAGAGGAAGCACCGAGCCCGCTCGATATTCGACTATCTAGCTGCCACGATCCTTGCAACCCGGCCCAACTCAACCTCGTCTCTGGAAACTACTTCCGGTTAAGCTTCGGTTTACCCCGAGGAGCACTAGCCGAAAGGCAAATCCAGAGCGAAGCCTGTGCACTGGATCCTTCAGCTGAACAACGCGCCGGCCAGATACAACTTGATTAAAGTACGCCAGACTTTTTCTCAACCATAGAGAAAGATTATTTGGTCTATTTAGGTTAAAACTCATGGGATCCATGTGCACCTAATTAACGTACTGAGTTCTTTTAATATTGTATTAAATATAGAAGCAAGCCACGAGTAATACTGAATATATGATTCACTGTTCTCACATGTAATCAACGGTCTACATTAATAAAAGTATTGTCTGGAAAAGTATACGAGCCGGTAATCTAAACGATCCAAATGGGATCGTGAATCAAATCGCGTATAATTACGTTCTCAGTCCATTCGTGAAACACACCGGTTATCAGAAAGGGTTGGAAAACGAGTTACACCTGGCCCAGAGCCATCCATTACAAGACCCGAGGGGTGTACATTTTCAAAAGGTTGATTAAATCCCCGTGTGCGACTCCCAAGTAGGCCTGAAATTTATTCGTCATTATTCGAGGCTCACTGAACTCAACGCGATCGGGCAGGATTTTAAATAATGCAGGCCCGAAGAGAGCGCATCCTGCAAAATTGCGATTGGAATTTTCACGCGTGAGCGTCCCGCCGCCCAATAAATTACCATTTCTCATTGTACACATAATTCCTCGTTACGCATTGATAAATGACATAGCGATGCTACTGCACAACCTCACCAAAAGGGAATGATGCCCTTGATCTGCTCGATTTCATTTAGCTCGAATTCATAAATATTCCAATGATCCCAATTCGAAGCAACGAATTAGTTTATACTAATGAAATTCTATTAAAAATTTATTCCCTTTATATTAATTTCTTCTCTCAATCCATTGCATTCCATTAATCAAAAAGTATTAAAATTCCCTTGCAATATGTACTACTATTGAAGTAAATGGTCAGTAATTAATTATTGCCTCGAGTGAAATTGCAAATACCATCTAAAGTGAACTACTTCCGTTTTTATAGAAGGGTACTATCTTTTTTAAACTTAGTAAAAGTGGCTGTTCTAGCTAGCAGGAAGTCATTCAGGAGAAGCTCGATCATGAATTCGCCTGGAGGATTTATCCGTGTCGGATTCAGTCAGCGGTGGCTCGCGGAAAAACCTTTAAACTTCTCGCTTTCCCCGCGTTACTTCCGCCATTTCTCACGCTCTCCACCGCCGCCGTTGCTGCAAGTGGCCGCCTCCGATATTTCGCCAAGCCGAGCGGCGAACTATACACATTTCTCAAGGATAATCCAAAGAGTAAGGACTGCGGAAGGATTACTGGGATACTACTATCTCCCTCCGATCGACCGCCTCTATTATACCGTTCCAGTGTACTTGTTGCGAATTAGCAGAGAGCTACTGTCTCAACTTAATATTGCTCGTTCTAGGTTTCCGTTGAAAGGGATTCGATTTGAAGCGATATTACTGACAGAGTGTAATATTCAGTAAGAATCTTTCCAACCTCCATTGAAAGAAACTTAAATGTAAGCGTTTCAGTTCTTTATAATTGTAAATGATTTCTGTAAGTAAATAATAGATAATACTACTATCTTAAATTACCACTCAAACAGTATCCTTTTGAATGCAGCAACTACTATTATTCCAATCCCGATAATTCCAGGTTTCCCTTCAAATGACCAGCACTTGCAAAAGCGTGGTCTCTATCTCAAGGCGAGGTCATACTGGAAGCCTAATGATCACTTGATCGATCACCTCGCGCGAACTATCCGATGATGAAAGTGGGTCTTCAACGAAGGCGCCTTCGCATCTTTCTCCGGACGTTCGCGTGCCCGGACTATCGAAAGCCGAGCTATCTAGTGCACTCATTAAAAAGGAATCATAGCTGAGAGCACAGACGTTACCCGGGCGGCTACACCGAGAGAGCGCGAGCGCACTCACCGCAGCAGGTGATTTACGATCGCGCTTCCCGGGGCCAGGAAATTCGTTAGGGCAATCTCAGGATATTCCCGATGGTCTGGCGCACGCAGCGCTCGCGCGGCAGAGGTGGAAGAACGCGTTCGGAGCACTGGAGATAATGTTAACGAGTCCGAGTGCTGGATAAACGGCCGCGCTACTCCGAGGCTTCGCTCCTTAATAACCGCATGTCGTGACTTCCTACTACCACTCGAACACAACACGCGCACCGAATATCCTGCCTGCTCATCGAGCAGCATTCGACGATAAAGAGCTGCGAATTTATCATCCACCCCCACCGTACCCACACCACCCCTCGACACCCCCGCCACATTTCTCTAGAGCGCATAGCCAGTTGCAAGCATCTAAAGGGTCAAAAGCTCGAGCGGTAGGTAGATACAAAAGGTTGTTCGATAAATAAAGTATTTCAATTTGCAGGAAGTTGAAAGAAGTATTAATAAAGAAATTCATTAACAATAAGATAGAAGTTATTAATGAAGCAATATATTCGCCAGGCACTTCCAGTAGTCGAATTAAAGTATCACTGGCAATCGCCGGCATTTCACAACACCGAACGAAAGCCAGCGGAAAATTAAAGTATTTGCCTGGCATTCCAAACAATCGTGCCTCCTCTGTTTACGAGCCAGTTATTGTTAGTTAACGGGAGGGCAGTGCGAACGCCCGATTCAAAGCGGCGATTGCTATTTTAGTGATGGATTTTACGCCTCGTAAACCTGCTGTTCGTTATGTAAATCCAATCGCCGGATTACCGGGTTGGACGAAAGTGGATGGGGTGGGAGAGGTAGGTGCCTCCTCAGCGAGGGCGATATTTTTCCCGGGAAATATTTTCCATATTGTTTTTAAACTGCTTGCTCGGATATGGATTCCAAAAGCCGTTTTTCCCTGGCAAACAGAGCAGCAGAAGATTGTTATCGGAAAAAATCTGCCGATCCGAATACAAGCGATCCGCCATTCATCTGGCTCTAGCCTCGGAGATCCCCTAAATTTGGCCGATGATTCAAAACGAAAATTGGAATCCGTCTACCACGCCTGTATTTGGTCCCGCAAACTGGCTGGGCACTGCTTCAATTCGAATACAGCGATTTTATAACGCAACTTAACGAGCGTTTACTCTTTACAATCTCTGCAATATTATGGAATTCATGTTTAAATTTAATCAGAAGGACGAAATGAGATATCCCGTTCGCGCGCGAACAAACAGAAACTGAAAAATGCAAACGGGAGGTGTACCGATGCTCGAAAATTGATAACAACCGTTTCATTTGCCTGTAAAGTAAAAACTTCGTTGATCGAAAAAGATTTGTATAGTTATGAAGCGTCCTAGTATTTCTAGTCTGTATAATTTTATGCAAAGTGGAGCTATACTTATATGCTTGTGGATAAATTATATATACGATATATAAATAACAAACTCCACGGATAATACTTTGTACGTGATAAGTATGATAAATCTCTATTAACATGTAATAAATATGCGTAAAATTATCAGGGATTTTCGCTTGAATCCACATAAATAAACCAGTACTGCCAAAACGAAGATGAAAATTTGCATAAACACCCGTAGTGTAATCATCGGCAAAGACAAACATGAATTCCCCAGTAATGTTGGTGCAAGATTCAATTCTATACAATAACCCGGCGGAACCCTCGGGTTAAAAGGGATCCCGGCAAGACTAAAAGATCGAGAATCATTCATGCAATCCACATAGGAGCTTTTTTCGGGTGAGCAGTCGTCCGTTCAATGCACGCATGTATGCACATGCATGCAGTCCGCCCGGCAATATCTCTTGCGGCGAGACTTTAAATTATTTCGATTCTAGGGAAATGGCGATGCAAACGCGGACGCACCGAGAGCACCAGAGGAATTACAGGCTGCGCGCACTCTCGCCCCAGGATACCTCATGTAAAATTCGATCTTCCTCTTTCTCCAAAGTTAAAGAGAGGAGACCCAGCCTCGACTCTTCCTCCGGGAGGAGAGCGCGCCGGGTTTTACGCCCTCTACAGCGCGCGCTCTCGGCCTTCTTCCTACGCGCCGGTGATTAATAACATCTTAGCGCGCGTTAAACGCTCATGCTTCTTCAGATTAGCTCGGGCAAAAATGGCCAAGTTTGAATGTGCGCTCTCGGGCACCGGGTGAGCGAGCGAGCGAGCGAGCCAGTCGGAGCGCGTATGCGCGCTCGTGCACCATGCGAAATAAATCACTTTGGGAAAAGGGGGCCCCGAACGCCGCGCCGCCGTGCGGCAGGAGAGCGCCGCAGTACATACTCTTCGCTCCGGACCCCCTTTTTCTTCCCGCATCGCACTGGACCCCGCCGGACCAGACTTTTTTCTCGCCGCTCCGTCCCCCATGAGTTATGGCAAATAACAGAACAAAACGGGAACGACGATGCTCCGCGACTCGAACATTGTACACGACCGTAAATATTATTTCTCGCCGCAATGTCTCCCCAATGAAAATCCGGGGAGCAACACCAAGGGCCATTGGGGGTGGTGAGCACAGGAGAGTGCATCGAAGAATACAGTGTGATTTTGCATAATACTAATAGACAACGTCGAGTAAACGATATCTAATGAACCAACCCGTTAAAATCAATCTATCTATAAATAGTACAATTCTTAAATGCAAAATCTTAACATCTATAAGTTTAAAATTCCATAAAAATAATATTCTAAAAACCAGAACACTAATATCTATTGTTCTAATGAAACTACCCCGTTGCGACTCTGTTTCTCATAGAAAAGGAGGTTGATCGTGGTCAAGCTGGCACAGAAGCACACTACGGAAATTTAAAAAGTGGAACACCTTAAAGGAGCATACGCCGCGAATTATCGCTGCAATATAGAGTGGCCCGGCAAGGAAAAGTCGGGCGAAAGAAGCTTCCGGGATGAAACGGGACGCAGGAGTTGGCTACGTAAACCGAGTTCCTCTGCCATTACCGGGGTTGAGAGGATGGTGCAGTCACTTATTATAAGAGAGCCCCGACTCTCGCTTATAAGCGCAAGCTGTGACGTTGGAATGGAGTGTACGGTATACATTCTTACCGCATTGTGCGCGATCTTGCACATCTACCCTTCTAGTCTACAGCTATCAGCTCTGCTTACTGGAACGCGCGTCCTCTGGAAACTGTCCAAAAATCCCCACCACTATTTAACAACGATGCGAATTAGGCCGCGTACTACATACGCCTTCTTATCTCAAGCGTAAGAGGTCGTTATTAATGTAGAACTTAATTGGGCCAAAGTTGCAAACTCTAACTACTTGAAACAGAAAAGGGTAGATTAAAATACACAGTTACTCTTCCACACGAACTATTTGCAATTAAGGGAGTCTCCTTGAAAAATGGATCATATTGACCACTTATTTTTATTTTAATGAACTCCCAAAGTTAATGATAATGTTGCAACTTTGCCACTACCGTTTGAGTTCTCAATAAGATTATCGATTGCGAAGTCTTACAGGCATTCTTTAAAAGTAAACAAGCAAAAATGATCATTGGAATGATAGTACTACCATTTCTGAGCACACACGAACCAAAGCTGTTGCGAATCGAGAACGGTATTTCCTCGGGCACTTGGCGCCACCGGGCTACGTAGTGAGTGTGCTCGCACCTAGCCAGGAGCAGCGAGCTGCTCGTGCAAATACGCCCGGGTGAGCAGAGGAGCTAGAGGATCCTCGAGAAATCCGCATGGCGAGCGAGCGAGGTCTTAGTGGTTGAATAATGTAACGGGGCATCCTGCGGCTGAATGATTTAAAAGTAAAAGTCCTGAGCGTCGACGAGGAGGACGCACCGTCGAGTCGAGGAAAGGGAGAGCGGAGCGAGAGTCGTCCTGGTCCTCGTCGTCGGGGAAACGAAAAGTTTTATGTTATTCCACGGCTACGAGGACAAGCGACGCAGCCAGGACCGAGGCCCCCAACGACCGACGGCTCTTTCCAGGGAGAGATTAACACGAAAAGTTCCCACCTCGGGCCAACTTTGCATTAAGCACACGGCGGAGACAGAGGCCGACGGGGGAGGCAGCCTACCGCCAAATGAGCCGGTAACATTTTTTACCAGCACAATAACGCCACTCCGTCCTCCCTTTGCCATCAAGGTCGCTCTCTCCTCCTCCTCCTCTCCTACACTCGAATAATCGTGTACTCTATGTACCGGAGAGGAATAAACACGCCATTATTCCGGCCACTGTTCCCTAAGCTGAGGATGAAACAAACTTTATTCCGCCCTGCAAATGTGCTATCATACCGAATGCAAAGTGCTCCAGTAATGTTAGCCAAGCACAAATAGAGACGTTAAATTGTAATGATAAAGTCGAATTAAAAACAGTAGCGTTTAACCAAATGATCTATCGTGATTTGAGAGACAGATAAAATTGCCTTTACCGAGAACCAAAAGAATGTTCTATTTCATAATAGTTGCATCTATCGCGGACCGGAATTATTCCAGTTTGGATGAATGTCTGTTAAGTACGAATATATATGAATGAATGTACATAGAAATTTCTATTCAGTCTTATTGTTCAGTTTATATTCGTCCTCAAACTCGCATGCGCCAGGAATTATCCTCTTATGCCAGCGGTTCTGTCACTTGTGGGTTAGCGGTATATCTCTCTGTCTTTGGCCGTATGGTTCTAGGCTTTCGAGCTCGACATTAATAACCCATAAATAGCGGGAGCGCGAACTCATGCGGGGCGAGGAGCGCCGGTGACTTGCAGGTAAACGTGCATGCTCACAGACACACATACACGTGGGTCGCGAAGAATTCATTCTGCTCGACTGGAACTCGAGCTATAAGGAATGGGATCGCGACCTGCCCGACCGTTTCACGCCTAACTTTGTGCCACCCAGAGATAGAGAGTCTCTTACTCTCGAATAATCAGTAACACCATTCGCCAACATTACTTTCCCAGAAGGCGAGAACATTACACCTGCAGTAGTCACATATTTCGTTCGTGTTTAATAGAACAAAACTGATAACACCGCCTGATTCCGTGTTATGTAATAAAAAATAGTAAGGATTAAGGACGTTTAAAAAGTAAATTGTTATACTGTTTCTATCAATGGAAGAGCAGACTAATCTACAAATTCCAAGCAGAAACAAGAGCCATGATTAATACATGGAAGTTGAACGAGACTATTTTTGAAGTGAAGTCGACTTCTCGCGAGATTCTTTTCCATTTAGAAGATGGCATGCGCAGCGGGAATTGCGTACGGCGCATTGCGAATGAAGCCGAAGAGGCATCGGCTCTTCCGCGCACTGTTTACCCCGCTCATCCATCTCGGGATGCTGAATTTATGGGGAGTGCCAAGTGCTATCTTGTTTTGCGCGCGCGTGCACTCGCCATTTTACCACTTTGTCGCGCGAATACTTCTCCCGGAATTCCCGAAGCGTCTCGAGTAGTACTAAACGCTGTACTCTCTCCTTGTAAAACATACATATGTACACGAGAAGAAAGAGGGAGAGGGATGACCGAACGAAGGTTCTTCCCTTACATTATGCTAGCACAGCTATTTTGCACAGCGAGATATTTTCCCCGCCCGGTGGAATGCATGAGCGCGCGCGAAATGAATTCGTCCTCTTTGACACGAGCGCCGGCAGATTAATGCAGCGCTATTAATCCTGCAAATGCTCTCTTATCGCTCGCGAGGATCTTGCAGGAGAAAGCTTCTTGTTTTTTCTAGAGAAACATTCTTGATTTTAGACAAAGCTCCCTTTGCCAGAAAAGGTTATGCGCTCGTGAATTCTCCATTTTGCTTAACGAAACAGAATATGATTTAATACTAC
Source organism: Ectemnius cavifrons (assembly GCA_964023945.1). Lineage (NCBI taxonomy): Eukaryota > Metazoa > Arthropoda > Insecta > Hymenoptera > Crabronidae > Ectemnius > Ectemnius cavifrons. Next base: position 6,057,576 of record OZ030385.1, on the reverse strand, counting down.
TCTAGCAGACTAATGTAGTTTATCGAAAGACTTTTTCGGTAGTTTGGTTTTAGTTGTATACTTATTACAGCTAGAATTTTTATCTCCAGAATCTTTCTGACATTTCCCACCAACAAACACTCTTTTAATATCTCTTTCGTTAAATAACAGAATACCCCTTAGTTGTTCCCGCAATATTTCCAATATTCATGCAGTTCACGTACCTCTGCGAGCTTTCCCATTGATCTGATATCCTTGACATTCGACTATCGGTGCATTGGGATCGGATATTATTACCACGCGCGACGCAGGAGAGTCCCCGAAACAAATGCTACCCACGATATTTCGATAATTCATCGGAAAAAATCGCCTGGATACCATTTTCAAGCAGCCGGCTGCTGTACGAAAGGCATCGCGCCTGTATGTGTGTCTCTCAGTGCTATGCCATATAGATAGCCCGATAAATACGTGATTTCACTGGCGAGTCACGATTCGGCGACAAATATATTTCGCTGGTGTTTTAATAGATTTTTATCGAGAGCGCGTCCCGCTCGCTAGTGTGCTTGATTAGAGTCATGAGCGCAATAGTGCCCCGCGCGAGTGGAGCAGGATTCCTGTCGACCAGCACTTTTCTATCTCTGATTCAGTCATGCGTGCAATAATACAAGAACCCGACTGTACGTATGTGATTATAATGAGTTCGAGCAACACCAGAGACCTTTAAATTCCACTTATGGCAAAGGAACTTCGCGTTCCTTACTGCAATCAGGAATTCGGACATGTACTTGCAGCAATAAATGACTGAAGTGTCGTAATATCCTGAAAAATTGATTATCCACTACTATAATATGTTATAGTCACTCTACAGAAGAAATGTCGAGAGCATCAAAAACATTTCTATAAATCTACTGAATTCCGGATTGCAGTACCACACAAGGGTAAACCTTAGAATATAGATAATACTGTGCGCAGATTCGTAGTGTCCGATAAATATTCCTCGGTCGGAGATGGCCGCACAAGAAAGGCATTCCGTTGAAGCTTTCCCCAAGAAATCCCAAGCTCGCCGACAGCGCAGCGATACTACGAGGGGGCAGAGCAGTGGGTCAGAAAGGAAAACTATGAGCATCGTTATCGCCTACCTACGAATTATTCATTGTCGCTTCAGACAATGGAGATTACTTTATCTCGAGAGCGATGCGAGGGCCGCGCGTACACTATCGCTAGAATGTGTGTACGGCGTTTGCGTCACGTAGGTTGGTACTTTCTCGGTGGATCGCGCGGTAAAGGACAGACGCTCACTCACCGACGCACTAACACCCGCCTTTGCCGGCACAACTCGTATCAAGCAAGTTGGCCAATCGTAATTTATACCTCGCTCGTTCCTCTTGCCTAATATGTAGACCGCTTCTCCGAGCAGAAAGCGATCGGGCACTGAGTTAAAGGGAGGCCACCACTCGCTACACACTGGAAAACTGTATCTACAAAAAGCTCTTCAAGCACCTACGCACGCCGCGCTGCTTTGTTTCACTCGCGTATACATCGACCTGTGCCTCTTGAATAGAAATCCTAATGGAGATAGGGATTCCCTTGTCTAAGTGTGTGTAAATAATGACTAACGCTTTGGGATTCCAAGATGCTAAGATCTGAAGCTATATGTAGCTATACTATGTTAGGAAGCCTTTCGTAACAAAGTTTCAAACGTTGAAAGTAATTGTATTTGTACTAAACAGTACGATGATGTCAATACCAACTTAGCGAAGTCTTGTTTAGCTATTATTGATCCATCATTGATTGACTCCTTAAGACGTTCCGCGTATGAACTCTCGAAATGTCATGACTGTCATTCGGACTAACGTGGAAAGCCCAGCTTTCTATCGGAATGTCATTCTGGCGACACGTATTCACAGGCGTTTGGTAGGTGCGTTTTCCCAGACACTCCTTACTCCCTCTCGGAATCTGATAGTGGCGGCTAACTACAATCGCACACTTTTCTCCGATCGCCGCTATTATTTACTATTATAAGCGTGTAGGCGTGCGCGTGCTCGATGTACAGACAGATTAGGCGGATATGTAGATATATATATATATATATATATGTGCGCACTTATGTGCCGGGTTCACAAAAGTATTCAAGCACTTATCCTTAGAAATATTAGCTAGCGCGGTATGCAAGTTGAATTGATGATTTCAAAAGTCTCTGATTGCAATAAGATTGGAGACTCGCGTTGCCCTTCGAGAATTGAAAGTGCAGATGTCGAACTTTCAATCGTTTTACAATGCAGTTACTATGTGTAACGAATTGTAATAACATAAAAGATTCAATATATGCGGACTGCAAAATATTAATGTTATAATGTAATATAATAATAAGCAAGGCAGTTATCATTACATTTCGATTTAATATTCCTTTGAAATGTTAATTATCCACTTTAATAACATTAAAGGTAACAATACGAGTAATAATAATAGAATTTTCAAAATTCATTGATATTATTACCTTTGTGTTAATAATATTGCTACTCATTTACATTCATAATACGCCGTTTAAAGGCATTCGATATGCTTGCAATTAAGCCAATGCTCCTAAAAATGCAAGTGCCAGTTCGGCACGTAATTGTAAGCAGGAGTGCTCGAATACCTTCGTGAGTCAGTGCTTATGTACATGTGTATACCGAAAGGTAAAGGCACGTAGAGTAAGCTCACAGAGCATACACAGAGAGGCCCACGGGGTCAGGATTACGACACATTGGATCAACCGCATGCCTTTTGAGCGGTCTAAGCCTCATTCATCTTGGAACTCAGGTCCTGCCTCTCCAATCTCGCCACGATTATGTATTACATTAATATGTAAGCCGGTCTACCCACCTACGAACATATAGCATGGAATCATAGAACCCCAACACCCCCACGAGGCTCCTCAGACTTGCTTTCTCTGCTGGGTATCATTAATATTGCATTTCCTATTAATATCAGCCTAATTGGGTTAACCTAATCAACCAAAATCCTCTGCCACTGATAGTTATCTTTGCATTGGCTCAACGTACCTTTACTATGTTGCTCATTCTCGAATGGAGGGAGTAATGGAAGATGATGGTTTTCAAACAATCTCCGCACAGGATTTCACTTTGTAATTGATCCTTTATTATAACGCGCACTCACTAAACACTTGTCAAATAAAACTGTCTTCAAGGGCCCGCGATTAGGAACACTCAGGAGATGACGTTACGCGCGTACTTTATTTCTCTTGGAAAAATCTGAAGATCGCCAACCAATCACGTATCGAGTGGCAGCACCATTCAATGGCGCATCGTTGGCGCGTTTATTCCTGCGTTCGCAAAGGCATCCTCCATATTGTATTACGGTAACGAATAAAGTGTTTTTGAGATCATTGTTCAATAGTGTGTGATGCAAGGAAGAAGGAAGTTAGGAAAGTGCTCGAAAGTGCGAAACGAAAGGAAGAAACCAGTCAACGATCAGCGAACGAGTACAGTATTATTACTTAGTGAGTATTGCAAGGGGCGCGCAATTCGTAAAACATCATATATGTTCTAACCTGTTGTTGGACACGGCACGCATCGCGAACACCGGGTTGCATTCAGTACTTTATTGATGATTCTAATACTCATTTGTTTCGATTACAGATTGACTATACATCGATCGTGAAGAGCAATGACCATCAGTGGTAAAGGGGGAACGGCTGAAAAGTGTCAGTGATCTGGTAAGAATGCCTTTAACCAATGCCGCTACTGTTAATTGAACCACCTGTCCTACGTGCCTCATAAATACAATGTGCAACTGAAGCGTATAGCGCACTGTATGGCGAGCATAAATATTGCCCATGCGAGAGAGAGTACATAGAGAACGGTGCGATAGTACGTATGTAGATAGCCACTCGGTGGATACGGCTTTGTAACTCATGATCTGTACAGGCTTTGCAGAGAGATAGCGACAGAGATATACTGAGTCTGTGAGAGCGAAAGAGAGAGGAAAGTAGAAGGGAGGTTGGCAAATGTTTTTCAGTTAGCCATGATTACTCGGGGCCGCATAAATAATTATCGTTCGACAGGCGATCGCTCACGCGTGCTTAATAGAGTACAAAGTGGCTCGCTTATTGCGTTTTCGATGCTGCATGCGCACTGTCTGATTCGATTATTCAATATCTCGACGATAGACAGGATTATTAGTGAGAATAACTATCAGTGACCGTCGCGTGCCAACGTTGGAAGGAAAGACGTTTAACATACTGATTCTAATGCGTCACGCTATCACCACTCAACAAGATACCAGTAAAATGAAAAGTATCGGGTGTTATTAATCAATGATTAAAGAGTTGAGGCATACTCCTTACTGCTTTGAAAGTACATGCATAACCGGGAAGTCCTTATAGACTTTCTCCGGTGTAAGGTGGCAGGCAAAGTACCCGGCAGTAAATTCATGCATTAGAACGATGAATAACGATAACCAAGTCAGGCAAAATAGATTAGCCAGATAAGGAAAAGGGCGAGCCGATTCCAATTGTTTTGTGGTAACCGCCAACTGCCCACACCTTCACCTTCTCCAACTGCACTTGCACTTGCGCTACCAGTGACCGCAAATTGCTCGGCCTTTCTAGCCTCGATGTGTTCTTCGTTCCCGAGAATAGTTGGCTCTATATTCCTATAAGGCGATTGTCCTCAATACCGGAGCAAACGGCTTTCGATCGTGCAATCGTAATCCGTGTCTTATATAATCAGTCATTTACTGTAGATTAGGATATCCTTATTAAGGATAATCTTAAAATCCTTACAAACAAATTGTTTATTGTATACCAAGAAATATATCTTCTCTAAGTTTCTATAGATTCACTTCCCTCTTTTATTTATACGTAGGTTTTGTCGAGTTCTCAGAACTTGCTTACGCAATTCCAATTAGCGGGGCACTGTAATTATCTCCAAAATTAGTGCCCAATCTTCCCGGCACCACAATGCACAAAGCGCTGTCCAATTATTATATGGGATAGCCTGACGCGAGGAGTATCGTGCGAAAGAAGAAGGACGTACGCAAGCGGCAGGAGTAGCTGAGCTCATTTGCAGAAGGCGGCAAGCGAAAATGCTCGCGGAAAGGGAACGAGCACCAATTTACGACTGTATTGCGCGCAGTGACACGAGTTAACAATCCAACTGACGATTTGCAGCGTGTACTCTGCCCACGCTCTCTCACACTTGTCGTATGTACCTAACCGCAGGCTCAAGGAGCATTGTCGTCTCTCCGAAGGATAAGCGGCCGACTGCCTGCCACTTTGTTCCATCGGCATCGGTGCCGTCCTCTTCTCTGTATACAACGATTCCTTTTGTTCTCTATCGACTGGCTCCTCGGCAAATCAAAGTTCTCCAACTAGATCAATGCAATTGGAAGTATTCCATTACCTCCAAGTAAACAAGTAGTACTAGTCCTTCTTAACTTGCTTCCGGAATTTCTAATAAATACTTATGAGACTCGTTTCCGCGAGTACTTCTGGTAAACCTCGGACCATTTGAAGTATTGTGTCTTTTTATCAGTGAAGTTATAAAGTAGAATTTATGAACTATTCATTCCGTGTGAATTAGTGCCGATCTTTCCTTGCTTAGATGTATTCCGCGTTGCCAAAGCTTTCTATTTCTCTGGATACGTCAAATATAGTAGGATTTTCTAAATCCTTTAATCTCTTCAGATTATTGAAATCTTCCTCGAGTGTAGCTTTAATGATATCGAACAGGCGAAGATTTACGGACTAAAAGATTTCCGGGGAAGACTCGCGTTGGAGTGTAGGTGTGCGCGCGTGAAAAGAGAGAGAGAGAGACGCGCGAAAGGCTTACGTCGGCACCCACGCACCGCTTGCTTTCTAGCACTTCCTTTTGTACCGAGAACGACCTTTAAACGCCCGCTCGTCCGCCCGCCACCTTTTGCACCCAGGCTTCATTGTTCGGGAAGACGCACTTTCAGGCGCGATCGTGCCGCCTTTAAATGGGATAAATCGTGATTTGTATTAGTCACCGATCAAGCATCTGCTTGGATTAAAGCAGAAAAGATGGTACACCGAACTCTAAGCGAAGATGCTTGAAGCAATTAATACATTTATTTATATTGCTAAACGCAACAATTATCATTCGACGTTGATGGATTGGCAGTTTACAAATGCTTCGTTTTAACATCGTTTGCACTAGGATACGACTTTTATTGGGACGATTAGAGTGAGAATTTCTGTGAGAAACTCAATTATCATCTCGAACACTGTTCGAGGGCCACTTTGTGAGACAGATCACCGAGGCCTAGAACGAGGAAGCCTAAGTCGATCTAAAGTATAAAAATCGTAGTTTCTCTAACGACTGCCAGACAAAAAGGGGATTTAATTCGCGCGATTCTCACGGCAAAGCAAAGGAGGCGCTTGTAATCGCGAGTCGTTCGTAGGTTCACATCGACGCCAGTGTATCTCTGCGGGCCGAGTGATCTCATGTGTGTAGAGACGCGTGCACACAGGGGAGCCGGCAATCGGCACCGGGGCGCATGTAAACCAGTTCGCTTTCTGAATTAAGACAGCTCACCGTAACGGGGCCGGCGTACCTACTCTCCCGGATAGCCGTAAAGTGGTAGCGCGGTTTACCAGGATCGATCAGATAGCGGTACACAGAGTGGTGCTCCCGCTGCTGCTGGACCTGCAGATCAATTTTAACGCTGTTGTTTAGCACCGAGATCCACCGTGATTTATGTCCGACCCACGTACTCATAGAGAAACCAGCGCACTCGATAACTTCCACCTACGAAAGCTAATGTTAGATGACTGTAGCTATACACACGTCCATCGTAACTATAATAGAGAGTTCCTAGGAAGCGCAATTTTAGAAAGCCAGGGTGAACACGCCCTCGAAACTTTCAAACTATTCATTCTATTATAATACCACCATCCCCTATCCTTTTCAAAGACTTTTCCTACCGCGTAACAATTTCTATTACTTAATAAGTCTGTCGATTTAAACTCGAAAACTAACCACGATCATTCTACCTCTGTTTCCTTCGATCTTTCGATGTATCTTTCTTTCGCTGTCGAGGGCGGATAAGAGAGCAGAGAGAGAGGAGAAAAAGTGGGAAAAGGCAGTTGGCAGTCTGCGAGTGGGACAAAGCCGTGTAACAGGTACATAGGTACGCCAGAGGGCGAAGATATGGACCGCGGTAATTACCACGTGGGCATGTAGCCAGGCGAGAGTAGAGAGTCGGGGTCTCTCTCCCATAGAAAGCGCATATACATCTGTGTATAGGTACTAGCCGTATGCAGACGCCGTGCCTAATCCAATTAAATAGCCAATCAGATGGCCGATAGTCCGAGCGGTTAATTAACGGCACATTCTTATGCATGTACCTACCAATCTCGTTAGGTCATACGTGTACGCCGTGCCGGCGAGCCTACTTATCATTATACATGCTGTCCCGACAGAGTGCTCTTTGAAACTCCTATGTCTACTACCACTGACACGAATCCCCGACACTCACCCAACCAAATACACTGATCTATTATATTCAACTTCATTAATGCTGTGTCCTCAATTTATTATGAGAGTCTATACTTTTCATATTAGTGACAGGAATTGGTATGTAGAAAAATAATTGAGAAAGAGAGTTTCGTGTTATTGTCGATCTAACATACTTCTTTTAGATAAAACACGAATGATATTCGAAACGGACAATTCTAGCGATTCGGTTGGCAAAGTGCAAAGTGTTAAGGAACACATACGACGTCCGATGTCGAACGACTCGAGATCCGTTTTCAAAGTAAGCTCATAAATATGCAGTTTGTTATTGCCCGATGCCTACTACCTCTTTCTCCAGTGGTCCAGCTACCTCGCCTTCCATTTCGACATGCATACATCGCTTAAATCCTGCGCCATCGTGTTTATCTTCGGTTGTATACATATATATCGGCAGAACGATGCCAGTATATGCGGCGTAAAGTGTAAAGGGCTTGCGCAAACTCGAACCGAGCAGGAGCGCCTAGTTGGTAGCGAAGTGTTTTCGTTTTTCGGAATGACGCCGCACGGAATTTGTCTCTCGTTGGCTCTCGGGTCATTGGGCGACCGCGAATTCCTCCGAATAAATATTATCGTTCGAGAGTATCGCGCTTTAAGGAGCAACAGGCTTCTGCTGAGGTTTCACCGCCAGTTTCGGCCTGGGGCCACCGTATACATTAACGTCTGAGCACTAGCTTTTCCCACGTGTGCGTACACACTTACAGGAAATAGATTCGAACACGATGGGAAAGTATATTAGGAAAGTCATCGAATGAACTATCCTCTCTTCAATGTTCAAGAACAATGTTCCACATTAAAGTAGCCAATTAAATGTGAATGAAAGTAGAACAATTAGAATTAAGATAGAAAACAGATTGAAGAGCGTGCAGAATTAATACCAAACACTCTATTATAGAATTACATAATTCAAACCAGAATTTATCGGACTGTCAATGTTCCAACCCGTCTCCTCTCAAATCACCAAGCCCCTAAGCTTCATCAAATTAACAGACCAATCAATAGACTGACAATAGCAGTATTGCATGATGTGGTTATTCGATTAAACAACCACTATAATTCCCTATTATATAATTAGTTGATCGACGTCCATAATCCAAGCATCTATAAAAAGATATGCCTATCAATTAAGCGCTCGGCTGTCATCTTTGATGGGTTTTCAACAAGTTACCAATATTAAACATGAATCCGTAGTTGCGCACAAAGTACGTGTAATTTCAAACGGGGACGCGACGCCCCGGCACAAAGTTCACGTGAAAGGGGAATCAACGAGCATGAAACGTGCAACAAATGCATAGGTACTACGTAAGACTACGAAACATATACATATATACAAAGCCCACGATCTTCACAGGCGATTGGGAATAACTGCTTGGCGTCTAAGAATGGCGTACCTCCGATTAGAGCCTCTGAATATTGACTCATACTCAGTTACCCACACAGCAGGCGCGTATGCAGTCGGCGCGACGAGAAAAATTCTATTCTATTATGCCTCGCCTTGTTACCGCGTTTCTGGTATTAGACTTTAGTCAGCATCCACGTATGCATTTTTACGACAGCAGCCTCCTCCTTTGCATACGCTGTGCGGGCTTCCTTTGAAAGAACGCCTTATGAGATACGCACGCTCACTTTGTCAGAGAAGACAAAGTGGGATCGTGATCGGTAATGCCCGTGTAATGTGGGATAACTGCGCTTTGAATGCAACGTGCTTTCTTTCAATGTTTCCGATATGGAAACATGAGTAGCAACGGATTTCGTAACAGTCTAATGGGGCTGGGGAGTTTTGATACTGGTAAAGTGGCACTTGTTAGATTTTCCTAATAAAGTAGGACAGGATTTCCGTACTGTAGCTCAATACTGGTGAAGCCAAGAATGAATGGTATAAACAAACTAGGTTTTATATTTGATAGTACTATAGTAAAGTAGTCATGAAGACTTTTGCATTTGAATACACTGGATTACTTGACGACTGCCATAGAATTCGAAATCAAGGCTACCTTCTATTCATTACTTCTTTCTATGAAATTAGCTCAGCGGAGTAATAAAAGTGCCACTTTACAGTTACATTGAATCTCATGCAATAAGGCCTTTAACCGTAACAGTTCTCCCTTCACCACACTCTTTTCTGTGGATCCGAAAGAGGCGTCCGCGTCTTTTAAACCTGACTGGAAAGCAGGTCAAAACGAAAGTGTAAAGATGTCAATCTCGGCAGCCCAGTTTCACCTGAGCGGCGCGTTATGCGGGCACAGAAGTGATTATGTCACTTTAGGGCACAGGGGGATGATTAAAGTCGCGGACTTCCACTGGCAGGAGTGAGGAGACACGATCAAGCAAGGCATTCGGGGCAATTAAAAAGCGGGCCCTCGACGAATTACGCTACTTGCACGGCTAAATGGCGCACTCTCGCATTTCCCCCGAGTATAATCTGAGGCCTCGTTGCTGCTGCCAGCAGTGTACGTGTTTAGCGAGGGCGAAAAAAAAAAAGGCGAAAGGGTTGAACTCTGGCACACTCTGGCCGTGGCTGCGCCCACGGCGCACTGTGTTTTCCATCGGGCGGCAGCCGCCCGTCGTTTTCGTGCAATGGGAAAAACCAATTTCCCCGGTGGCGAACGGACGACTGCCACCGCCGGCTCAAGGGGACGAGCGAGAGAGGAGGTGGAGGGAAAGAAGAGGAGAGAGTAAAAAACGAGAGCACGATAGCCCGAATCCAGGCGAAGCGTACCAAAGGGAGCAAACATGCCCCAATTTAACACTTTGACTACCATGCGCCGCAACGGACACGAGGCCGCGAGCGTTTGACAGCGACTGACCAGCCCAGGAATCTATCTGTTAACTGCGGGCAAGAGTCAGATGTTACCGACGAAATTGACAACTGTTCGAAACCGTGCACATTTGAAGAATCTACCACACTGAATATTTTCGTTCGTACAACACGAACAAATACAGTAAAATAGAGATATATCTGTATAAAAATAGTGTATCTAACAATCAGAACTCATCACCATAAGCATCATACAATACCAGTTCTGTTGAAAGATTCAATCAAGGAGCAGCCGTACCTTTCAATTTCAATGAGAGTATCAGGAGATCAAGCATATCAGTTGGATTGAATCGAAGTCGTACAGTAGCGCTATACCGTAACACAGTGAACCTGGGTACTAGATAAGGAGTGCAAAAATGAAAGAGGACAACGGGCGAGTAAGGTCCAAAGGGACCAAGCCGTACCCAGGAAACATACATTGGTGGCGCACGCGGGCACGCGCGCGCGCGAGCAGAAGAGTCGCGAGCAAGGGCGAAATGAGGAGCGAGAGAAAAGCACGTGTAACGACATAAGGCCTCCCTCGAAATGAGTGGCGGCCTGTATATTAATTCTGCATTTAAAGCTGTGGTCAGGGCACACCGGTCTGCCTCGGTGGTCGAGTGTGCGGTTTACGTACGAGCGTGTGGTGTACCCGTCTCCGCGTAGTAGGTAGGAGAGGAACGCAACACAATTCAGAACGGGCCCGTTCGCCTGGGTGTAATGGCTGGTAATTAGAGTGCCATGATAGCAGGCTCCGCGAAACCAGTTATCTCGCTACGTGCATCGTGCATGCCCATGTTGAAATGCCCTCGCACCACACTCCCCCCATCCTGCGTTGCACTTCTTCTTCTTCGAGCTTTCCCGTCCTCCTTGGACAGCCCTCGCAACCTCATAAGTGCATCCTTTCCACTCTTTTGTACACTCGAGGTTCGTCTTCGCTCTTGGATACGAGAGAACAGCACACCTCACCTCTTCCTCTTATTTCTTCTTCCGCTTTTGTACCCCGCGCTCTTCTTACTCCCCGGGGAATAGCCTCTTTCTCGCGATGCCCCTCTCTACCGTCCTTGGACCTTTCATCCTCATCTGGACGTACAGAGACGATTGACACGTCATGGAATATCTGCTGGGATTTCTTTCTTGCTCCTCTCTGCTCTTTCTTGCTACTTCTTGATAATACTTGAATAGCTGGGATTAGTGATTGAGGTATGGTTTTTCCTGTTCAACCGGCTTCCGTGGGAGCTGAATGCTCCGTACGCGACGCAGTAAAAGATAACTGCATTACCGGAATGCGGAATCTTCCATTTGAACTGGCATCGCATCCCTTGGATATGATTGCGTTACTAATGGGTCTTATCGTACCTTAATGAAACTTGCATCTGATGCTTGCGTATCTAATCAGCAGTCTGTCCAGAGTAGCGGTGCCAGAGATGCCGTTTGGATCACTTACCAAAAAAAATCAGAATTACCGAAGTCTTGCTGGCAACGATGACGTCTATTTTAATTGAATTCTTAGGTACTCCTGGAAGAACGGAACCCTGATGAGTTTCACTTGTCAGGATTACTAAATTTGATAGGAATCTTGTTGTGGCAATTAAAGTGTCTTCTAATATTTACCAGAAAGATAGATTAATACTGAATTTCAAGACACTGTAAAGTGCTTCGGTGGCCGAAGATTCATACGTCCAAATACCAAAGACAACCCTACATTATTCCAAGAGAAGTTCGACTTCCGATAAACTTTCGCAAATGCCGAAGTACTCTTGGCTAAAGTGTTACCGATGACGCGAGATGCTTGTTTTCAAGGAGATACCTAGCTCTACTGGTGAACTGAGTGGAAGAGACGAGCTTTCTCATGCGGTCGCTTTGAAAAATCACGGTATTAAAGCGGACCTTTGGACCCTTATCTAAGTTATTGTCCAGCCTCGGTAGTACGTCGGGAGATTGGCCGAAGAGAGTGTGGAGTAACGCTAGCCGTAGAACCACACACGCACCTTCCCCAACTCCACAAGCACTACCGGCATGAACTCCTCTGAGAGCGATTCCCATACGCTCACACGCGCACCGTGTATATGTGGAGTGCTTCGTGAAGGCGCAGGAAGATCCCGGCCCAGCGTTATCAATATCTTATGACGTGCATTAAAGGACTGAAAATGCCAAAGATTGTCAACCTGGCCCTTTATCTGTCCATTAGCCAAATAGCCTTGTACGAATTTCACGCGCCGTTCGGTAAGCGCGATCGTTCCCTAAGTATCCTTTCACTCTCCCCCTTTCTCTCTTCACTCACTCTTCTTCTGGCACTGGATCTCTCCAAGCCTCCCTCGTCTTCCTTTTGCAAATATGGAATATATTATGTCCCTCAAAATCCTCTTGGCTTGCCATCCCCAGCCTGGATCCATGATTTAACCTAACCACAAATCTTGCTGCTCCTTTTTTTACCGAAGCTCTTGATCTTTTTGAAAGGACATCCTTTGATATATTTTTGGAGTACATATTTCTAAGTAAAAAGATTGTCCAAGTACAAGTTACAAATGATTGCGAGTTGGTGATAAGAATGAGGTGAGAGGAGTTCATCGCCTTTCTTCTTTTCCCGATTCCGCTGGTGTTCAAACTATGCCGGGTGAATTGGCGGTGTCGTTTATGTAGTATGCTCGCAGTGGGTGCATCAGCGCTTTTACAGCCAGTGGTCGGGAGAGCAAGCGTGCTTTTCTTTCGATTGTCCACTCCTTTCGCTCCTTCCACTCTCATCTCCAGCGCACTCTCGGTCGGCCGTTAAAAGCGCCGCAGTATCCACGACGCGAAGTAAGTGCCGGCTCGGCAAGGAAAGCGGGAGACCAGGGCGAAGGAAGAAAGCGGATGAGAGTCCTTTTTATCCGCGCCACGTTACGCCTGGCGAGAAAAGTGTACACTATGCACTCTCGTTCCCCCGTGGAGGAAAACCGATTAACCCCGGAAGCTGTCCTGCGGCGAGGATGTAGCTACCAAAAATGAAATTGCTCCGGGAAGTGTCTGTATTATCCCCGACACCACTTGCCTGGCCAGCCACTTTTTCTTTCGCCGAGCAAAAGGATCTCCTCACTTGCCTCGGTGCCTCCGAGCTCTATCCTCTTGAGATTGATAGCCTTTGAATCCGTAGCGCACCAGAATCTTCCACGTATGAACTTTAACCCTATCTCAGTCTTACTGCATACATTAATTTTAAGATCTATTACGAAAGTCAATGAAAAATCTAAACTTTCGTGCAATGAAAATCTAAATTTTATCATTTTTTCTTTCAATATCCTTTATCCCTCAAGGATCTCTATTTTTTAAAAGCTTCACAATTTCTATATTACAATTGATGTGAGGTTCGAATTCATTTGAAGAGCGTCATTCGAGAGTGGCGTTCATTTCGAGTAGTGGGACAGGGCTAATTTATCGGAGGAGTGCAAGAGTGTGCTGGGTTGAAAGTGATACGTGGGCCGTGGCTATCAGACTGAGCGTTGGCCCGGCCGGTTCCAAATGATCCTCGGTATCGTGATTTATCGGGACCCCCTTGGATCAGGGCAGTTTCAGGAATTCATCAAGTGACACTCTCGCACTTGACAGTGCGCGCTCTCTGCATACGTCCCTCAAGTGCTTCGCACTCGTCGGCGATCTGACCTTTGCATTACACCTCTCGGCAACACTCTGCCGCCGCGCGCTTATCCTGCGCATTCATCTCCGTTGCTTTTAATAGGGAAGAACAATCGTCGCTGTTTATCTTGACGCGAGAGGCTGCGCTGGGCTTTGCTCTTGTTAAGGAGTACGCCAGCTAACAATAAGTTCGCCTTCATGCGCTTCGTACGACAAAAGTGACAGTGAACCTATTTCGTATACCTGTTCACGGATTTCTTTATCCTTATCTCACTATTTGTTGCATGTTAATTGAAGATAGTCACTCTTTAAAAAAATGTCACATTACTATATGAGTCTTACGTAAGCAAGGACACTCGGAAAGGTCCTCCTGATTAACTGATCTCGTCTGACTTAGGCGGTATTTTTCACTTTACCAACCTTCCCGACTTTTTCCGTGATTGAAATTTGAGGTAAATTGTTTGTATTCATACGGGAAGCAATGGGGTGAAAACCCAAATGGATGAAAACGTATATGCATGTACTAGTGACTAGAAAACAAGAACGTTCAGAGAAAGAGGAATTTTACCAAAAGATGAACAGACACGAAGAATGGAAAGAAGAGGAGAAAGATTGCAAGGGGCATGCACAAGTGGGAAAAGTGCTCAACCTTTACTCATTAGTCTTTGTAGCAGCGCGTCGGGAATAACAAGTTCGAGTAAACCAGCCGTTTCTGAAGTCCCGCACAAATGAAGAAAGAAGAACTACAAGAAGCAACAGCATGACCGGGAAACTACTAGAAATGGAAAGTACCGCGGCTGCCTACAGCTTAATCAGTCTACTACTGTTCAGAATTTTCTTATTTTTCCGGCTACGCGTTCACGAATACAAGATGAGCTTTGAAACTCTTCTTGTAACTTAACCAAGCTTTTGAAATCAAGAAACCAGCCGTTCGAGTTTCGAAGAGAAAATAACATTGTAACATACTGTAATTGATAATGGATAAAGATCGAACAGTTCTACATATTATATTTCCAAAGTGTTTATCACGAGAGCAAGAAAGAAGGAAATAGAACTCTTGGAATCCTGACAAAGGATGACACACACCCACAGTTCCGTTCATAAATCCAAATATCCCAGGACACTATTTTCCATTCAAACTCCATCGAGTGCGAACTGAAAAGAGATGGCACATTTCTACTTATTCACTTGGAAACGACTTATTCTCACCGCCACAATGAACGCACGAGAAATCCGCTTTTCCCTATCAACATGTTCTATCAGACATCAATCTACATGTATAAATCCGCGGCTAATCACATGGCTTTAAAATGCAAAGCCTGCCAAAGCATAAGAACTCTTAATACTACTTACAACTCTTATCCTGGTAATCCGACACAATGTACGCAATGTGACAAGCGCAGGGGGAGCACGAACTTTCAAAGTTTGAGAGTCACTTGGGAGTGAGTGCGCGAAAGAAAAGAAAACGCCTGGTGCGAGAAAGGAGTGGCTGACGGATCGTCGCACTGGGATATGTCGTATATCGCAGGTTGCACTGGGCCAGAGGGGCAGGAAGAAAGAAAGAAAGAAAGAAGATGAAAGAGAAAGAGAGAGAGAGAGAAAGGAGGAGTGAGAACCGAAAGGACAACGTCCGAATCTGGGATTCTTGGAAGGGCCAGCATGTAAATGGAATTAAAGCTTTTTTTAAATATCGCTCGGAAGCCTGGTCGCTCGCCACAGAGTCCTTAGCTGTAATTAGCATTATTATCTCGGGCCAACTGTCCCGGCGGACGGAGAGCTTGAGAGCAGTACTGCGTGACTGGCACACA
This sequence comes from Ectemnius cavifrons, assembly GCA_964023945.1. NCBI lineage: Eukaryota > Metazoa > Arthropoda > Insecta > Hymenoptera > Crabronidae > Ectemnius > Ectemnius cavifrons. The sequence continues at coordinate 6,041,842 of OZ030385.1, read as the reverse complement.
CAGTCCCAGAGCACATCGGCCGTGCCCTGGGATCTCGGAAAAAAAGGCAAGCTTAATCGCTCATTGACCGGCCGCCAGCACCTCGCCAACCGAACTCAAGCGTGCACGTACGCATATTCGTTAATTGCTTCCAAGTTACGTGGCAACCAATTTATTACGTACCAAGTGACTCTCTTTCGCGTTTTCATTATGTAAGCAAATCCACCTTCAAGCTAATGTAAGTTCAATCGAAAGTGTTTGAATCATTGTAGTAGATTAATAAATTGGGATGAATTGATTATAATTTCATAGCATTACGAAGCTAAACTAATATATATTTAACTAGAACAAGCTAATTCGATATGTATTTAGGAATGCACGATGCTCCGTTTCGCCCGTAATTCCTCTTGCCAGTCGCTCCCGATTTTTCCGTGCTTTCGAATGTCATTCAGTTGCCGGTTGAATTACACCGTGGTGAAACTGTGCCAGAGGCATCGATAATCAGCCCTATCAATCAATCTGTCGATACCGACGATCGACCGCAGCGATAAGTGCCTGTTAAAGGCGCGCACGCGTAACTACCATTTCCCAAATGAGCGAGTGAAACGTGCGATCGTGCATATTCCATATTTCCGTGTTTTTCATCGGGATTACTCCAGTTATCAACTTATCTCAGGCATTTACCATTTACCATTCACTCGATCGAAGGATCGTGTGTTGTGTGTACTCGAACTGTCGGGATCAGCTCGAGCCTATCTCCCGTTAAATTAAGCAGAGCTTTCTCGACGCTGGTTGAACACGATCGAGCTCGGCGAACCGATATCCACGAAAACATATGGACCGCTACTTTTCCCGGAAGAGGCCGATCATCCGTAATCATCGATGCAAATCTCACACCTCCCAATAGAGCGGTGTAGTACTGCGCGGTAAACCGCTTCAGTCGTACTCAACGAGCGGGAGAAAGTTGGATTTTCGCATTGGCAGAGCCAATGTTAACGATAGAAATCAAGCTCGGCGAGTGTCGGCTCAACTATCGAGGCTCCATTACGATACTGGTGTCATATATAAATCTGTGCAGTATACTAATCGCGGTGCCAACGGCGGAGCTATTAGACGAGAAGTGGCCTTACTTTTCGCTTTCGATGTGGTATGGAAATCTAGGAACTCTCTTGACTTTTATTAAATACTATCTTCATTCCTTAGATTTGTCGATAATTCGAAATTTAATGACACCAGAACTTAAGTATTTTTTAAATTCAACGTCTTTTTCCTTGAACTACGTTCGATCATTAATTGAAACATGTATTTCGAATATACAGTAAAAGTCTACCGTCAATAGAAATGTCAGTAATGTTGAAGGAACGTAGATCCACCACTGGCGTAAGTCTCGATTGCGAAAGCGTTCGCACAAAGACGTCTGCCAATCAGCCAATTATGCCGCGACAGGGGTCGGAGGTCTCGAGAAACTCTCTCTCCAATGGGAATATGCACGGCGGCATACTGAATAACGAAGCTGCAATTAATCCCGCTTTTTCGCCAACAGACTCGATACTAATTGGCATAAACACATCTCGCCCATTTCTATTTTCCGCGCAGGCAACCGGGCGCCGCGACGCTAGCGTCAATAAATAACGCGCCGCGCGCAACGACACGTGTTTGCAGTATTCTATCGGGATAATCCGACGCCCGATAAATAACGCGCCAGGTGAAAAATAGGTGAAAGTCTCGCTGCGTTTACCCTGTATCCATTGCGAATAGTAAATGACTCGGCCTAACCCGGGATTCAGGAGATCTCGTTACTTTTGACCGACAGGATCTGCTACGCTCGCTAAACTTGCATAATCCCATCTACTTAATTTCTTCTTTCGATTGAGATGAATATATTTTAAATACTAAACCCTGAAAATTTAGGGGCTTTTCGTTTTTTAGTGACTTCGTAGCGATGAGTGCTATCGGAACTATTTAATGCAATGAGGATAATTAAAGACTAGTAGCGATCCGTCAAAGGAACGCATTGGCTAATCACCGCGGTGCCCAAGGCTCAAAAGCCGGAAGGGGGACATTCAATTATGATTAAGCTAATTCGAGTTTGATCCGCGTCACGTGGAAATAATGGAGGCGCCCCGGTAATTACATATCAATCAAATTACACTAGGCCAGCCGACAGCTCCATTTGATAACTGGTAGCCTGCCATGTCAACATGTCAAGTGATCAGGTCAATTAGGACGCGAGCGCGCTCGCCGATTTTTATTCCGATACATCGGCCACTGGCGCCATATGTTAAATCGCACGTATGATTATGGGATATGCTTGCCGTGCTTCGAGGTGTTGGGCATTCCAATCGAAAATTCGTATCTGTATCGCTTGCCAATGATATAGCCGATCGATTGATTTACAAGCCATTTGCGTCGGTTGATATTACCTTTAGATAAAATAGAGCAGTCGTAAAGAACGAGATAGTCATATTCTTTGCGTGTTATCAATTAATGAATGTATAATAAAGTTACATATATTTAAAAAGGATCTATAATCTATTAGAAAGTCATAAGAAATCTCTATTCTTTCCACATTCGGCTGGCAAATCAGACTCGTTATACGATCCCGACGGGTTAATGCAGGCAGCCTCATAACTTTGTATCCCCCAGTAAGGAACATATTCATTGCAGCCTGCAATCCAAGTCCTTATTATTCGAAACTCTACCTGGCATTAGCATAGCGAGCCAATAAATCGCGCGAGGCGCATCAATTTGAGAGAGCTGCTTCCTGCAACTGACACGAAAGAAACACGATATCTTATACGAGTCTCCGGCAGACTAGTTGGGGAGAGAGGCACTCACACAGGTGAAGAGCTCTGGGTCAGTGTATCGAAGAATGCCTTATCGAACTCGGATCTGCCGTGCATTTCGAAAGAGATCTCTTCGAAGATGCAAGCTGCCGGAGGCGGCACGAAATCGTTCCCGTCCCGAAGGCGAGAGAAGCCGGCCGAACTTCCAGAACTTTACTGCTTCCTGACCGCCGCTTCTAATTACACACGCTCTACACTTGCAGCGAGTGAGTCTTGCGCACACGTACGCACTCGTGTACCACGTTGCACAGGCTGAATCTAGCCGGCAGAGTTGCCTACAGGCTCCTGGGATCTGCATTTAAAGACAATAAATTAGTTCCCTAGATCGTGGCGGGCGAGCCTCGAGTAATTTCGGTTTCCTGCCCGTCCATCTCCGATGTGTCAACCCACTACGGCTGGTCGCTCACTCTCGATACATTCTCGCACACACACATACACGCGCGTACGCGGCTTAGGCATCTCTTCTCGAAAGTACCGGCGCGAGAAGAGAAACTGTTGATTTATCGTATCGTCCGTCGAATTCGCCGCGGGCTTACGAAGGATGAAGCCGCTTGATGGTCCGATATACTTGTGATGCTACAGGTGCGGGATACCCAATTGGTCGGAACGGGACACTCCGGTACCGCCAAACTCTCTGTATTAACTTGATATATGAATCACGTTATCGAATTTTTACCCCACCGCCAATTTTGACGTTTGACGAAATTATTGCATCGATTGCATGGAATACTAACCACATCTATTATATTGCGACGATATCAAATTGTTCTATTTTCAAAGCCATAATATTTCTCTAATATTTTAGATCATTAATCGAAGTCGTGTGAATTTATTGCGTGTTATAATCAAAGACTTGCACATAAGAATTTATCTAACAAGAAAAAGTGTTAATTGTGAATTTATCATTAAAAGGGTTCATTCATATTGTCCTGGATCATATTCTGATGCATTTCTTAGTACCGCACGTGCAGCTTAATTAGAAGTATCCACGTAAGACGATACTCAAGCCGAATGGTTCCGGGAACGCGATTTCTCACGTGGAAGTTCACTCGCACCGATGGTACAAGGGCACCGTAAAACTTATCGCACAATTATCGTAGCGCACGGAGCCGTATCCTTTGACGTTTATCGTCCGGCTTGCCAACATTCTCATGCTTTGTTGCTCTCGCCTTATACCGGATCGTGCTTTACTCGATCCCTACATAGATCTTTGGATAGCCAGCTTTTTAATGAAACTCCTGCAAAGCCATTTGGAATCTTGTTCAAGTCAAATACTCATTCCATCAACTTAACAGCCACACTTATGTGTAACATATTCTTTTATAGAGAGTGTAATGAGTCAGCAATCATACATGCACATTTTTTGTATGAGGTTGTTCAAGAACAAAATTTGATTTGTCATGTAGAAATAATAATATAATACTAATCAAATTATATTATGAATCAAAAGAGTAAAACCTATCATGATATAATGCAGCGCACTGTACACTTGGGGAAGACAATGTACAATGCATTAAATTAAAATAGAAACCCTTTACTGGCCACGTGTAAGTACATACTTACTTGGATTGCCGATGCACTGCGTTCCTGTTTGCTTCAGGTAAGCGAGCAGCGTAGATGGTGGTGGGAGTTGTGCTCGAGCGATCCCAACCTTCCCCGGCGCCGGGCAAAACAAAACTAATACATAATAGACCTTGTACGCAAGGGCTTCCGCAGTTCGGTGTTTTCTTTTGAGTGCTTTTGACAGCTGCTGAATGCGCGGCGCATTTCGTGTAAAGTGCTTGTGGGACGAGCGTGCGTCGTATCGCGTTACCTGCGCTCTCTCCACGTTCCCTATTCGAGCTTTGGCTTCGTGCGCTCTTAGAAAAGTTGCGCGGTGCATTGTTCAGGTTTACGGGACTCTCGCATTCATATCTCTCCCTTTCAACTTCCTGGCGATCATAATTTCATAATTCGCATTGCCCGATCCGCGTCCGGAGCAACGAATCCCGAGTGTTTGGTGGGCAGGAATCGAATTACACGGCGTGCAATAAGCAGAAACTCGACTTCGGCTATTCCATCAAGCTCTCTCATCGAACAATGCCAAGTGCGCGCAATCCGACATTAATTGTTGGCAGCCAGAAATACAATATCATTGGTGGATTTGGTTTTTACGCAAAGAGTTTAACGCGATTTCCACCGGATTAATTTATTCGCCGTTCGAACTCTCTGTTGCCTTGCACAATACCAAACGGGTCAAGTATTTGTAATGGCGCAGTGCATTCGTGTTCTGTTTTTATAGAAGCTCTTTCGCTTTTACCTTGCGAATTTTGTTATCATTAATATCGAGCGGTGCCAGATTACGCATGTGTTGAGGCAAAAACCACGCCATTAATTCTATAATTTTCATTTCGTTCTGTACTTGAATTAAGTATGGGTAGAAAGCAGGCTTGCCGTGCAAATAATTAGTTATATTCATGTAGCAGAATAATCATATCTTCATTCAGGTTCTTTCTGCATTTTCCATATTTTTCGTCTGAAAATATACCATTCTCCGTAGCACCTAAACGTATAATTCACAGCTAAAAAGTAGAAATAGTAGAATTGAGACAAAGTATAAAAATTCATGACATTTCTGTCAGTTCGTTGGCATAATTTCTAATGTGTCCATCATCTTTCTAGATTCGTTGGGTTAACAATAGCAAAACCTTTCCTCGATAAAGATAGTCCGTTAGCGAATGAAACATTGGGTAAACTCGACGCAATTATCGTGAATGTATAATGCTGGTGCGAGTGATGGGAAGCTTGATTCTGTAGTCTAAAAGTTCACGATGTACCGGCATTATTCAGGCAAAAAGCGACGCACAAAGGAAACATTTGCATTTTTCACAATCATCGACTAATTTAGCCGGCATTAAACTAGTGAAATGCGGGGAGGGTAGCGCCGCTAGCCAGTGAGATACAATTGCAATGTACACGTAAAATTAATGTCGAGCTAGGAAATTCTGCATAGAAAGGGAGGTCTAGAAAGGAAGAGAGAGAGTGAGAGTGAAGCGACCGGTGAAATGAGAGAAGAGAAGAGGAGGGCGCTGCATTAAATGGAGCTCGCATGTAGCATGTAACTTCTTCATTCGTGGTTTTTAAAATATGGAGCATCGCTTAATTCCCATTTACGTTACGATGTTTAAAGTATGATGAAAGGCAAGTGCTTATTTATGAATACATGAAATATGAATACGGCGCCGCACTGCGGATTCGTACGTGTGGATGGAGTGGGTGAAGCCAGCATCCCCACGCTACCTCTCTCGCTCTCTCGTCACACGCCGCCAACCATCGGCAAACTCCCTCTTCGCGAACGAACGTATTCCATACATACACTGAAGCCTCGGCTTTTAATCTAGGCCAAACGGACTTTACGGCATTTCCCTGATGAAAATCGCTGTGGCCGCAATTTCAATCAAAAAAATTCTCCATTTTGATGAGAATATTAAATCCATGGTTGCACGGCGCACCGCTTTTGTGACCTCTATGTCAACTCGTCATAGATCCTGAAAGGGGGAGGGAATACAACGGCTTGTACGGAATAGTGCAATAAGGTACCGATATTGACGAAATGAACTATTACGAAAGGTCCTGTTTATTCCACACATTTGTTCGCTCAAAAAGTAGCTCGTATCATTTGCAGAAATTATTGAGCGGGGATGTTACAGTTCGTCATTTTCATTCATCCTTCTACCCAGTACTCGCAATTGCTTTTACCGTTGTAACGAGCTTTCCTCGTTGAAAAGCTTTTCTAAAAAAGAATACTTAACTTTCAACAATGCCGACAATTCGAGAAAAGCAAACTTGCTAGATTGTCCAACAGATCTAAAGTCACATTTAAGAAATCTTCAATCCTCGCAGATGAATGAAACAGTATTTCTTCTTGGTCTCTTTCGGTATCCATTAATGTCTCCTACTTGAACTTTCAATTGAAAAAGGGCAAGCAGATTTCACTTGGAGTCTCTTCTCCTTCAAAGTAGAAGGCAGCAAGTTTTAATATTATTCAAAGGGCGAGGCGCAATAAAGTACGCGGGAGTGTCAGGGGCCGTATGTTCTGTTTACTATCGCACGGCGTCGATACGACGTAAGCATCAAAACAACAAGAACAGTAACGCGTTGCGGGCTGACTGGATTTACGAGTGGTGGGAGATTCGATTTGCAGGTGGCACGACACGGTGGCCCGTGATGCCGAGAGCGAGCATCCCGGGGAGCAGGGTATCGCATAAATTTCACATTTATATCGAACAGCGAGTATTACACCTCCGAGAGACGAGAATCCGATCCCGATCGGCTCCAGCGACGAGAGATGCTGCCGCTGCTGGAACCAGCAGCAGCAGCAGCAGCAGCGGCAATATCACCCGCTTTACTTATGCGAATTGGCACGTGCATTATAGGCGGCGTGGCGTGTCGACCTATCACTCGAGAACTTTTAACACGTCGTGTCTTATCAGCCGGCCGCTTGCTCCCGATCCCCGCTAATACAACACGATCCCGCTAAATATGGTTCAGTGGGTTCTTCATGCTCCAGCAGTTCGAGAGCTGCTCCTGATCCCCCTTTCTCTCCCGTCCCTCTCCTCCCTTCTGCATGGTGAAAACAGAGTGTAACATGAGTCCGCTACTGGTCACCCGTGCGTCTACCTGCTCTACCTGTCCCACTTATGGAGTACTCTCGCAATACTCAGCTGTGTTGTATCGAGCTTTTATTTAGCTTTTATGTGAGAACTTGTTCATTCAAGACTCACTTGCGTTTATATTTCTCATCGTTTTTAAATTGTAAACTTCTTCGTACTGTATTTTTAATTTTTGTATAGTTGGATTCTTTTTTTAGAAATTGGATCACTTGTTCAAGCTCTGCTTTTTATGTTTTTATTGATTTTTCATATGAACAGGGAAGCTAACTAATCAAATTCTGTAAATGCAGACATTTCTTGAAAGCACATCGGATCTCGATTATGTTAGAGATCAAGTTAGAGATGGGCATGAGTTTGAATTAGATTTAACAGTTAGATTAGAATCTCCCTACTTGAAATGCCGGCAGTTACATGGCGTTCCATAAAGCAGAGCATCAGTCAAATCTCAAGTTGGATCGTCATTCGAGCTTACAGGAGTCTTCCTTTCTTTCAAAACGAGGAATTCCGATATTCGGCAGTAGGTATTTTCGATTAACCAGAAGGACTGCAGGAGCGTCTCGATTTTCATCTCGAGTGGTCCGGGGATCTCGAACGAATGGAAGGGAGCGCTGGAATAGGTGGAAGGCCGTAGGCTCTGCAACCTACGTCTATGTCTATATAGTTGGTCTGTCCTCAAATTCCAATTGTAGAGACGCGTGCTCGCTTCACGCATCTCCAGTTGGATCACTCGAATTTAGCATATCAAAGCCTTTATCGACTTGGACCGTGGCTACGAGTGGAGGCAACCCTCTCACCTTCTCCACCATGTTAAGGAGAGAAAGAGACTCCTGCCGCCGGCCAGGGAATGGAACTCAATATCCCTTCGAATTACCCGGGGAAATGTGAAATTCAGAAAGTTCACGTACAGGCTTGGCCCGATCCTCAAGTGGAGCCTGCGTCTTCCGGATGGTCAAGCCGAGCGTAAATATGCGGCCAGACAAATCGTGACCCCAGACGACCATTGATCTCATTCGATTCTTACGCATAGAAATGTCGCCCTATACGCGTCAAATGTCTGTATCGAAATACGAACTGGGGGTAACTTATTTATGGTGGAAAGTGATGTCAACGTCATACGAAAGGAATAAATAAATTGCTTGACGTTCGACAGATTATAATAGCAATTCGTAATGTTCATAATTTCGATACAATTAATACATCTTATATAACATAATGAAATGCAAGAATATTAACAGCGAAAAAATACCTTACTGCTAGTAGGAGATCACAGAAAGGATGTAAGGCTCGGAAAGCATAGCACACTTGGTAAAAAAAGAAGAATGAGCACAAGGATGATCTCCTAGCTTTCTGAGCGCGGGCGCACCCGCTGAGATGGAATGGAAAGGGGATGATGAGGATGGTACAGGGCGCGTATGATGATTATACAGCATCACGTATGATTATGGTCGTTCGCTCGTGCGGGCATGGTGCACACGGCGCATTATAAGCTTATCGTGTACGTGTACCACCATAGTCTCACGGTGGCCGCTAAATTAAGATGGAAGTGAAAGCGTTGAGAATCCGACAGTAGGTGGCAGCTCGCACCAGTGGAAGAACTTCTCACTACTACGTCCTTTCGAGGAGTCCTTCTAAAGCAAGAGGAATGGACCGCTCGAAAACAAGAGCGGGATCAGTAACCCTAATTAACGGTATTGATCCATGCTACTGTACATATAGAAGGTCCTTACTGATGGGACATTCGAATCCCAAGTGGATCTAGGTGCCACTCAATTCCCTGTCATGGTCGACCCAATAAGTCGACCCTGTGAACATTCGCAAGAAATAGTCTTGATTTCGAAAGCTTCATTATACCGCTACTCTATTTTGAGTCGTTGATAGAAACATACAACACTCTATTCAAAGAATGTTTTCCTCCTTGAAATAAAGGATCTCTTACAGTTGAAAAGTGAACTTTATAAACTAATTGAGACACAGTCGAGTACGTGAGAAGTCTCATTGAGTAGCATAGTGCCGAGATTGGGCATGCATTAGTCTTTCTGTCTTGCAACGTTCTAACGCAATGTATAGCACGTAGGACGAGATCTCTCCATACACCCTTTGGCTCTCTCATTCCATTTGAGCGTGCTGTGTAAACTCGGAGGTCCGCGAGAGGGAGTCCCGGCCCTATCGACATCTTCCATTAGTCCGCGAAGCCTGAAGGAGCAGCAGATTTTATCACGGTGCTGGCGGTGAACTGTCTTTGCTCGGTTGTTGGCTCGGCGACGGTGAGTGCGAGTAAACTTTACTCCTCTTACTCCACCACGTAGTCTTTGTCCTCCAGCTCCCCGTGCTTCCCGTGGCCGTCGTGCCTCTTCCAGCAGCCGGGGGTTTCCGCCAATGGGATATCTAAAGCTTGCCTAACCCTCCTCGCAGCCACTTCCGCCGGCGTGGCACCTTTTTCCATCATCCGCCTCTCGAAGAGTGGACCCTCCTGTCGGCCCCGCGATCCAGAGAGTATCTCCGTGGAAAATAGACGGGATCCTAGAGCCCAGAGCTTCGATTGATCGTTCGATTTCTCTCCTTTTCTCTCTCTCTTTCGCCTTTTCTCTTCTTTTACTCGTGTTTTCTCTCTTCCTCGGATGGATACTCATGAAGTAAGCGTGTCTGTCTGAAGACCACTCTCGGAGGATAGGAGCTAAATGTAAAAGGCAGTATGTGATGACAAACAGAGGACACTCGATACCTCGCAAGTATTTTCTCTTTGAATAGGTTAAAGTTTACTCTGGCATTCTGATATTAATAAATAATGTGGTCGTTAGAGAGATATAGGAACCGTGTAGTAATATACATTTTTATTAGTTTGATGTAGACTTGAATGATGATTTCTTATAATAGTTTATTTACTTTTGTAATCTTACCTCCTTAACTAATACATATATCTCCAATCTATCAATATTGATTAGCCCTTATCAACAGGGAATCAACAGTGTATACACATTTGCCACCGAGTAGTTTAAACACTGTTACAAAACCGCAGCCCTGTCAAATACCGCCTGGTATTCCTGTCATTATCATTATCCTCGGGCGTTATCACGTTGACGACGCGTGTAACCCAGTGAAATCCTCGATTCCATCGAAAGGAGTACGAAGGGGGAGGAGGGGGCGTATTGGATTATTTAATACAGGCACACATACGAATCATCACACTTTCAAAACAGAGTAGCGTGTGGCATGCAGTTCGCATTTTACGGATCCGCTAAAACAGGCTCCATTACACGCACACACATCAAGCGGCGCTTTATCTCCTGACAGGAGATGCGTCCGGGCAGTCAATGCCAACGAGTCGAAATCCAAAATCAGCCGAAATCACCGGTAGCCGGGCGCCATAGTAGGTAGGATTGCGAGTGAGCTATGCTATTCGATGGATGAATAGGAAACGCGTCGAGGGTAGGGGGAGGTGGATGGTGAGGGGCAGCAAGAGCGGATGGCTGTCACAATTTCCGGATTTCAATATTGACAGCTGTGGGGAGAGAGGAAGAGAGGGGGAAAGCTAGTCCGACGGTAGAAACCGTCGGTGGCCGCGTTATCCAATGTGTAAACTTTCGACCTGTATTTTAATTTCGCGACGCTCAATATGCCGCACCGTCGCCGCCGCCGCCGCCGTCGTCATCGTTGACGTCGCCGTGGACGTCGACATCCTGCCAGCCAGGGTGGCCTGCCTGCCTGCGGAGAGACAGGAAGAGGGCTCGCAATAACAGTTTAATCCCCTGTGATGAGAGACCACCCCGATCGACGCTTCTCCCCACCGACTCCCTTTCCCTCTTTACTCCTCCCGCCACCCTCCCTTTGCCCTTAACCCCTTTCGGACGAGTGCACTTCAATCCGCCGTTTGATTTGAACCGCGGTAATACGGGACTTGCGAAACATTAATAGAGATTCGCCAACACCCTGGAATGCATCTGGAATTCGCTGGGATTAGAATTGTGGTTTTAGTTCATCCATGATGGCCCATTAGTCTTGTTGGTGATTCATCGTTGTAGAGTAAGTAATTTCAACATTATTACACATCATTTAGTGTGTGTTCTTAATGCAATTAAATTTGTGGTGATGAAAGTGATGTTTTATGTTTGTTTTTGAGTTTGAATTTTTCGTGAAATACTAATAAAGTCTGTTTTATATTAGTAATTCATACGAGGAAGGCTTGTTGATACTAACATTGGTGTTTCGAAAGGGTCTAATTAGAATTCGAGCCGTTTGAAATTAGAGGGATTCCGTGTAATTGTGCTATCGCCCTGTTTACCGAGGCACTCATGCACTCGAAGAAACACTTTTGTGATGCGTGAAACCGGCAGGCCGTGTAGCGACCGAATCGATTTGCAGTTTCTAACACGTGCTTCTTAATAGCCGGTAATTGGAGGCACTTTCAGAATGAGTCTGCATCACGCACTAGCCGCGTCTAGAGAGCACCCACTTCCCTATGCACTTAACGCTAGTCTCTGTTCGTTAAAATCGAGCAAATGGCCGCCTTGCCTTGCTAAAGTTCGAAACGTTCCATGAACAACTCTCACAACTAGCCAAAACGATTCCGATACAATTCCATTCTATAAAAAGAATAAAGCTAGACGTTGACGTGCATTTTTTCGTTGCAAAATTTAACAGTTACATGTTAGTGCCAAGGCTGACGTTAGAGGAGTAGAGAAAAGTGTATGAAAAATAGAAAATTATAAGGAGACGGAGGCGTGGTTGGGTGGACGATGAGGAAAGGTAGCCTGTCGCGTTGGAGGCAGGAAAGGAGGAAATAGATAGCAAGGAAAAAGCATGAGGGAGACCTTTACAGGAATCTCACTGCCAGGAAAGAAATATATGAGTTTCGTGAACCCTCCACCGGCAATATCCTTCGATTTGGCGCATTTGTCTCGCGCCAAATAACGCGTGTTATTCCTAAGGCTAAGAGACAATAAAGTGCACATGTTAAGTTCCAGCATGGAGAGGTTGGTGATCCGATCGGCCGCAGGGACTAGAATCGAGGATCGACGAGCACCCCCGCGTTAGCCCGACAGACCGAGAGCAGATGCTTCTTCCTGCGATATCCGAGCGAATCCAACGTATTTCCAGTTGTCTTGCGGCGAAATGTAGAGAGGGCCGCTTTCCTCTAAAGCGAGAGGACCACCCTCTTAAAGAAAAGAATGGCCATGGAATAGCCATAAGCTTCGACTTGATGTATCGCGACACTGGGGAACTTTGACACCGCGACGGTAACTTCGGCAGCTCGTGAATAATATTAGCTCTCTTTTTCGCTCTCTCTCTCTCTCTTTCCCTCACTCCCTTCTTTTTGCAAACCCACCCCCGAACATACTGCGAAACCAAACATCTTTCTTTTGAGAAAAATTGCTATGACCCCACAGCTGTCAATGAAACCGTGAATTTATTGGCCTTCCTGAATTATTGAGTGTTACTGGCACAAGATAATGGTAGCGGGTAAATAAATAATTCGGACCGCGTGAACAAAGATACATAGATTTCTATTGGATAGAATGATAGAATTATTTGAGTGACTTTGAGTGATTGATATTGGCATACTTTCACGATGACCAAGAGTGTATTCTCTGTGTATTTAATGTGCTACACGATTTATGAATCAAATTAGCTTCCTAGTGTAACATTACACACAGCAGCCATCAATGATTATTACCATAAAGTAATGAAAAGGGATCCCAGTGCATTAGAGGCAGTATAGTCCATTATATTGGTCCCCGCATGAAGCACGTATGCTTCAGTGGTCAGATAAATCGGTTCACGATGACTGCGCAAAAGTGGCCATCCGCGAAGGACCCATGCTTGCCCGCTTCCTTATTTCGGGAGGACTCGATCTCCATTCATCGTGTGTCTGATCTAAAGTAGCTGTTGTGAAAAAAGGGAGCCCACCCTGAGTCATTCCCAGGGGATATTGGATCTCGACTAATAGGTGCAAAAACAGGATCATGCAAAACACAGCTGCCTGTCGCGCTACTTAATTTCCGCACACCTATTAGGCTTGAAATAACAGACGATTTTTTTTAACTCCGTGTCTAAGCTTTTGTTTCTTCTCTAAGATGCATAGACTCCTCCTTTCGATATATTTCCTTCTCTTTTATAAGACTACATTCTCACTTCGGTAATAACTCCTGCACAAATGCAGTTTTCTCTGTATTTGGACCAATCCTAAAGAAGATTCGTCCTTCAATCCAGTACAAAATACATTTTGCGAGCAATAAGATCGTAACCATAAACGTCAGTCGATGGGGATTCTCGAAGCACGTCCAGCTACACTTGGAATAATCAGGTTTGCCGGTGAACTCGATGACCAAGTAAAAGCCTGCTTCCCCTGATCGGACTTAACTTCGTATAGCCAGACAAGCGGAAGAGCTTCTTTCAGTGTAGGTTCTCTGCACAAAGTGACAAGGGTGGTACATTGCTGTTCAAAAGTATTTTCCTGCCTCTCCTTTTTCGTATTTCTTCAGAAATGCAGGAATTATTCGGCAAAATTTATACATCATAGCTAGAGAACTTGGCTTCGACGTTTAGTATGCCAGTTAATTGGCAAGGAATGATTAAGCGAGTCATCATTAATAACGTTTTAGTACTTTCCGTAAAGTGGCTAAAGACCTCATGGATTAATTACGATAATAACTATCAACATTGTTGCGTGTACACAGACGAATTACATAGGTCAGAAATTAAGGGTTTCGAGCAACTCTATTATCAGGTGCGCCATAGAAACGTGAGTGAAGACATTTACAGAATATGAGTTCGAAACGTAGGTAATACTTAGTTGATTACTTGTGTTGCCTCATTATTGGTTGCGTGTCCTCATATTGCATGTCGTTTTAACTTACAAGCTATCATCATCGTTCTACAGGCAATAAAAATATAAAACGTCGACACTTTGAATAATATCTCTATCTTCGGCATTTCCAAGGAGTATTATCTTGCGTAACAAATCTCTTCTAGCTCCACAAATTTACTTTGCGCTTGGTTTACCTGCAAATGGCATAAACTGTCTTTTTAGTAGCAAATGAAGGTCTACAGGGGTTAAATCGCGCCCCCTATAATTGTACAGTGGTGGACGGTCAGGAAGTGGCGAAATTCGGGGTGCTACTGGTAGCAGGATACGTGACGAGTATCCCGAAGCGATTTGATCGTCTTATCAATCAATGAGCGTAGAAATATAGGCCGAATAAGAAATACTGGTTGGCACTGGCTTCTCCCCCATGGCCTACACTTCCCTTCAATGTAAGGGACTGCGTCCCCATAGCGTGGCTGTACGTGAGTACATTTCGGACCGTCCGGCAGAAAAGTGTGCTGCTCATCGTCCTTTACCGATAGGCTACGTGAGACTCGTTTTAAGTCCCGTTCCTGCCAAATCCCGAACAGATTTGACCCCCTGCACCATTCGTCTTTCGATGCCATCAATATGGGCGCCACCAGATTCCCTTTTCCACCTTAGCCTCGCACGCACTCGCTTGGGGTGCGAGCATTACGTGGCGAATTTATTCTCGAACCTCTCCAGAGATTTTTCTATCCATAGTTAAAACATAGTGCTACGTACTGAATTTATTCGATGGAGAATGTTATTATTTATATTTGTAATCACTTTCTACTTTACTAAGACGAGGACTTCCACTAATTAAATGGCGATTAACTAGAAACACTGGAAGCCTATGAGGGTGCGGACTGGATTAGAAGTAACCAGCTAAGATCGGCAGGTCCAACGAAATTGAATCGCTACTGTCGTTCGCACAGTCATGAAGACACTTTGAATAATTTAAAGCGGGACCAACCAGCGTCTCCCTTGGCCGGGGATGCTACGTTTTAGTATGGGAGAGACAGGATGGGGCGAAGTGGGGTGGCAACAAGTTTACTTGTGATTACATCGGACGAAAGAAGGGCGCGGAAATGAAGGGCACTCGTCGTAAAGTCGAGCGTAAAGATAAGTCTCTCTCTCTCTTTCTCTCTCTGTCTCGGCTCCCGAGGCTATGCTCTCCACTGGTGCCCCGTTCAGTTTTCATTTCGAAGATAATTAAAATCTCGAGCACCCGCCGAATTAATTAAGCCTCCCGGACGCCTCCTCCCTGTCGGCTGCTGACTGGCTACACTGCGTACGCTATAAGGCTTGCCTAATCCCCGCATAAAAATCATGAGAAGGCCATGGGGGTTCCCGCAACATTTGGCAAGGGCTAAATCGACGCCCAATCAGTGCAAATCGAGTATGCATTGATGATACTTGGAAGTTTCATTAACTGAATAATACAATTGAAATTAATAATAATTTATATACTCCTGAATCAGTGATCAAGGTGAAAGTTTAGTATCGATCGAAAATCGTTACACTTCGGTATAAGTAGTCTAGGCTGTCACTCGCAGTACTGTTTTATACTACTAGTTGGAACAAAACTCTACCGAGTCTTCTGATACACCTTCGACACAGTGGACGAATGAGTGCGTTTAAGAATCAGGCTTTAAAAATGTTGGATAAAGTGACCTCGTTGGAAAAATGAAGGCTTCAAAGAAAGAGTTGGTTGGAGGGCGGCGTCGGTTATTTCGTGCTAGTACAAATACCAGTAGCACCGGGAGAGACAGGTCTGTACGCGGGTGGTCGAGATTGTCGACGCCGGGCTCAAATCAAGACGCTGCCTAATCCAATCAGGGATGGTAATTGCGTGCGTAGCTCCGGGCCACACCGAAGCCATCGTGGGGCGTGGGGGTGGGATGGTGTGGGTGTCGATGTTGGTGGTGGCGGCTGCCGACTATATTCAACCGCTGCAACGCGAGGGTGAGTCAGAATTCACCCTTGGTTGCGTTCGCCCCCCTCTATTTCCTCGTATCTCGCTGACTAAAGTCTCGTTCACACTATCTCTCAACGAACTGTTGCTCTAGTGATTCACACTCCTTTAACTAATAATCAAAAAATAGTATAGTACAATCCTTATCGAGATCTTCGAAAAATAAACTTTAAAAAATAATCCATATGTGCTGTATTGTCGTAGCTCATTTTTTCAAATTTCCCCACTTCTTTGGTAAGCGGCCAAAATTTCGAAATGCCTTGCAATCGGTTCCAACTTGATTTGGCATGGAAAGCGATTGGCATGGCATAACTAGTACTCGCATAACTGGATTAAAAAAGGGTTTGTAGGCCAGCCAAAATAACATTGGCACATCCAGTATGGTTTAGTCTCGGTATACAGTATGTACAATGCATATACGAAAGCCAGCAGTTGGTAGGTGCGAGTGTAACTAGTGCACATAAGCTCGGGAGCGGAGAGACATACATACCTGCAAGTATATCCCCGAATCGCAGTCGGTCCGTCGGGTAATACCGAATGATCTAATTGCATCAGTGCCAGGTCATACCACATTGTCCGTATCACTGTGATACCCATAACTCCGAAACACGAGTATATCCGTGCTACGGATGACGATTGCAATGCCATACGTCTCCCGCTCCTACTACTCCCGCAGTCTCTTTGCATTTCGCTATAGTTTCCCTAAATCGTAACCATTCAATAGTACAAAGATTATTATTATTCGATGTTTACTTCTAACACTTCTTTTTTCTATTATAATTTATTACAGCACTAAGAAAAGTTTTAAATCTGATTCTCGTCCTTTTGGTAACATTGACCATTAAACCCCCCTTAGTATCTAGGAATTCAAGGGAGTCTAGGATTCACCGTCATTAATTACAAGGTAAGCTGGCTGCTCGATTTACTCCGAGAAGACTCCTCCAGCCTAGAGAATAACAGAGCGAGCGGGTCCAGCGGAACAATGGGAAAGTTCGGGGGTGACGCGAGACACCCTCAACTATACACATAGGCAAGGTCATATTTTCTCCATTTTCTCGGTCCGCCAGTCCCCTTGGGGGCAAAGGCCTATCGCTCATACATCGTCGATTACCCAAAATAGATTTAATCAACGAGGCATTTTCCGTTCTACGAAAATATCACCGGTACGCCTCGGGCACTGTCGTATCCGCTTCGGCCAGAGTGAGAGGGAGCCTCGATCATGACGAATCGATGAGATCGGGCATATGCACTCGTGTGAACGGGAACACACTATACGATTGATCACTGTGTCCCGAACCAAGCAGACCGATATGTTTTCGTGGATCACGATTATTTATGCTTGCTGCCTTAGGGATAAACAGGGCTTGTAAGACTGAGAGGTTGTAGGATATACGTGTGAAAGTAGCAGAATTTCGAATTTTCCTTCATCTCTGCATAAAAAGTTAAATATATTCCCTGTATTTTCATCAATATTCACAGTCAGTTTACAAGAAAGTGTTCCAATAGACTTCCACTTCGGTTTTTCCGGCAAACCAATAGCAAATGTCAAAGTTGCCAACTCCTCGAAGTAAGGACGTGTCGACAGCGCCCCTACACACTGCAGGCACGTTTTCAGTACAAGCATTTTTGCCGAGGGAGCGAAGAGTACCGCTATTCGATTTCCAGCCACTTGGCGCGCGCTAACAAAGTGTGTAATTCTCAATTTCGAAGCCACCTTCGCCGCGTATACGCGCAACTTGCGGCGCAGCATCCGAGTCAGAAAACAAGGGAGAAGCCGACGTCTCGAGGAACTCGTTATATCTTACATCTCCTCGTTGTAGAGTCTGCTTTCCACCAAGTTCTCCATGACTGGAAGAGCCGGGGATTCGGTAGGAAAGAGGCGCTCTCCTCACTTGCACACACTCCAACCTCCGAATCCTGGTGCTCCTTTAGCCATATTGCCACTGTGCCTTCAAAACACTATATTCTTGGGCGAAAATTTAGTTTTGACGTAACCACGTAAGAATTTTACAACTTTTCCAAATGCGACTACAATTCGAGTTAATAAATGTTGCAATATAGTAATTTTGATCCTCGTATATAATTCGCTCTTTTTATCTTGCTTTTTTTATCATATTCCACTTATACATTTTATACTTTTCCAATTCCAGACCTCTGCAGTTATTTATTGCATTTACTCCATTAAATATTCAGTTCGTTATCATTCATTAAATGTACAATATACCGAGGGTTTATACACGTTGGCAGTTCAACCGCAAAAATCTCTAATTCCTACTCCTCGTCTGGAGTTGCATGGCCAAATGTCAGGCTCGTTTAATCAAGGGGCTACAACCGCAGTTCTAATGATTTTCGGCTGAACCCCACAGTGCGAACTCGTGCGGCCGTATGCGTGAGTTAAAACGATTAGGAGGGCGAGTTACCACTGCGAGACGCAGTGTCTGCAAAGAGGCTGGCGAAAGGGCTGTTGCCAACATCTAACAGCGAAAGCCACGAGAGAACAGGGAGACGCAGAATATGACTGCGAAACGCACGTTAACTCCGCGTAACTGAATTACTGATAATTGGCCTTGGTGGAAGTTTAAAATATATTTTAGGTGATGCGATTCTACACGGTGGCCATTACTCCCTCGCGCCTAATTGTTCGCACTGTCCAGGCCTGGCGTACGCCACGCAATCCCATTTACTTAATCCGGCTGTGTTTCTGCTTTCCACAAGACCTCGTGTTGAATAAAGTCACTTGGAAATCCGAAAAGAGAGCGCTGAAATCCAATTTCGTGGTTAGACTGTTGGAAAAAAGCATCTTTTTCAAAGGTGTTAAACACAGAATAACGAACACATATTTAAAACGATTAATTTCACATTAAATTACAGTCTCTCAGTCTGTTTAATTCCAAACAGACATCAAATACTGGCGTATAATACAAAGTATTCCGATCTCATGTAACATATACAGCGAAACATAGACACAGTTTGAACTATGGTGGTCATATGAGGTCGGCCACTGACATTCCAGCGGTGAGCGACCACGGAGAGGGTGACATTAATGCCAGAACACCGGACTCCTCCAGATACAACCGGGGAAGGAACCCCACGTGTTTATGCCCTCGCACTAACGACCTAATAATACCGATGGTGGATTGCGAGGAACAACGCCGCCTCGACATAAACGCACACGGTGAAATCAACGGCGTCAAGCGTGTCCAATATTTCTGCTAGCAGGGTGACCGGGTAACCACCCTTGCTACGCCAGGGTGATAATGTAAAACATACAGGGCATGTTACGATTGTCAGGGAAATGGGCAAAAATTGGATCGTGCTATATATTGTGCTTGTATGTAGGCGAGAAAAAAGCTTGTGTAAATAGGAGACAGTTACAGGTTCGTGATAAAAGTGAATAAAGGTCAATTCACATTGTACGAAAGAAAATGACTTTTATAATAGTTTGACATAATATCGCCAGTCTGGTTCATAACGTTGACATTTCCGTATAATGCGAACTGGCCTTAATAAGCATCGAATAAATCCTGGGTGGAAGATTTGGGCGAGTAACAGTATTTGAAATGGGAGAGGCCAACGATACAGAGGGAGCAGAGGATAGGCCAAGTGCGTAGAGAGAATATATCGTAGCCGCCCTCGGCTATTTGCAGCGCTATCGTTCGCCTTTCCTCTTAGGAAAGCAGCACATCGTGAATGGTGTTTGGGGCTAGGAGAACGGCCGTTCATAATTGCCAGTGCATTGTGGATATTAATTTAGTGGCTCGTTCATATCGAAAGTAATATCGAGCGGCCAACGGCGGGGCGAAAGTCTAATAGAAGTCGCCCCGAGATGAGTTACTGCCTTTAATTTCCCGATAATAGGAGAGAACGGCAACCAACCCTCCCAGCGATCCTTTCGCGCTTCTTCCTACTCCCTTCCGCAAGTCCTGGCTGATCCTTCGCTCTCTTTTTCGGAGCCGCTTAGCCGCTCGAGAGCACCGCGATGAACCACCCTTCTTCGCCGCTGATTGTTAGAAGTGAGTGGCCCACCAGACTGAATTGTTCCCTGATAGTTCTACTGCCGGGGATGCCACCCCCGCTGGTCTACTTTGTGGCCCCCAGACGTTTATCCTCCTGAAAGAAGTGTTTTATTACACTGCCATCGACATTTATCGCTCCCAATGTTCCGCATAGTCCTTGCTAACAAATATTCTCAGAGTTTCGAGTGCAATTCAACCCCCTTGAACATCGCGAGACATGTATATACATGACTGTTGAAGCATCAAAACTAATTCATTAGAAAACATAAGTAATAAAATCTGCAAGCAGAACTTTGCTTTCCAATATCCATTACTTAATGACAAATGCATATGTATTTCCCTCTTACGCTGACTAGATATTAAACAATTTAATCTCAAGCCAGAGGGTGGTCACTTCAAAATTTGATTTCTTCATCCCCCGCTCGTCAAGTCAGTGCACGTAGCGAGCAATTCAATTTCGAAGGGAATAATTCGTTGTGTCTAATGGGAATTCGTTCGAGCATAACCGCAGTTATACACCACACAGACACACGTGCACGCACTCCTTGCGGTTAAGGTTCACGAGAGGAAAGTGACTGGCGAAAGTTATCACTTATTAGAAAATGTATTATATCGATATGGCGCGATCGGATAATTTATATTTCCTGTCAAGTTACCCTTGACAACTTAGAGGCTCGTTGCCCTAAGTGATCGTGCAGCAATGACGTATCGCGTCCTCGGTGAATGTGTTCTGCTAGTGTTACGCCACGAATGTTTCCACTAATTTCGTGGATGTCATCGATTCCATTGCATTAGATAGAAGCCTCGAAGCTTTTCTCGCGTACAATTGGCAAAGCTGCATGGTCATCGAACGCGGTCACGCTGACGTTGCCGATTTCGCTCTCGTACACACGTCAGTCTGGCCCTACGCATTCACGGCTCCCTGAGTTCTGTACAAATGTTGTTTCAAGCTCCACCTCGTACGTTCCTAGGGGAATCCGTTCACTTTTTATGAAAGTATTTTTGGGGGGAATTCATTTTGATTATAAGAAAGGACAGATGCTTTCAGTTAACACATTGTTCAACCATCAGAAGTGTACTCGTGTTTGCATACGCGTCAACTTACGGGAATATTAAAATGCGAGATATTGTAGATTGCCATTATGGTAATTTATGCCATGACGCTCATTATTATGAAAATAGCAGGTGATGCGTGTTAGTTTTCGCGTAAAATAGCCGATCGACAATGTGTTCGTAATGTGGAATAAATAGACGTCTATTGCTTTTGAATTTATACGATATTTTAGCAAGTTTATAATAGGAATTTATAATGATTTTTAAATGACATTAATTTATTTTGAATTTTAGGCAAATTCTGATTCTAATTGGAATATTAAAAGTACTAATGTATTGTATAGCAAGTAAATTGCGAACCATTGCAACATCCTCATTAATTATTAATTCTATTTCAATTGCTATTTCTTGTCAGTATTGAGTAGCAGGTAAGAATACAACTTACACAGTTAAACACGTGTTTCTTGAGGGACTCTATCGCGGTCATAGCCGAGAAGTGTGCTCAAGCTTGCTTATCTGAAATGGGAAATAATTTCCCGAGGAAATATGACGGATGGCTGGCGCAGTGGTGGCTCATTAACCCTCCTTTTTATTCATTTTCGAGCGATTTCCTGTGTTATCCCTTGAAACGGAAACGAGCTTCTCGCAACGATCTTCTTATCGCAGTATCCCTTCCTTCTGGTGTAGACAAAGCATGCGGTCGAGGAGCATCTTGTCGAGATATCGCTTCTCTCAAGTCCACTCATATACACTTATTACGTTTCGAGCAATATTTTCAAATAATCGACAGTAGAAAAATGTGGACGGGAGAAAAAAGGGTAGGCTCAGGTAGCAGTCCCACGTAAAATTTGCTACCGTCTGTGAGGAGCCTCAGTCCTTGTAAACATTTCGAGGTGTGCAGGTGTTGTTCTAGTGACTAGCTGTTTGACACTAGGGTGCCAGTGCGCTATCAAATTAATGTTCTCTAAATACGAAAATGACACGTTCTCGCTTGTTTGTCATAATCAGGACATATTCGAAGTATGATAATATAATTATTCGATGAATTATCGAAACTTCGCGATATGTGCGTCGAAATCTATCATCGTCATTGTCGGGCAATTTATCGACACTTAGCGCATAGTGCGCGTTGAAAGAACGAACCAAGTGTCAACGTTGGTGCGCGATTGTCCAAGGGTGAAGAAGGTCGCACTTCGTAGCAGGAGATCAGGATTTCACGGCAATGCGGAGCGGTTTATATTTTACGATGTGACACGGTGCGCGCGCGGCCAGATGGGATTCGCAGCGGGGCTGAATCATGAAGACATCGAGCGTGGCGTTGTCGAATCGTGTAAACGCTTTTGCCCGCACGTACACGCGCGTCTCGCCGCTCGTAGACAGATGTCATATTTCCCCTCGTGATCAATAGGCGGCCACGATTTGCCACGCATGTGTCACCACGCGTTTGCGAGGATTCGCATGACCGACGACTATATTGCACACAAGTACTCCATGCCGTTCGATAATTCCAGGATACCGCGCAGATCCTTCGAGAGAGATACTTGGCCAGTTCCAACAGCATCTGCTAGTTTCTGTCAGGATCCGTTTAAGTTTGTGCTTATGTCTGAATAATAGGGAATGATAAAGTTTCCTTTTTAACTAACTAATATATTTTAAAATATCCATTTGAGTTAATAAGTTGAGTTATAATTAGATTGGTTTCAATTTTCCTCTTCACGAGTTTTCAATTAAGCCGAGCTTCCAGCGTACATTATCTTTCATATTATGTCGAATGTCAGAGATTGATTTTTTACTTTATCAGATTTTTCGTCCAGCTAATAATCCACATTATTATGACACATTCGAGTGGATAATAGACAGCCGGAAAGCGACAAATTCCGTGTTTGCTGATACCCGTGTCCCGGAAATTCGTAACATCGTTTCGCGTTGTTCCACTCACAATCAGCGCCAATCAATGCGCTATTAACGGGCATTAACCGTAGATTCGCGTATCGCATTACGCATGCATAAGCCATCCCTGTTTTTCACTGGGGCCAGTTGAAGTCCCATTATGGACCAGCTAATAAAGGACCATCGAAGCTCACGTGATAATTAAAGTGCAAATGAATGAGTACGTATATTCGTCAGACTTCACAGCCGCTCAGTAATGATAAATTCAAAACGGAACTACGATTTCGCGATAACACATTGTAATGAGGACAGATACTAATGTTTTATAACGTTAAGCAATCAGTACATTTGTCCCACGTATAGTATCGCTTTCCCGATATCTCGACAGAGAATGAAATCAGTCCTGCGATCAAGTACGAACTTAGAGATTCATAAATGATTGGAAGCGTAGAAAGCAATTTGCCCGGGTGGCGAATAAAAAGCTGGCATAGAACTCGTATCTCTTCATCTGCGTGCCGTAAGTAAGGAAGTTCCTTAATTAAGCAAATTATGGCGTACGCCGGGAAAACTTGGCATTACCAGTTAAGGGTTAATTGCATTCGGAACACAGTCAGCCGCGGCTCGAGCGACGTCGCTGGCATACACAGTGAGCCCTTTACGCCACTCAACTACGTGCCAGAAACGAGATTTGCATCGTCGCAATTTCCACGTGTACAGATTCGCGCGCATATCTTCCCACAGCGTCTCGCCGCCAGCAGCCTCCGCCACTCCTTGCCTCCTCGTAGATTCGCGATCTATCTTGAAATTACAATTTCCGCCCGAGACTTTAGCCCGACTATATATTGCGGTAACGAGATTCCGCAAACTTGGACAAAACGTCCTGCTCGCCGCACGATCGATTGTGTCATCCTTAATGAAAAGCGGAGTAACTTAAATTTTGCCCGCAAGTTGTTGTCTTGTATTTTCTTACTGGCATAGTTGACCAAATTGCGCACATATCTTCTTGATTGCATTTGTTTTTTCTTTTTCAAGAACCCAAAAGCATTTATCGCGATCGTAGCTTTTCTTGATTAAAGCAAACAAGATTCACAAGCCATTGTAACTCCCCTCTAAAAAACAAACATAATAATAAAGTCGCGGCTAGCTTTTTTCCTCCTTCCGCAATAAGAACGGTCTATATTCGCTGCTGACGTTTATATTACGGACTTATGAAAATCCCGGGCGGTCAACATGGAGGCCTGTCACTGTCAGTGGCGAATCGCGAGAAATACACAAATAAAATGGCGAGCTTGGCGGCCCGATGCTATCGGAGCAACAGGACAAGCCTGTACCACCTGTACATAGAGAGAAAAAGAGAGCGAGAGAGAGAGAGAGGAACGCGAACGATCAGCAAAAATTCAATCTTCATCCGCTGACATCTCCAATAGCCATCAACCGGCGGCTGCGAGTCCATAAATTTCATCGTCGGCTGCTTGCCGACCACTCGAAAAGAAAGAGCGCATTGCCAGGGCACGAATGAGCGAGAGAGGGAAAGAGAGTGAATGGTAGAATGAGAGTGGCGAAGGGAACGTCAGAAACATACAGAAGTATTTCGAAGGAATCCACACGAGCGGCCGAACTCGCTTCTCTCAGCGAGAGAGAAAAAGGCGGGGTTCGAGGGGAGGCAGAGGGTGGCAAGAGGAAAAAGATTGAGACAGAAAGAGAGAGAATGAGAGGGGTGGGAGGGTGGAGGATAGTAGAATAAAAATTCGATCGAGCACAGGGATGGAAGCTGGCGGACACAGGTATCGCTTGCTCATCGAGTAGCGCGTGTAGAAGCGGGAGAAAAAATGCGGAGGTTCGAGAAAAGTGAGAATAAGAGGGTATGCGAGAGGGTTGGGGAGGGAGCGAGAGGAAGATTGGCCAGGGAGCGAGGATCTCGCAGTACGGTAGCCGCGGCGAAGGTGTATCATAGCGGGCCCAAAGTGTCGGATGCAGTGTGGGATGTGAGGCCCATCGGCAACCAGCCGAGTCCCCTCGCAACCTTGGCTGCTCCCTCCGGAAGAATCGAGCGGCAGAGCAAGCGGGATACTCACTGAAGAGAGGTGGAGAGGGCAGGGAGGCAGTCGCGGCGTGTTCCGTCTTACCTTGTAATTTACTCACCGCGGCCCTCCGGCTATCCATCTCCTGGCATAACTCAGGGATGGCCGCTCTGGGCCCCGAAAACGTCACCTTCCTCCATCGCCTCTCACTCATTTCCTCTCTTATTCATCTACCCACTCTTGTAAAATCGTGTTTTTCCAAATGCAATCGTAAATCATTTCAGGATCACTACGATTAACATTAAACAGTATTCTCAATGAAGTAAAAACGAGGGACTTTTTGTTTCTTTGTTAGATGAATTAACTTTAGGATTTCTTTCCGATTGACAGGTCGAACTCTAATTAAATTTCCTTGGAGCGATATTTTGGTAAAACGTTTTGATTAACAGTTGAGTAATATGTTTTTCTGTGAACGCGCAATTTGCAAGATGTCGAGAACTCGTTCGACCCTTACGGTTTTTCAGATGAATTTTGTTTGCCAGGTGTGCTTTGCTTCATACGAACTCGAAACGATATTTAGTTCACGGCGAAGGGCTTTTACTGTGTTCGATGTTTCTATCGGTGAGTGCATTCTACTCTTTCGAACTATTTTCCCCGATTTCTACGGAAGCACTTGACTCTTTACGGATCGAAAACCGAACGTTGGCTAAACTGAACAGAGTCGAAAGTCTCGACCCTTTCATTTTACTGTCTGAAGTTGCGTAATGCGAAAAGCCAGATAAAACTTTCAAACTATTTTCCTCGGAAAGTTCAGGCTTACATAATATCGTCAGAGGCTTGGTGCGTTACAGTTTGATCGGGCAAAAACAACTTAGTCACATGAAAGGAATTCCAGTGAGTGATATCGTTAGAAAAATATCCTAATGTTATTTCGTAGCTGATAGCTTCGCTGTGGCGACAATGTATCCGTCTGATCGCACATGACAAATCGTGCCATTGGCTTTAATAGAATTTACGATCGCATTACCTTAGACCTCTATTGTTTCCACGAGAGAGTCACGCGTATACAGGCGTGCACATCGTTAGCTAGCTTCCAATAGCTCGAGACACTTGATGCGATTGCGGATAACTGCTCTTATCCCCGGGCTCTCCGGCAATCATTTTATTCACTTTACTAGCTCACCCCGGCATAATTCACTGCAGCTCCGGGTGTCTGTTATTAGTGTAAGTTATTGCAGAATGCATAATCGAGGTGCACCTCTGTTGGAGCGCAGGTTAGAATTGGAAAAGTATGCAGGTAGATTTAGACTCTTCCCGATTTTGCCGCAAGATTATTCGAAGACGATATGCTTTTCCCTTGTGCGTTTATTCATCATTTATAATATTTCAATAGTCAATAACTGATTAGAAATACAGTAAATTAAAAATGAACGTATCGGTGAACGGATTTAGATAAATATGTTACTTATATATACATATATTATTTTAGTTTTTATATGTAAATAATAGAAAATCTATAAAATAACTCATGCAACAGGTTCACAGGGATGTATTGTACGTCTGGCACTTGGCCGGCTAGGTACATCCCTGGCTTTAGGGCTGAGCTTGAATGCATCGCTGCATACGTTTAGTTAAATTACACTTTATATATACCATTATTATTTCATGGGTCCCAGTGATGTGCCCTCTCACACCGTGCTGACGCCTTTTTCTGGTGCCGAGTGCATCCCTGCACTCTTCGTTCCTGCCTTGCAGCGTTCCAGGGCAAAAAGGGAGATCCCTCTCTTCCAGCTTGGCGCATCAGAGCCAAGCAGTATGACTCCATTGCGGGTATCCGCGTGAGAGCAATGTCTCACACGTTGCATTCAACCGAGCTCTCCTTTAGTGCCGCTTAAGTAGCCTCGGACGAAAAAGGGGGGCTGCTGCAGTTCGTGTGAGAAAGGTGGATTTTTAGGGTAATTTTTCTTCCCTTGTTCGGCTCTTCCTTTAAGGAAGGCCAAGTGGGCCGACCGTTCAATGCCGGATCCTTCGATTGCCCCCTGATAGAACAGTTTCAGAAAGCCGGAATGCTCGCCTTAGGTGAACGAACAGTCGGCACAAAGCCCTCTGCTTTTAGTAATCAGACATGCAAAACGCTCGGCACCTTTTGTACGCCCACTTCTCTCTTTCTCTTTGTCTTTGTGCACCAGAAGTTACCTATCTGTTCTCGAAGGCTGGGTTAATCAAAGATTGCTTGATTTCGGCAATACTCCTGGGTGAGTGCCATTTTCACTTCCTTTAGAATTATGTGGTCGAGGCATCATGATCTAAATCTATCCAGACAATGATGCATCAAGTCTGTCGTACCTTTGGATTAAAGAATTCATAGTTATTCGTGATTCTCTAGTATTCTTACTTTGGGTTTTATTAGAATTTGAGGATAGATCGAATAAAATAAACGAGATCTCTCGGTAACTTGAATATCATACAGTTACAGGATTACATAGGAGATCTAATCTTTTTATTTCTACATTTATCAATATTAGAAGGTAGATATGATTAAGTGAACGAGTACCATCATATGAAAACTTCGTAGTAAAGTGTAGACTCGACACTAGCACTTACATTCTACTTGGGTGGTATTGCTCGTCGGAAAAATAGTTGCCAATAGATTATTCATCGGCGAGCGGGCAGTGGGAGCGCAATATTTATTATCCAAGAGGAGTAGTTCCTTACATAAGGATTAGCCACTCTAAAGCAAGTGCCTGAAGCGGCGTTCCCGGCTAAGCCAGTGCTCTAACGTTGTCATATTGCTCCCGCGCTCGTGTAGATCTGAAATTCAAATGGCCGACCGTGCGCCTCCATGACTTTCAAATCCATCGATTAGCGGATGCGCCGGCTACAAATTCGCGTCGCGCACACCGCAATGTGCCCGAATATTTATGATTCATCGTGAAAGTAAAAAGGCGTCGGTCGCGACAGGACTCGTTGATATTGATTGTTAATCGGAGTTCATCAAAATATTGCCACGCATTGACCACCGCTTTCCATTGTATCATTTATACTCAATTTATTGTACAATTCGTGTCACTGCAGAATCTGGTAGGTTATTAACCTGTGTTCCATATTTGGAACTTTGTAATATCCTTACTTGTAAGGATCGGAGATGACTGACTTTAGAAAGAGAGAGAGAGAGAAAGGAAGAAAGAGAACAGAGCTGTACCATGTTTGGGACTATCGGTTGCCGAGAGGTACGTTCTGGTAGCCAGGCGAAGGCCCCGCCCTCGATCGCAACTTTGACCGGCCTTAATTAGTGGTATCAATTAAAATTTCTCTTCATCATCGCCAATTAATTCGGACCAATCGTCGCGCGGACTCCCTTCCTCCTCGCTTCCCCTCACAGTTCTCTCTATCCCGCCTTAGTCTCATGCTCTCTTTCTCGTTTTCTTTTTTCCACACCACTTCGGGGAACAGCGTACCCTCGTAAACTGAAAAGACGGGCCCTCCTTCTGCCTTTTAGCGACGTGACTCGCTGTATCAGCCGACTGCGATAGAACTTAAAACCGCTGCCATTCGACGCGAGGACTTCGGCCGTCCTCGGATTCGGCACATTCTTAAAGGCTCCCTCGGAAATTCACACGGAAAAAATGTATTCGTCGTTTAAATCTGTGCTATATTGACATCATTTATGAATTTAAGGATTAGTTTACAATTGGAGTGGTCAATTCTGAGAGTAATTAAAGTTCAAGAAAAAGTGAACTTTAAACAAATATCGTGAATGAAAAGAAAATGCTGAAAGCATGGATGACAAAGGCGTTGTTGACTCGATATCGCAGAGACATCGTTAACCGTGGAACGAAACGATTTAATCCCTTCTAATCGATCCTACCTCGTAAACAGTGTGACCAAGCATGATATCCAATCGAGCAGAGCGGGTGGGATAGGGGGCTCCTATGCGGATAAAGTACCTATAGGGATCTAAAACAAGGCGATAAACTTATGGGAGTAAAAAGCGTTGGCCCTAAGTAGCGGGAAAACGAGCGACGGGTATTACGGTGCAGTTAAAGCGAGAAATTGAAAGCACTAAAGTATACGATCGGGCGTAGAGACGAGCACGGTTATTTTTCTCTTCCCTCTCTGCTTTGCCTGCTCTCGTCGCCGCTTTGGGTTCCTCTCTTCACGAGAGACCTAAAATCAAAGGGCAAGATTGCAGGAATTCCGATGCTTATTACGCGAGGGCGAATGGCAGTTTACGTTTCTCTCTTCCCGGCAAATCCGAGCGAATGGTCGCCACGTTTGCGTGAAGCTTGCGCTTTCACATGCGAATTCTTGAGTGGATTACAAAAGAATCAACGGAGAGTCCCACTTGGATTCATAAGCATTCTTCCTTTTAGAATCTCTTGGCTTGTGTCCTCGCGCATTCGCTTTCTTTCTTTCTTTCTTTCCTTTTCCAGTTAGATTCTCGTGCCTCTTTATCTCGGTTTGTTACGTCTTTCACTGATAAGGAGGTTCTTTACTTTTTCCGGACTGTTAGATACAGAGTTATTGAAACGTACATATCCTGTAAAATCTTTTATCCTAGAATGAACAACTAAAGTTGTATTATACATTTATGCAAACATTTTTTATATTTGTCGCAAGTAGTAAAGTTACATCGGGAGAATTCCGATGTTAGCCGGGATCTGTATTGATTTTTGCGGTTATTATGTGGGTTTAGTATTAACCGGAATCTGGCGGCAATTCATCTGAAGTACGACAAAGAGTCAGAACGTTGGAGAAATAATCACGGGGACCGAAGTTCGAGAAAACGCGTGAGATTCCTTTTAAGGGTATGCGATTAAATCGGCAAAACCTGCCGACAGCGGACATCCGCGGCCTAATGGGAGCTGGAAGCCGGCTGATCCAAACTTACGGTAACTTTAATTACCCGTTTTCAATTCGTTAGTGGCAGGGCAACCGGCGTGCAATACGTGAGAGGAATCCCCGGTGGCGGGCTCGGGACTGCAAAAAATTTGCATACCTTTTCCGTGAGCAGCGACGGAGATCCGCCTAGCTAATTTACCTGGCAGAAGCCTAGAAATCAATCGACGGGAAATCGGGAAGATTGGCTTATTATCAAAAGGAAGTCGTCGTCAAAGGAACCGAGAGATGATGAGAATTTAACCGACTCTGAAAACAAGATGATTAGTCATTCGTGACGTACATTTTTTCATATCAGTTTAGGGATAACTCTTTAAGCGATGAATCAATTGAGATGAAACCTTAAATCTCACATGCTTCTTTTCGTTATACAACAATGTTCTTATCATATCATGTACTTGCCACTTCTCTAAAGGCAATTTATAGCTTGCGTGGGGTTTCGTGTGGACTGGAGCGATTAGTTTGTGGGGTAAAACACGTCGCTCGCACTGACGGACAGCGCTCCGGGGTTTCGCCATGGCGAGAACTCGAAAATGGCTAACCGGACGTGTACGACCTGCATGCTACAGGTACACGCGTGTGACGGACAAACGTTTATCATAATTAATAATTATTACCAAGAACGCCATGCCAATGGCGCGCATCCCCCACACCCCCGTCGGAAAAAAACATGCGCCAAAGTTGTGCGTGCATGGTGATTGCTTGGGGCTATACAACTTTCCCATCACATAGTTGCTTTAAGTGAGGAACGCTGCAACCATGTTGCAAGGGAAGTACGCTGCAAAGTTGATTACGTGCGCTGGTACTTGTAGGGGGAAGCGTATTACAGGCCCATTAGAGGACTTGTAGTCTGTAGAGAGTGACGCGAGTGCTTGGCCGATCAAATTATACGTGTTCCACCTTTTTTCAATTCGAAATTTATGATGCTTTATTTCTCGAATAAACGACGATCAGATTGAATTTCCCATGGGTGTTCGACGTTCGTGGAAAATGATCTTACAATTAGAGGAATGAAGACCAGCCCGCTCTCGCAGAGTGCTACATTGTTATTCGAATTCGTCAGTGAGGAAAACCGATACAAAAAAGGCATTGTTTGTTTGCCGCATTGCGAAATAATTGGACGTGTCGGTATCATTAGAGGCCCATATAGAGTATTCAGCTCCATCACACTTTAATTCGTAGCCCCTCTGCGGCAGTAGCCGCTTCTCTATTTCCTCCTGTATCGAATAAACATTGCGCACAATTTGCTACGTGTACGATTGATCGACTGTATTCCGTAATGGTGGGCCGTGCGGGTGGGGGTGGTGGGCAAATACCAGAATCAATGGCGAAACAAAAACTGATTGCACACTCCACTGTCCTCATAATTGAGCAATGAAAAAGCGAATACCGCAACAAAGGCAGTAAAATGGCGGCGAACACGAATACTGGATTTGCGGCGCACAACCAGCAGCTGCACTATTAAAAGGATTTGAAAAGGAACAGCAGGTATTCCCTGTGAAATCAGGTTAGCTTTACTATTCTAGTTACTCCGGCAGTTCCGAAAGTCTCTAATACAATCGGGGCTCGTAATTTGATAGTGATTGGACGTAGAGTTTGATTATTCTGTTACGTTTCGACAAAGATTTGCAATGATTCATTTGTCACGGCTTTCGTTTGTACGTCAAAGGACTTCCACTAGAAATTAAATTCTTCAAAAATTCCGATATTACGAGAACTTTCAAGTTCCTACTGTAACTCTTTCAAAGTTCAAAATTCTGGCGACAGTTTCAAATTAATCGAATTATTTCGACAAGCGCTGAATGTTCGTCAGTATAATTTGAAGTGACAATTTTTGCGATGGAATTCCTAAATCACTCCTGTGTCGTGAACGCGTGAATGCGTCGTGCCGTGTCGAAGACCCCAACCACTGGGAGACGGGAACGCTCGCAAATCCCCTCTCCAAAAATCGTCGGGCTTAAATTGCTTGTAACAAAGATTTAATTGAGGCAATTAACGACGTGGCATAGGCGAGACAGGGGGAGTGACAGGGAAGCGCTACAAGAGAAGGGTTGCCCCATACTGGGTGCAGAGTATCATTTGAGTGAGGAGAGCCAACATGTGAACATGTGCACCCTCCATGCACGTGTTTCCGGCCCTTTTCTGTTCGGGACTACTTCCTATTTTTCCACTAGCTTTTTGGTTTACCCGTAGATCGTCTTTATTCTTTATATTTCCTGTATTTTTCTATCTCTATACTTTCCCCTTTCCACATAGTATATCTTCTTTCTTTTATTCTATACAATACCTCGAATAATTTCACGGCCCTCGTTTTTTTATATTTCTGACCGTTTCGCATTGCAGATATTTGGCGAGACTTTTTCACTGCTTCCCGTTTTTTTCATAGCTTGGCACATTTCGAATTAAATCAGTCGAAATTCAAAACTAAAATATTAAATTTCAAATTTCGTTTTTGCAAGCCGTATATTCATGCAATATTGGGTAGGTCTGCAAAACTTAGCGAAGGGCGCGACGTAGAGTGCGAGACACTTGGTCGAGGGTGGAAGTCCTGGTGAAGGGTGCTCGAGAGTGCCGAAAAGGAAAGGACTTGAAGCGCGTTATTCGTAAAGGGATGTCCGCCGCGCCGAGGGATGAATGTTCCGTGCCGGAGAGGTGACCCTCCACATGTATTATTCCCTTCGAACGTCATTTCAAAAAGGGCTTATCCGCCGCGAGACTATTAATGTCAAACCTCGTCCTCGTCGACGCATAAGAACCGAGGGAGAACCGCCCGAAGATGACGACGATCTGATTTCCCCCGACCTCTTCCGATCTAAGGACCCCTAAGCAGATCTTCTCGTCGCCTCACCAATCTTTGACCTCGATGACTGCGACATCGGACTCGAGACATTCTGCCGACTATAGCGAAATATTCACAATTACTCCTGACAGCAATCATTGTGAGTGACGTGCTGTGAGCTCTTATTAATATCAGAGTCTTACAAATACTGAAAGACATCAGATACTATTTTCTGGGATCTAGGAACGATTATGATTAGCATATGCCAACCATTATCAAGTCGCTTTAGCAGATGCGACTCTTGTAAGAAGAATTGTCGTTTTCTAGAAGTAAATGGTAGATAGAGCTATAACAAAACAAAAGTTCGGACAATTCCAAGTGCTCCACTTGGAAGGATTAAGGAACTACGGGGCATTCAACATTGTTCCCATGAATATTCCGCCTCGAAACCCGTTTTCCCTTCCGGGGATGCTGCGTTACGACTTCATAAACGTTTTCATAAATCTTCTGGGCGCCAGGGAGGCATAAAGTTCTTGGCGCTGTTTTCCTGGGGGCAGTAGCGCGTTATCCACTTGCAGATTGTCCGATGCTCGTTCGTTTCTATTGCAGCCAGCGAATAAAAACACACGTGCGATCCAGCCAATATCGAAAAATCGTTAGGAGGCATAACCCGGTGAGATATGGACCCGTAAGGGACTCCAGGACCAACCTGGCACGTGCGAGATTTCGATTCCGCTTTGCGGCACGCTTACCCCGTTACTTCGATTCTACCTATCGAGATTATCGCATTTTGAATTGCTCCCCGTTATTGCCTCGCACCTGCGAGTAAAGGGCCGCGAAAGTGGAGCGATTTTTCCGGCAGCCTTGTTC
The DNA here is from genome assembly GCA_964023945.1 of Ectemnius cavifrons. Taxonomy (NCBI): domain Eukaryota; kingdom Metazoa; phylum Arthropoda; class Insecta; order Hymenoptera; family Crabronidae; genus Ectemnius; species Ectemnius cavifrons. The sequence goes on along the minus strand of OZ030385.1, from coordinate 6,008,036 downwards.
GATTTATCGTGTGTTAAGTAAAATGAACTGTTGGCAATATAAAACATGCAGCAGTCTATTAATTATACTGATATGAGTAGTAATTAATATCAATTAAAACAAACTGTTTTCATTGTCATATAATACACAACAGTTTTATCAAGGTTTCTTTCTGTATTATGAATTTAAATCAACACCCAATTCTCAGTTGCTTTTATCGTGCGGAAAAGTAAAATAACAGGAAAAGCATCGGCTAAACATTCACCCCTTGAACTCCCGCTCACGTTCGCGCGGCGCAAGTTAAACAACGAATTCCCGGCTTTCTTTTAGTTGCCCGAAAAATGCGGAGCAAGTGTTCTACGAGCGGCATCGAATTCCTACCACGTGCGATTCGATCTCGTGCAACTCGAACCGGCCGCCACTGGACTGTTTAGTGAAAATGTTCTTAAACATTTGCCCACATCGACGGCTTCTTGCACCGCAAACTATTTACCAATCTGGACCACGCTACTCCCATTCGAAACTAGTGGACTTTCTCGATCTCTTACATTCAGGAATGTGACTCGATTTACTGATACCTTTCGATTAACCATATCTTAACAATCATAACGTTGTCCCTTTCATTACATTCTTCCAACTTAAACTTCTTATAACCCTGCGATTTCAAAACCCTTTGACACAAACTTTTATATTAACCCCCAATATTGTTACATTAATTTAATAACAGGGCAAACTTTACACCCTGAATAGTTAGGGCAAAGGGAGCAATCTCTGCAAATGAAACTAGCAATTCCAGCATGTTGTGGGTGTGTCAAGTGTCAAGTGCAGAAAGTTACCGGTTACAAGTGGAAGATCAAAAGTCCATGTTTCCTATTGCATATGCTTTATCGTGTACTCGATAGGAGGAGGAGCCTGTGATCCCAGTAGGGGGTGGAAGGTGGTTTGAAAGGGTTTGATAGCTAGAGAGGCAGTCTAATTTAGAGCAGGTAGTACTATCGGCTCTCGGAGGCACCGATCCTCTCCTCATCCCTTGTCCTCCCTTTATAGGGCTTTCCAACAAACCAACACAGCAGGTTGGCGCGTAATGCTGGCGATGCGTGGCGAAGCACACGTGGCTCCTGTTCCCTGTGTTTCCGCGCGTGTGCGTCACGCCAACGCCGTCTGCTCCGCAGTAATTTCCGGCCGAACTGCCGCTGCATCCTCATTGTGCGGAGCCGAGGAGGTGCAACGTCGAATCCGAGGTGTGTTGATTGGAGAGGACTACCTAGGAAATAGATAATCATCGGACGCTTAATTACTTCCTAACCCCTAACTGGAATTAAGGTATCGTCTCTGTAGACACAGTCCTACTGCGCCCACTCTGCAACCAGGTGCTATCCTAACTTCGGATGTCCTTTGAACGAGATAGAGGATTCCTCCGCGCAGATAATCCCTGCGTTCTGCCTATTCTGCTTCCCTACACACGGACATGACACAAGTCTCTAGTGCACCAGTTGTAACTATTATGTGAATGTCCAGGCAAGCTATTGACGAGCCTCTGTTTCATTGTTGTAGAAGCAATAATTGCCGAATAGTTTGTCTAATGAAATGTGGAAGCTGTTCAGAGTTTTTATTTCTATTAGATTAGGTTAATACATAGATTCGAGAGATTATTATATAATTATCTTTTCTAAACGAATCAAAATAAATTTGGAGATCTTTTCGAACAATTTAATTCATTGTTTATATTCCTCATCCATTGTATATGGGATGACAGAGTGTCCCTAGTTTTTGTGAACCCTTCTAATGAGTTTCTGCACAGTGATGGAATCCGAAAGTTACATGCGCCGGATCTTCGCGAAAGCGAATAAACAAAAGGCCGTGCTCGCAGGTGTGCCAATCATATTAGTAAACTTAGCTCAGCAAGGTGAATTTACGTGCGTCTCCCACTCGCAAAGCTGGCGGATCAGATTGCATCTATCGTTGCCGTAACGTTTACTTTTCCTTGGATGCTTAAGTCCACGTGCACTGCTGCTACAGCAGCAGCAGCAACTGATTTATAGTTTCCTTACTTGAAATTGGGACTTAACGGCGTCCTCACAAGAAGCGTCATACTTCAGACGCTTGTACATGGTGTTCCTAAAGCTCACGCTGCGTAATCGTTACATATTGTTCGCCTTCTGTATTCTCTTCTGCTACCTGCCCTTTCGATACTGCTGGTTTTACATTTGATTTATAAGTAGTTGTATAATTAATTTAATCATAACTTTGGTTCTCATGTTCCTTATAAAGTACATGGAGTATCGGCTGTCAAAGTTTGATTCGATACCATAATTAGTTCCTTGGGGATTCGTAACCGAAGCTTTTGTGAAACGATTTCGACTTTTCTGCCGGATCTCAGTATGAAATCGGAGACGGGAGCTCCTAGTTTATGTAATCCGACAGGGACGAAGCCCGACTTAATCAAATCGCGCTCGAGGATGCAGTCGTTGTGGCGTCTAGACGCTATTCTATAATTAAATCGCTGTATTATTGAAGTGGACGACGGGTTATTAAGGCTTCTTCCGCTGGAAATATGCGTTTGGTTGGTAAACCAAGCGATGTCTTCGATTTCCACTTTCTCAAGAAGGACTTTTCAATTGCAAACAACGGTCTCGACAACGCTTGACTTTCTTTAGACATCCAATTTTTATTTTCCAAACTTCATCGCATTAGATTCACTGGAGGGCCAAGTAAATTCTTAAAACGCGGTAAACAATTATTATTTAAAGTGAGCAAGAATTATTTATAGCAAAGGTAAAGTTTCTAGGAGTGAGCGTGGATGTGTCTCGGTTAGCAAGGGTGTGTTGGTCAGTGAAGGGTAAGCCGGGGTGAATACAGGGTGACCAGAGTAATTATTTCCGTGGCCGCTCGCCCGGGCCATTTAACCTATGAAATTTACATACACGTCTCCCCGGCATCCAGTGTGTCCCTCTCGTCTCGTTCAAGTGCTTTAATAAAAAGTCCTTGCGCTCGTCCTGTCGCAGGAGCTTTCAGAAAAATTCCACGCGCACTTTAGACCCCATTGCAGCGCTTGGTTTAACTATAGTCAAAAAATGGACGAGCGTTTGTTTAATTGCAGCAATTTATGCGAGCACCAACTACAAAGTTATGGCGTGCCGTGTATTATTTCGTCACTCCAATAAAGCAGCCTCGTGACGAATAAACTTCCCCCTGCATTAATCATTCGCAACATAATGATCTATTAATTTTTTCTTTTAAAAGAGACAGTACTCTGTCTCCCCTAAAACCTGCAATAGTTCAATGAAGAGTCTTCCACGAAGTCAGCCATAATTCCTTCGTAGGTCTCCCAAATATGCCGACACATTCATCCCCCCAAATTTGTGCATTCCCGTCTGGCAAGTCCACTGCTGTTGCTCCATTACCATTCCAATTGGTATAAGCAGCCGGGCGACCGGCGCTTAAGTCAACGCAGTTCCTGCATTTTGCGAAGAGCGTAAAGGTGGGCGAAGGGTACGGAACGGGTGCGGGGCTCCGCTCGATTTTAATAATAATGTGGTAATGCGCTTCGGGCTTATGGGTCCGTGCACCTTAATTGCGAATTCTAAGTCCATTTTGGCGAGCGGTCATCCTCCGTGTAAATAATTCAGGGCGCACATGCGACCGCACCCCCTAAACCACCTCCCCCTCCGCCTACCCCTCTACACTCTCTCTTCTACCATGAATGTATGCGAGCCGTAACTAGTTTACTGATTATTAAATGGCTCGCCCTCTTCGTGCATACATGCCACCCTGCCTTCCGTGTCTCGGCACCCTCCGACGCGTCTGCTTCTCCTAGCTTTACCTCGTCGACACGTTTCGCCAAGTGCACCGCTCCATTTAAGATAGTGGCCACCCGTAAGCCTCTTGTTTCCTCTTCGCTGTGTGACTTCCACGCGCTACCGCTTTCCCACGACACCTTTACTTTCTCCCCTTGGCAAATTTAATCGGCACTAAATAATTCTTTCAGGATACGATGCTATTCGTGAACCAGATAATTTGTATCGTCCATCTAATCGAACGCTTAATTAATTTGCATTCGTGATTGCACTTTTTTCGATGTAGCAACATTGAGTCGGTAGTTGAAGGGCCGCCACGGAGTTTACGTACTCATCTCACGAGCAATTTCCTTAATTTCCGCAGCCGATGCGCGCAGGAGGGATGAGCGGCATGGTGCAATTAGAGGCGGCCAGGAGAAAGTTCCTTGTTTTTGGTAGCTCATGGTATTAGATGGTATTAGTGTAACGTCGTTCCTTCCCGTTAAACCGGCTGCCGCGTGTGCTCGCTCGCGCCGCCTCTATAGGAAGGCCAGTTTCCAATCAGATGTGGCCAATTAAAGGCCAATCGTTTCCCATTAAATGCCCCTATCCGTGGCTAACCCGGCCCTCTTTCAGCTTAGCGATGCTGACTCCGTTAACCCGCACAGCAGCACCCATTATGCCGTTCGATTTTTAATCGAACCCTGTAGGCTTTACCGTTCGGTCATCCTGCTCCTGCTGCTTTCGATCCCAGGTCATCGCATTCCCTTCGACTCTTATTAACACTTCGATAAAGAACCAGTGAAACACCTGTTAATATTATCATCTTCATTTAGTATTAATTCACTATGTAAGATGAATGGTATTCATTGTTGCTCTTCCATTCCTTCTATTTTACTTTTATTTTATTAGGTACATAATACTTTTTCTTTATTCGTTTAAGAAAAATTTGATATTTTTCATGTTTTGCCTAATGAAAACTGGTTCCTGCCATTCTGTCCAAATGTAGAGGCGGTCTGTGAAACCGAGTAGTATTCGACAGTAGCGAACGGGGCGTTTTTTGCAGATTATGCGCCAGACTCGGGGGTCTTCGGGTTACGACGGCAAACCGGGGTGTCCGACCACCTGCTTCGTGACCCTGAACAACCCAGCAGAGAGCGGAGGTCTGGGTGCAGGGCGGCGCGTCACGAGGGTGGTGCGGCTGCTCTCGCGACGTTAATTATGCGCCGCTGTAATTAAATAGGAGGTAATTGAGGGACGTGGAAGGTATTATTGAAGTTTCTGATGGCGCACCGCCAGACGTGACCCTCCGATATTTGTATGTGTGTGCGCCGAAACACAGGTTCACTGTATCCCCTGCTGGGGAGCATGAATTATTCCATTCGAAAGTTTTTAGCTAACAAATTGTTATCTCTGCGTGGTAGAATAAATTCCCTAATGTACATATGCCTGTAATCAAAGTAGACAAGCGATACTTTCTTGTATCTGTTTTTGTAATCATGTTATCTACTTATGAAAAAAGACTTTTGTTCGAAATTGAATATCGCAGAAGTCTGGTATATTTTGTTCGATTTGTACTTCTTAGTGAAGTTCTCGGAGCTGAAGCCACTGAGCCCTCGAGCCGGCACCGATTGTAGTGTGTAATCGATGAGGGAAGGCATCCGATTACTCGGTGATCAGGCCACCGAGACAAAACCGTTTCCGGCTCAACTCCGTAGCACCTGACGTGTGTATCAGACCTCGATACGGAACACACAGGCTGCTGCTCCCGATCCATGTCATCCTAGTTCTATCGTCGCTGCATCTATCGGATGCTGCGATCTCCGGTCTCGTTAATCTGCTGAAAGCGCGCTGTACTCGTCGAGTACACAGCCTCGTCCATTAATCTTCGTTCCCTGAGGCAAAGTCGAGCCTTCACTCTTGAAGTTTAAGACATTTGCCTATCCCACCGATACCCAGTATGACCTTTCGCCCATTCCGGCCTCCCATGGTAGTTCGACCACTGCCAATTATATAATTCGCATTGATAATTATCGGTCGTTTATTATTAATTCATAGAGAAATGAATCTTAATATATTTTCGTGCAGTACATTATTTAATTTACATTATTCTCAGAGAATATTAAATCGTATACCCGAGACTATTAATGTGAATTGGAAGCTCGGAATAATTTCCGTGATATTATGCCTCTTTTTTTCATCGTCTTTTCGTCGCCGAACTTTTATCGTAGAGGAGCGTTATTGGGATCGCAATCTCGAAATTACAGACGCGTGTATTCCGAGAGAGTTTCGCTTGGACTTTAATGATGCGCTAAATATGAGATACGAGTAGAATGCGCACTAATCTGATTACATTTATTACAGAAGCGCCGGCGCATTCCGAGCAGTTGGCTTCGCCGCACGGTAGAACCGTGAAACATTTTAATTAAAAAATAATTCTGTTTTACGGGCAACGGTGCGGTCGGCTTTCTCGATGAATGCGACGTATGAACCTCGCGTGCATGTTCATATCTACGAATGCCCGGTGAATTTTCAAGCGATTTTTCGATTATACATTTCAGAGGATTTAAAAGAGCTACTGCAAAAATTATTTAACTTTGTCGGATAGATAGGAAGCCATCTGGCTTAAACGAAAGTTTATTCCACTAATTCGATGTAGATAATTCAGCTTATTAATTGCTTTACATATTCCACAATCCACTAGTTCTACATTTCTCTGAGAAAACCATGAATCTGTCGGGCGTCGTTAAATACTTGAAAACTGGCAGCTTTAGTTCATGAGCATAAAGTTCGGACGATCGTAGCTGGAATCCTGTAATCAATGGTGGTTCAAGTGCCATTGCTCCTGCGGTAGGAGTTCCGGTAGCGCAAGACTGTGTCCCGATCAAACGCTGCATTCCCTAAGCCTTTTTTCTTCCTGCGCCCCTCTCCCTCTTTCTCCCTCTAAGCTGTTTTGAATGCGGCAGCCTCACGGCCGGCACGAGCGCGAACCTTGATTTAGATTAAAGCGTATCAGCTGACTGCGATTAATTGACTCGTAAATTTCGCTAAATTATAGCCAGGATACCGAGAATGGCCTTCAATGCCGAGCCGTCGCCATAGTCGCTTTACATCGCCCCGAGAATTTTCCCCGGCAAGCGACGAGAGAGGCTTCCCGGTACCGTTAATTAATTTTAAAAGTTTAATTAATTCCTTAGAATAGCACGCGCGCGCAGACAACGCGCCTCCGAAACTTTTGCTCAGCCACGTGCTTGTGTCAGGATTCCCCTATTGCATTGCCGCGATAAATATTAATAAAATCTTAGACAGTGAGGTACAGATGACGGGGCTTCCTGATTGTTTATGATAAACATCATACTTCGTCGCAAAATTTTACCTCTTACCAAAAGAAATCGTATTGCGAGCATGAATTCAATTTGGAAAAAAGTAACGTATTGTTTCGTTTTTTCTATGGTATCCTCGTTTTCCATTGTTCGGTTTTTCCCGTTGCTTTTTACTTCAAAGCTCGGTTTTCATTTTATCAGACTCGCTTATCAATGTAACAGAATATCCATGCGTTTAATTATCAAGCAGTCAATCCGTACAACAAATGTTATTGCGAATATCACGTTCGATTCTGCATATATCAAAAATCGAGAAAAGAGTTTTTCCATTTTGACAACCGTACATATCCGTATAACAGTAGGTCAAGCATTACGTCTACAATAACTTTTGAAATAATATGTTACACAAATCAGACGTACAATGAATCTGTCCTATAAAATCCCATTGTAGTACGTCGATTTTATTCTATACTAAACGTAAAACAAACTATTGTCATCGCGACCCAGGGCACGTCTTTTCTCGCCAAACTGCCATCTACCCAACAGTCGTGCACAATGTAGGTCAGCTGTCCCGTTCACCGGGGCGAGTCGGCAGCTTTCGAAGCTAAAATATGATCAGAAAACAAGCAGGAAAGGTGCGCGCGCTTCTCTCGAGCGGCAGGGTGGTGTATTGTTTCAGCGAAGGCGTATTTTTCAGTGCGATGGGCATGCGTATAAGTAGGTGGGTGTCCAAGTAGATCGACGAGAAGGGCAAAAGAGAAAGAAGGAAGAAGAGTGGTGCATTGGTTTGTTTCGTTAAAGGTAGAAACTGCAACCCGTGGAGTTCTGGGATCGTCAAACCTGTCTCTTATTTCTCATCAGATCGCTCGGTACGATTGGCACATACACAGAGACGCAGTGAGACAGGACTGAATACAAGGCGAAGCCAGTAGGGCCGAGTACTCGCTCGCTGCCGCTTTTCGTTGTCATTTTTGCGATGGCCAATAGCTCATTTGAATGCGAACCGGCGTGGTTTAGCTGAGCTTGGCTCCGCTTCGGCTTCGCCTCTCCGCCGCCTGCATCGTCGCTGCTGCTGCTGCTGCTGCCGCCGCCGCCGCGCCGGTGGACCTTAACGATTCTTTTGTTTTGCGTGTACGCGACGACGTGCCGAGAGCAAAAGGGAGATCAACCAGAGAGCGAGAGAGAAGGACGGTGTGGGCGAGTAAAAGGAAGAGGGAAAGGGTTGACTTGGTCCCTCAACTGAAGACTGACGCAAAGTCAGTCAGCAGCAAGAGTTGAGAGACCCAGAGGGATTGGACTTGATTTAAGGCCGCCACGATATCTCGGGGAATCGCGGTGCCCGCTTAACGAGCGACTGGACCACGCGTGTATATGTGTGTTACGCCAGATTCACTTGTTCGATCGGAACCCGCCACTGCCAGGAACTACCTTTAATCCTTGACTTTTTCAAAAATCCCACAGTCCTTGCCAATCCATGCTGTCACTCGTCATTGGTACTCAGTGATTTTAGTATCTTGATGGATTAAATTCATTTTAGATAGAAAGAGATTGAAGATTGGAAATATATTATGTGTTAAACTTACAGATTGTACAGTGTAATAAGTAAAGTACAGTAGTGTAAAGAAATAGAATAGTAAAAACTAGAACGATCAAGAGATAAAAGAATATTGGTTTAAATTTATCTGTATTATATATTTCATATTGCCTGACAAATATTGAAACTGCATCGCAGTCAAAGGCTTAAGAATAAGTGTTCGAAAGGTATACATATGCGATTGAAAATAGTACTTCGGGTTCAGTTCGTTTCAAGATTCTGTAGAATCCTCGTGTAGCTCTTTCGCGATTCCGTTCGTTCTTCCTGAAAGATTAAATTCACTTCCACGCTACATTGGCATATTGGCTAACAGTGGGGAACTGCAAGTGGCAACAGTGACGGTGGTGGTGGCACCGTCTTTTACGGTCAATAGTTCGCTGAAGCTTAACAAAGTGCCATAATACAGTCAATCCAGTTTATGGGAGTGGATGCAAAATTCAAGATCCCGAGTCTACCGTAATTCCCGGTTGTAATGCCTGAAGGGGCGGCGGCGGTGGCGGCGGTTGGGTTGGAAGAGGGGGTAGGTTGCGCGGAATATACGGCTAATTTTGGCGAGAGCAGACAAAACGCGGGGGTGTCACCTCGACTCGTCCTCTTCCCCTGGGACGAACTACTTTTCGGCTGAGAGGGAGAGCAGCTCGTTCTCGCCACCCTCTTGTTCCGCATCCCCTCGGCCAGCCGCAAAGTTTACGTCGAATAAACAATAAAAAGAGTCGACCGAAACTTTTGGACCGCAAGGGATTCTCCTCTCGCAGTTACTGCGTCGGTGGGAGAAAGATCACCGCGCTTTCTCGGTTCGTTTATTATTCGGATGCCGACGATAATGCTCGCTCTTTCTCTTGATCTCGGGGAACGTATGTGTGCTTGTATATGCCCGTGTACGTGTGAGCGCGGGTGGAAACCAGTACACCCTTGGCTTGCTGGTTTCATCGCGTATGCGAATGAAGATCGAGAGACGGATTTATGCAGCGCCCTGGGCCCACTTACTCGCGCCACCCTATTCCCGAATAAATTTTACCAACCATTCGAGCATTCAATGTACTACCCTTGCGCTATGTAGGATTCTGGTACAGAGGCTGCATCGAAAAAAATTCCTCTTACCCTTTAACTCTGATTTCAATACTCGATTGACACAGTTTTCTGCCTCATATTTCTTATCTTATAGTATTGAGATATTTTTTCATCCCCCACAGAACAGTTTTCAGTTTTCTATATAAAATGTAAATAGTAGAACTTCAAAGATCTAATAATTCAATGAGATCCTTCAAAGTTCTACCTCCAATAACACTTTCCGAAAACATTAGCAATTCAAAGCTATTTATTAAATTCATCAACTTTCCCAGCGGAGTGCGGTGTATTTGCCAGGAGAGCGAGGCAACCATATCATTTGGTTTGAAGATCGGATCTGGTGTCCCCGAGGACTCAGCGCCGTAGGCCTATCTATATCTCGCTCTCTCCCTCGCAATCAGTAGTCCCCATATCTAAATCGCAGAGTGGATGAAGATAGTGCTCGGTCCGGTTGACTGGGGCCAGCAGGCATTCTCGGTAGGCATTGCGCGTTAACAATAACAAACGGAGACAGCGTCGGAAAAGATGCGAAGGGACGTGTAATACGCTTTGCCTGGCGGCCAGGACGAGTACGCGCTCGCTCGCTCGCTTTTGTCAGTCGGTTGAATGTGTTTATTCGCTCTCCGCAAGCAGCTCAACCAGCAAGAGCGAGTGCTCCTCGCTGTCGGAAAGAGAGAGTATTGCTTTGCGCGATGGCGTACGTCGCTGCGAGTAATATATGGAAAGTATAAATCGCGATAGAGGACATCTAGCTGCTCCGACTCGCATCCCGCCGGTTCCCATATTCACTTGGCCCCGACGGATTCACTTATCGCGCCAAGATCAGACCTCATGGGGTCATCGGGTTATGTACAGGGTGATGCACTTGTTGTAAAGTTTCAAAGATCGAACTTATTGAATTCCATGTAGTCGTATTAGCATTTTGGTTGCATTCAATTTTCCATATACTTGTGTGTAGTTAAAATTTCTAAATAAATTTGAACTATTGTATGTACAGTAGCGACAAAGTCAATAGTTATGATTCAAATACAAGCGAATCACCCTGTATGTATATTCCTAGGATGCTCATACGAATGTCTATAGCGATTGCCGCGTTCCACCGATCGTGATTTCGCTCCTTCGAGTTCGAAGATCTGCCTCTTTAACCTTTTCTTGCGCTCTCGGTTTGATGCCTCGCTTTACTTGACTTCATTCAGACTCTCCTCTTGGTTTACTAGTTGATGCGAGGCACTCGGATCTTTAAAGCTATTTGTGAGTCGTCAACGTTCCATTTCACTTCATCTATTTTTAATAAATATAAATAATTAGTTTGGCAATCCTTCCTCTGAGGAAATCCTGTATTTCACAATTTCGAGTCGCATGCTTTTAGCAATTTCGTTCATATTCTTTTTAGCAATAATTAGATTATCGACATTCTGCATTTTCCTCATTCAATGGATTCCAGTCCGAGTGTACAAAGTTCAATACTCGAGTCGCCCTCATTTCGAATCAGGAGTAGAGCTGGAGATAGCCTTACCGTCGTGCTTTACGAACGTGTCAAATTTCAAATTGATCCAAGGGTTGGAGTGCCCTTGGGCGACCTAATGAAACTAAGTCCTTGATTGCCGTCTGACGCAATATCCTCTCGTTAACGGTGATTCCTGAATTCCCGCGTTTCTAGGATTTTCGAAGTGAACGTGTGAGCCACAGGTAGAGACCGTATCCTCGGGCGTTCACTACCACACCAACTGCCCCGATCTGTAATTTCATTTCGACCGTGATTTTTCGTGTTTGCCTCTCTAAAGCTGCCCCTGGCTTACGCCAGCCTTTCAAATTGCTAATTTCATTAACACTAATCCGTTCCTTGTACCAATTTGACGCGTTAAAGGGAACGAAATAAATGTGAAAAGCAGTGTCCTCTATGCAATGTTCAATTATTTCCGGAAAATGCGAATCTTCTGCATCAACAGATAGAAATTTCATTTAGTTACTGTCGAATTGGTTTCCCAATTCATCATAGAAAGATGTCACTAATTTATTATTACTTTCAAATTACAAACAAGTATATTCCATTTATATTACATACTATTGTATTTATTGCCATACTTATTATTGTCAAGCCTCGAAAGCACATGTGCGTCCGAATAGGAAGAGCGAAAGGCAGGCATCGGAATGGCATAAGAGCGCGATAGTGAAGGGAGAGGCATCGATTTACAACCAAGCGGTATTTTTCACAGGGCTCCGTAGGGAAAAAGAGCAAGGTAAAGCAGTCAGGAGAGAAAGGAAGGGAGAAAGAGTAGGTACACGATTAAGAAAACCTCAGGAGCAGCAAGAGAGGGTCCTTTTCTTTCCCGGGCATCCGCATTCGTTTGTATGCAGCGGTGCGCCGCGTCCTTGAAAGACGTTCGATGTATGACTGGGCATTGTTAGCGGTGGCTCATCAGTTGTACCTGAAATTCGCGCAAAAGTATGATCTTTAAGTGGCACTGCCGCTCGTAAAATAACCCTCGGACCTTGCACCGCGGCAAGCATGTCTCCTTCGGCGCTCGTAAGGGGAACACTCCCGCTCGAAATAATGGATTTTCGTCCTCTCTTCTCCGCGCACACAGAGTCCTGCCTTCTGTAACGAAAGCCACCAGGTTACAGGTGGCTTCCGAAGCTGTATCCCATTCTCTGCATTCGATCCTCTTTCCCTCTCAGGCTTTCGTTTACCCAAATCGGTCTTTCCGGCACGCGGAAAACGGGCATAAGTCGAGGAGCCCATATCCCCGATGCCTGGAGGGACGCATTCCCCTGGAGAAGGCTGATTTGCTACGTTAGAATGTGAGGCACGACGAGAGAGCCGATGCTCCCGTGCGAGTAGAGCGGTGGCGAGCGAGGGATATCAGAAAATCGACGGAGTCGAAAGCACGAAAAGGTGACAGAGGGGTGTAGTACGTGCTCTGAGCTTGGGGCTCGGAGCGTCCGCATTTGGGAGTCGTTAGTAGGTTCTCCTCTCGAAGGCGAAAGAGGAGGGTGGAGGGCGGAGGAGCAACGGGCCGGGATCGCTCATTTTGGAAAATCCTTAATGCAATCTAGGCTCGGATCAGTGCATGGGAATAGCTGGCTCCTCTCGGGCTCGTTCAATGCCCGATCGCTGTCGTAGTGCCGCTCTCGTCTCAGCCTCTCCATCCTCATCCTGCCGGTCGGTAGCTGCTGTTGCTGCTGCTGCTGCTGCTGCTGCTGGCGTGCCCTTCTTCTGGTCCTCGCCCTTTCCGATCGCTTCTCCACCACCGATCGTTCTCCTGCTCGTCCACCCGGTCGCCACTCGTTCCGCTCGCCTTCTCATCCTGCTCTCTGCATCCTTCGTCCTCCTCCTCCTACTCCTCTTTCTCTTCTTTCTCCTCCTCCAGCACTCTTCTCTGTCGTCGTTGTCCTCCACGCAGCGCCCAGCACTCGGCCGTTTGACAGAAGCCGATGCATTCCGCACGACATCACGACTGTCCCGGTGCGTCTCGTCTCCCCTTATTTATTGCCTCGCGATTACGAGAGACTGAGTGAGCCAACGAGAGAGAAAGAGAGTGAGAGGGAGAGAAAGAGAGAAAGAGAGAGAGATCGGCGGACACACGGATCGATGCCCGGGACACGGGACCGCGCGCGGATCCGACATTTGGCATGTGCGTATTCAAATCCGCTCCTCCTCGCCTAACTCTCACAATACGCATCGCTCCAGAATGCTGCCGCCTCTCTGCCTGGCTTCCCCTCAATACTCTCCCTTTCTCCTTCTAGCTCGAGCGCGGCGAGCACCCGCTGACGTTGATTGACTTAAAAATAATCGAAGAACAGGGCTGGCTCCTGTGCGCTTCGACCCGCCCGATCGCCGAGCGGGCGAACGCTAGTCGGAGCCGGGCCGGATCATCCGATAGTCATGATTATGCGCCATTTGTGGCCCTTAATTAGGTGGACCTCGTGAGAACGTAGCCCGGGCGGCGGGGACACCGCACCGAGATGAAAAAATTCCGATCGTAAGGCCATTACGTGAGTGGAATAAAGATCGTGCGTTTCCCTTGTTCCGGACTGCCCTTTCTTTCTTTCTCCCTCTCTCTTTTTCACTCTCGCTCTCTCTCTCTCGTTCTCTACGGCTGCTTTGCATGGTCTCCCGCGTCTAATTGTGAAATTGGAGAGAGCGAGGGTACGTATTTAATTATCCCGAGCGCTTTCCGCCCGCCATGATTTACTTGACCGTGTGCCTTCATCCTACCCCGCGCATCCCTTTGGTGGCCTTGCTCCTCCGAAGTTCCCTTCTTTTTCAGTCTAACTCGATAGACGTGCGCTTTAATTTAGTCGCAAGCACTTAGATCGAGCTGTTTGATAGGCGCTCTCCTCTGGCCTTTTAGTGCCAGGATACGATACAATCCCAGACAGAAGGGTTTTTCGCTCGGGGATATCTCACATCGTCCACGCTTTGACTTCCTCAATGTACCGTATTAGATTAGCGAAGAGCCTAATTATTAAGGCTGTTATACTCGGTATCTGTAATCCGTGTCAGTTTACGTATAATATTCGTCTGGATTGAAGTGTGTTAGTTCGATGGAATAAATGATTACATTTCATAATGAGAAGTACTGCAATACATTAACTATATCCTGTGTAGGAAATGGTTAGTACTTGTCACGGTCAGCATAGTCGAAATAGTCAAAGCAAACTAGTCAACGCAATGTGGTAAAGGATCGTGTAGAAATACAGTCAGTTTGGTGGACCGTCAATACTATCGATAGTTGTGGCTACTCGATTCCCCGGGCTAAATTTCAGGATTTGTGGGAAGTCGGGGCTCACAGAATCGCGGCGATAACTGATTGCGGCCTGAACTGAGAAAGAAGTACGATGCGAGAAAGAGAGAGGCAGAGAGAGAGAGACAGACAGAGGGTTCTCAGTTTTGTGCAAAAGTTGACGGTATTGTGCAACTACTGGGAGCCTGTTTCCGAGCCACTCTCGGTCGGTCCAGACAGAGAAAGAGCGAGAGAGAGGCTGCGGAGAGGGTGCGAGATTTTAACGGGTGGGAGGGCCCGACGTGTATCGTTCATTCATTAAAGTTTACCTTCCAGCCGCCGCATCCGGATTTGATTAATTACCCAGAAGTGTAAGTTGCTGCCGTGCAAACTCCGGCGAGCAGTGGCGGAGGCGGCAGCGGCAGACAGACGCCTCTCCACAAGCCACCCGCTTACGTTCGATCCGTAAAATGGAAGTTGAACTTAATTTTCGTGCAGTAGTTACCAGTGTTCCAAGCTCCAGGCTTTGCTAATGGCAGCCACCCTATGCGAAAAGCACATTGTTTCGCACAAAAAAAACAAATCGCCTGATATGTTGCCAGAGAATTTTTGGTGGACTTTTGCCTTCGCTTGGAAATAATCTCTGAGAGAAATAGTCTCCGGGATATTTTCGGAATTTGTAATTCTCCGAATAATTGATAATTAAAACAATCATATAATTAATATCCGTTTGTAAATTAAGCGTACTTTTCATCATCATGTTTTACAGGCTTTCAACTAATTAATATTCTTTAATTGACTGTCAATTGTTTCGCTCGCGAATCAGTGTATCCTCGAATAAGAAAGAAAGTGATTGGGAGAGAGGGAAAATTGCAATGGAGTGGATAGCAGTGAAAAGTCCACGCAACCAAAATAACGCCTCATTTACCGGATCAAAGTGAAAGTGAACACCAGCCCTCTTTCACTTCCATTTCGTCCTTTCTTTCAGTCTTCATTAACATCCTTCACCGGCACAACCAGTCAGGATAAGCCTTTGGTAACACTGTATTTTCTCACCCGGCGATTTTTCCCCACACTAATTCTGTTATCGGGATCGTCGATCCTTCCGGTGGCAGGCAGAGAGAAAGTGAGAGGTCGCAGCCAGGCTTTACTTACGACGCGACGACTGCCAGGAGGGAAGAGGAGGGGACTCGACGAACGCTGGGATTGATAATTCAATTAGACAGCTCACACAGTTGATTTAACTGTCGGGGCCTTCCTGTAGTACAGCTCTAGCATTGGGATTCACAATTCAATTAGAAGTTAAACGCTGCTAGGCTCTGCACAAGGTATCGGAGTTACTCACCCCTCCTCGCCCTCTGTGCAACTCTACTGTATACCAAACTCCCTTTCACCGCCAATTCCTCCCTTTCTTCACTCATCCTCTTTCCCTGTATCTGTAAAGAGAAAAGATGTTTGAAAAAAAGGTTATTCTAAGAATTCACTTGGGGATTTTGATATATTTTTCAGTAAAATCAGACACTATTTTTGTGATGCTCTGTCGTCCTATTCTCTCTTTGCCATCTTGTGTTCATCTGGGCTCCTATTTTATCTTTGAGCTCTACATTGATCCTTTGGACGCTGCCGTCCCTTTTCATCTCACAGGAGCCTTTAGCCATCCTCCGGAGGGTGACCCGATCTCATAATCTCGTTGTGTCTGTCTTGGTGTTCGCCACCCTAATAAACTATGCGACCTGAATGAGCAATGAGGGCCGGCCTTACTCCTTGAGTTTGCCAGACTAACTCTTTAATAATCATTCGTCATTCTGATCGCATCCTTCACTCTACTGATCCACTCCAACCCTCTCCGAAGAGCTTCCACTTCGACTTGAGATCAGCTTCCATAGCCATTTCACGAAACTTCTGACTTGACAGTATTATAATTAAGAAACTATCATTCTTCTCGTAATATTTCATAGACTAGTGCTCGTTATAATCGTTTAACCTTTACTCTTTCTTTGTCCATTAGGAGACTCTGAACAAAAGAAATTCCTACCACCCCTTCCACAATACCAACCCTAAGAATCAGTTTAGGAATCCAAGTATCTAATGCTGTAAGTACCGATCATAAACGTTCTATGCGAAATATCATTCAGTACAGTGTTATCCATGCTCGAAGAAGATGCTAATCGATTCTTTCTCACGCTGAAAATGCTATCGTTTCGGGAGAAGCTCTTTTCGCAGCGACCTAATTACAAGGCGAGCGAAGTGGTGGATGCTGCTGGCATTCACGGTCTCGAGTGAACATATTTCGAAGGCCAAAACTACCGGTAATTAAAGTGCTACCACCGACATAATGCTGGCAATACGTTCGCATGCGCCCGCCTGCGATTTTTATACTCGGTTATATAACCTGATTTTATTACGAACGCCGGAGAGCCATTCGCATTGTGGCGGTGGTATTACCGTATTATTTAGAAACCGGCCGCGAAGGGTGAAGAGGGGCACAGAGGGTACGAGAGGCGCATAATAAAATTCATTTACCCGAATGCTCTGTGATAATGAGTTCGTTAAAACTGTGGTGTCCCCTCGAGTTCGTTAATTATTCTGTTACAATGGCCGCACAGTTACATCAGTTAATGATAAATAAACGAGCGATATCATCACGCAGTTTGGAAGCGAATTACATATAAATGGATATCACATTTTACTAGATATTAGTGTGAAGTCTACCGAATTTAGTTCTTCAATGGTGTCATATCTATCGTCTAATTGAAACAATCACGTTTCATTCTTACCAAGAAACCAGACTATCAATACTTGATTTAATGACACTACAGTAAACAAATCGGTACCAAAAAATTCGTCTCGTGACATCTCGCAGAGGC
This sequence comes from Ectemnius cavifrons, assembly GCA_964023945.1. Classification (NCBI taxonomy): domain Eukaryota; kingdom Metazoa; phylum Arthropoda; class Insecta; order Hymenoptera; family Crabronidae; genus Ectemnius; species Ectemnius cavifrons. The sequence goes on along the minus strand of OZ030385.1, from coordinate 5,990,702 downwards.
TTGTGTTCATAAGAACGGGTGAGGTCATAACGGAAGTCATGCCAAGTGGTGCGACGGGGGGAGTGGTGCGAACGGGGTATCGGAATGAACAGGCAGCATACCAACGAAGCCAAAGTGGAAAGCGTCCGGCGCACGGTCGGAGACGATGCTTGTAAATCACAAGCGGGGTATTCGTGTAGTAGAGGGATGGTGCTCGCTGCCGATGATGCAAGTAGAAAAATATTGACGGCCGGCACGTCGCTCGCTCCCGAGACAAATCTGTTTCGCCGATGGCCGTCCATCAGCGGGCCATCGCTGGTATATCAGCGATGCGTGGATACGCCGCGTGCATATCGGGGGTGCATTGCAATCGTGGAAAGAGCGGAGAGTAGTGCCATCACCCTCTCCGCCCCTCCAGCTGGTTTTACGGGGACCGACGCGTCGCGACACTCGACGAGGCGCCGCACCGGCCCGATTTACCTTGCCCGAGAAAAAAGAATGCATCCCATCGATTTCACGCCTGAATGTCGGTATCGGCGCCCATTGTCAGTGGGAAGTGCGTGGATCTCGTAACGCGCGAGTTATGGCAATGACAGTAAACACGAAGCTCGCTTGGACAGTTCGGGATACTTGCCAGGATCGGTATTGAGTTGAACAGAAGCAGTTATTGTATAATAGTAAATAATAAGATGTGTTTCGTCGCCAGTAATTCATTTTGTTAGTGGGAGACTTGTATGGGCATCTCATTTCGCAATGGGGAGAAATTCATTTTGTTAATTGGCGAGAAGTATATTTTTATGAAACTGAAAAGTCTGAAGTAGATAATATCGAGTTACTGGAATTGGAAATAGTAAAGTCGTCTATTGTGTAACTACATGAAGCTGACTTCGAAATTTGGCAAACAATTTCGAGTAGCAGGGCAATTAGTCGTGAATATTGATAAAGTAGTCATCGAGTGATTGCATCTTTTATTAAAGCGCGTTTCCACGGGACGCGTCACGGGCAATCAGAAAGGCAGAGAGACGAAGCGTTGGAAAAAGGAAGAATGATGTCCGGTGATCTCGTCGACAGGTGGAGCGATGGCAAATCACGTAGCGCTTGAGCTATGATGACAAAGTAGAGACGAAGTCCGATAACGGGTGCACACGAGCTATTGCCCGGCATTTGATTCTATCGATACATACGAGCTTTTTTCTAAACGCGCGTCTCCTATCGAAACATTGAAATGCAGTTTTTTGCCGAGTTGTTGCCCGTCGACACGAACATTCGCATATTATTTCTGTCGAGGATTCTGTAGAATACATACGTCGTGACGTCGCAATTTGTTTTATCCTTTATCGGAATGCTAAAAGTCAGTATTGCGTTCCATTTACAGAACAATTTTTTGCAGGCACACTTACTATTTATCATTGCAACCATTATGAGGATTAGATTTATTCACTTTTCTTTAACAAACAACAAAGAAGGTTAATTACCATAAAGATAAAGGGGACAGTTGACCGAAATTGATGGACCGGATTTCCTTTCGAAATTGATACCAATAATCGAGGCGCCCTCATCTTATTAGTTGGAGGGATCTGAAAATGCAATGATCGGCAGCGCTCGCCCAGTAGTACGCGGTCGACCGCGGAAGATATATGAACACATTTTTGGTAATAAGCAATCGATGCAGAAAGGCGTGCGTCATTAATATCAATCGGGGCGCACAATAAATAACCGCCCGGAAATAAGCGGTACGGTGAAGTGTCGGTAAGTGAAGCCGCGACTTAATATTTATGAGGCTCTTAATGACGGTGTAAATATTTTTCTCACTCCGACTGGAAATAAAAATGCTGTGAACCTAAAAAAAAGATCATGTGTTTCGAACACCGACTTGTCAAAACAGCACTTGACTTAGACTACCACAATCAGAACTTAAAGTATCCAGATTAATAATTTTCTCTCGCCACAGGTACCAGTCTTTTCATAGCCTCGAGACCGCAAACACTTAAGACAAGCGTGCGAATAAGAGTGCTTTTACGTGTCGATAAATCAAAATGTGCGTTCTAAATTTCGTTGTCCGGTAAGAAGCCGGGAAGGAATTCCACGGGCGACAGCCTCTCCGCCTCTTTTGTTGGGTCCGGATTCAGCAATTTCTTTTGTTGAGCCCCTCGTAAAGCAGGGCGTAAATTTTCGACGTTTAGGGGAGAGCGAACAATCGATTATTACTTTGTGAGTACACGCGAACACGTAGCCGGAGCGTGCGGACGGGCGTGTGGACGATTTAAAGTTGGAAGGTGGCCCGTTGCCGAGCGGTGGCCTTTTAAGAAGCCATAACTCTCCTGGCGCGGTCCCTTAATTCGTGAATAGATATTTTCTCTGGGTGCCACCGTCGCTTGGACCCCCGTGGCATTAACGGACAAGCGTGAATCCGGCGGCATCGTGAAATAACTTATCGCGATCACATGCCTGTTTGCAATCCTCTCCCTCTCGCTCTTCCTCTGTCTTTCCCTCTCCTTGTACGCCGAATGCCATGCTTCTCCTTACTCCCTTCTCTGGGGTTACTGCTTTCTTCGAATTACGGCAAGTTCGTTTGTCGGGCCACATTTCATCCGGACAGCCATTCAAAGCGTTGAAATTGCACGCAAATATTTTCATCGTCCTTTCTCGAACAATTAAGTAACAAATGAATTTTAATAGCACAAACGCGATTTTATTCCTCAAGGGATAAATATGAATACATCGATTAGAGTTCGCAATAGTGATTTATACTGGAATTCTGATAGATTCGTACTTCTATACATTCTTTCCAAACAACATACTTTTCATTCTCGAACACCAAACCTGGAATATCAATGCAGTCATTGCATCGTTCAGAAGCCTCGGTGCTCTGATTTTCAGCAATCAATTATTTCCACGTAAACACGCATCGAGCGAACTCTTGATCGGTTGTCTGTCTCTTTTTTCCCCTATGGCGGCGCTCTCCGCGTGTGTAATTATTTGCCGCGGAAGACGAATTCCTCCCGCCAGCCGAGCAGTCTCCCGCAAGAGGGGGTAAGGAGTGTGGTTAATGAACCCCGATCCTCGAAGCATTTACGGTCGAAAATCGTGGTGCCCGCGTTGTTCCCGGAGTTAGACGAGGGGCGATTGGAAAAAGCGTAGATCACGAAAGGGAGAAGTAAGAGGCTCGTCGTCCGTGAAGAGGGACTGACAGAGAAGGAAGCGGAGTGGCGGGCCGCGAGGGAACAGGTTCGACTTACAGATTCTGAGAGGACCGCGTGATTCGACTTGGAGTGGCGAGTGTCGGCAAGGCCCAATCCGGCGAAACCGGGTGCCGCCGGTGCACTGAGCCAGCCGGGGCCCCCTTTATAATGAAGCGATAGAATGCGAAAAATCCGCTAGCTCGACAAGCGGACGCGCGTTCGAGCTTTTCGGGCGCATTGTAAAAAGGCCGAGGTGGGCCCTCCTCACTCGCTCGGGCCCGCTCGGGCCCCACGATTCCTCCCCGTAAGGTGGGACGCTGACGACGAGATGCTCCAGAAGGAGAGTGCGCGCTCGGAGTGAGAGGGTGAGAGAAGGGAGGGAAAGGACGAATGAGTCCCAAAGATTGGAGGGCCCTTTGAAGGCAGAGCAGGATGAAGTATAGCGCGGCCAAGAAGGACCAGGGCCAGGGGTACCGAGAGTGTGGCGGGGAGGCATTCATAGAAGACGATTTGCGGCCCCGGAGTTCTGAATCTTTGCTGTACACCTTTTTACCCTCTCCCCTCGACGGGCAGCAGGCCGCGGCGACGGGGGTAAACGCGCACTGGCCCGTGGAGAGTGACGGAGAGAAAGAGATTACCGGGGAAAGGTGGTAGGAGCGCCAGGTGAGGGGAGATGGAAGGGCCGGGGGGTGTTATTAGCGAGTCGACCCTGGCGGCTGCCACGAAGGACCACACACATCGTCGCGCAACCGCTAGAGAGAAACGGCGAGAGCGAGGCCCACCGACAGAAAGGACCCAGGAAAAAGATCGTGAAAGGGAGTCCTGGGACTGAGGAGAGTCTGCGAGTATAGTATAGTATCGTCGGAGAGACAGAGAGAAGGAATCTTCTTTACTCGACCGCCAGGACGAGCGTCCTCCTGGGCCCAACTGGGCCCACTCGCCCTTCCGCTCTCTGTTGCTCCTTTGCCTACGAGTGTTCTCGGTCGCCTCTGGACCACTTGCACGCTGCGAACGCGAGGCGCGGCGGCTGGCTACCATTATGCACTCTCTTCACGGACGCCCGTTACGTTTTATGTCTTTATCCCCGCGCCAGTGTCGATTGAGATGAAAGTGCCGACGACACGGACTCGCCTATGAGTGCGCTCGTGGCCTGTCTGGCTTGAGCTCGACTACCCACGGCTACCTTGGAGCGGCAGCCGATCCGTATTCTGGAAGGCCACTCTGTAATTGCGGGAAAAATGGCCGTGCGGCCCCCGTAATGGAATGCCTCGGACACGCCCAATGTGTTTTAAGGCGCCGAATTAAAATTATGAGACTTCTCGTCGGCCACCGGAACACGCGATCACCTTGCGGAGACACGATACAGGTAGCACGAGTTGACGGGAACTCGCACAGAGAAGTGTCAGTGCAAGAATAAAGCAACTACATACATGTCTTTTCCAGGAAAACATCTTTATTAAGCTGCCCGTAGAACTCTCTTAATCTTCAAATTCGATGATTATAGTAGGAATGCTGAGTGAACATCCGGCAAAAGTCGTTAGTCCACTTTGGCAATAGTGATTGAACTTTTCTTAAGTGCGCCCGCATGATGCCGGTGTATGTTTCTCGTGCCATTATCGGGGATTAACGTCATCCGACGAGGCTCGAGCCTCTGTTTAATTGCACTTGGGCACCGAGAAATGTCTCAAGAAAGGGGGAGCAGGCGTGCCTTTATCATTCCGTCGCGATGCGGCATCAGTCAAAGCTGAAAGAACCCTCAATTTTGAATATAGCTTTCTTAGGATTGCTGAGGAAACCTAGAATCATACAGACTCGGTAAACTCCAACATCCTGTTGATTATCGTAGACACTCCTTTATGTCTTCATCGCAATGCACTGCTTTCGTGTAATACCTCTATGATTTCAACTAATGTAACGTGTAAATTAATTTATTCAGTCATTCTTTATTTTGTCTGACGTGAGAGCGCTTTCAGGGATATGTGTTCTTATTCCAGGTATATGTGTTCTGGTCAAATAGCCGGTTTGCTTCCTGCCTTCTATCGTAATTACAGTATTCCGACCATTGTCTTAATTAGGCTATTCTTATAATAGTGCTAGGTATCAAAGTCCGACATGACGGACGCGTTAATCCCAAGAGTGTCGAGGAAGGGGGAGGGGGAGGGGGATGAGGTGAGAGGGCGAGGGGTGCAATCTAAGGTGGCTGCGTAGGTACGAGCTGGCGCGTATCGTATTTCTCGCTACCCAGGGGGTGCCGGGGCCCTTTAATTCCGCGTGTAAGACATTGTCCGCTTTAATTACCCAGTGCGGGCCCGCGCTCGTCGTCGATGGTGGCCAGCCTGCCGGCCGGTGCAGGAAGGGGCGGCGGGAATAACCGAGTGCTGAATTGGTACTCTCTGGCGTCGCCATTCCTTCCCCTGCCCTCTCAAGCCCGCCACCATGCCATGCACACACGATTCCTCTGCGCCCGTCACTCTTCTTCCTTTGCCTGTTCGCCTCGCTATGCGGACGAGATAATATTTGCGGCTTGTGAGCTGTATCGTCTCGCTTCATTCTGCTTTGCCCTTCCTTATTTCATTCGTCAGACTTTCCTCGCTCTGTTATGCCTCACAGTATTTATTTATAGTTTTTATTAACCCTTGCTATTAGATTTCTTTCTTTTGTTTCTCATCTTTTTGCAAATTTACAAAATAGTTTCAATTGAAAAAGAATAGAGACTCGGGTGATAGTCTCGCGTAATACCTTGTACGCTTGGTCGATTAAATCTAAGTTGTGCGAAAGAAGAGTTGGCGAGTTATTCGGAGGTTCCCTTTTTCAAGCGTTCCATCTGCGCGGTTCGTGGTGGCTCTAGCACCGAGGGGAGGAACAAATTACTTAGTAATACACTTCAGCGAAAATTTCGCGCCACCTGCGGTTTTGCGGTGTGTGTCCTGGACCGCGTGCCTCCGCACAAACGAATCTCCTGCGGTCTGTCTCGCCAGCCGGTTCTCCTCGATAGGACGCGCCGCGTCTCGCTCCGTATATATGTATTGTATGTCTGTGCGCTTGTATGTAGCTATGTAGAGATGCGTTTCGTCGGGACGCGTATTTTTCACTGTAATCGCCGAATTCCTTGCCGGCAATTAGAGCTGCGTCCACCTGGATAAGCTTCCAGGGTAAACAAGCGCGTAAGGAATTCGTATTTAGCGAACGATTATCTATATCTCTGAATCAGGATTCTACTTAACGCAATTGTGTCATTTGCTAAATTCTAGTTACCTCATAAGATTTGCCCTAACACTTAACCTCGAAGAAAGGATTAGCTAATCTTCAAATATCAGAATAAGTTAAACATAACAAATCAACATTCTTTTCTCTCCAATCAACTAAAAATTCTCATCCGCACAGTACACAGAGCTCGGCGAATTAGCTCGGCTTTCCCAGAAGCATTTCTGTGGTTGGCGTGTGAACGAAACCACCGAGATTCGGCAGTGTGCGATCGTTGGGCAGGAGGGGTGGGGGTGAGGGGATTGCAGGAAGTTGGGAGTTCGGCGGGGTCACGTGTGTGACAGATACGAGATGTAAGCACACCTCTGTACGGTCGAGAGACAGAAAGGGGCCTCTGGAAAGAGAGAGATGATGAGGAGGAGGAAAGAGAAGAGGGAGATAGGTGGTCAGAGGAGGCCACAGAGAGAGCCCGGCGGTGGTCTGCCAATGGGCCCGTAATATTTCACAATTAGCCGTGATGCCCGTACACCTTTGGATATGCGGGACTACATACTCGCACGCGCGCCCCTTTTGCTCCGCACGCATGCATGCATGGCCTCCACCTCCATTTCGTACGTAGAGTGGACGAGGCCGGTCGGCAGAAGCGCGTTCTACAGCCGAGTGTATGTACTGTCCGCGTCCTCGCGCCTCCCACCCCTCCGTCATGCTACGCCGGCATGTTGTGCCTACACATTCACGATTAAATGCCGTATTAACTTCGAGGCGCTTCATATTTTAGGCACATCCACCGCACGCACAATGTGCGCGCCAAAAGGGTTGAGCAACGTCCGATGGCCCCTTTGCGGTCCCCATGCGAGGACCGAAAAGGGCATCGATGAGTCTTCTTAAATACCTAGAAATCAATTCTTAGTTGAGATAGATGGAGATTCTTGGGAGATGTTTTGTAATACGATGTTAGTATTTAAAGTGTGGATTTTTTTCAAGAATATTTAATCTAGTTCTGTCTATGTCCAAAATGTCGAACACATATTTCTGCGAGGGTACAAAAAGAAAGGGTATAAAAAGTCGTGATGGAGTTGACGTTCGGCGTCATGGAATGAGGTCGGAGGGGAAATCAAAGGAGACGTACGAGAAGAGCTTTAGGAAGAGTATGCAGGGAAGTTAAAGGGGTTGGAGAAGATAGGTGGTGGAGCTGACGTCGGAGGGCATCGTCAAGTGATTTACGCGCACGAATGTGGCGTAGGGGTACGATAATTAAGCGAGGAGCTCTCGGGGCCCTCTCGCCAGCTTTCCCTCCTCTCACCACTACGAGCGGCGTGGGCGGTCTCATGGGGCCCCGTCCAAATTTGACACGCGTATCATAACCCTTCCGATTTAGTCCCTCGCTCGCTCGGTACGTGCGCACGCAAAGCAACGGGCCCACATCCATGGATTCCAACGCCCAGAGCTACGGGGATCACACCGGAGCCGACCTGGATGGCGGGGAACGCGCGCGCACCCGACTTCGCGCCGATGCCGCATTATTAAGTTATACGCGCGCGCGATCTCTCTCACCCACGCAATCTTCCTGGGAATTCCTGGCGCGTTGCACTCAGGGAAGACGCCCTCTCCGAGATTTCGATTTTAGAGTTTGCATGGGGAAGATGATCGTTTTGAATATGGCGAATTTCATGGTTCGCCCTTTAGCCTTTTTGACGGTGAATGTTAAATTGTAGACTCGTTTAGTATTTTTTCAAATGCACGGTTAATAATTTTATAGACTGCTATACAAAAGCATTGTGTGGGTGAATGGCAAGCGCAGTTCGATTAGAAATCAGGACACGCGTCTACCATAATTGATCGTCCTTTACGGCCCGCTGCTTTACGAGAGCGGCGTCGATCAGTTGGCAGGAATATGCAATGCGAACTGCGATGTGACATAACATCGAATCGCTTGCTCAATGATTCAGTGGCATCATCCGTTCGAATGAATGACACGCTTCCCCATCAGTATCGCGAAAACTCGGCTTCACCTGATACGCATTCATACTGTGCTATCGTTTGCATTGCAGATATTAGTTAGCGTTCTAGTCCAGAATAGTTGATGTTGATAGGATTCAATAGAAATTGCAGTATTACATGATTCATTATCTATTCTTTATTACCTTGGAAAACAAGAATAGCGTACTTGCGAATAATCCATGTCAAGCTAATTTTAGAAGAACTATTTCTCTTTTAGAAAATCAGGGCAGTCTATCCTCTTAAAATCTCTATCAAGTGCTTTCGTGGGAGCCAATTCCTTCCCGTAGAATGCCATGGCTCTAGGAAAAAGGGCGAAAGGGCAAGGGTGGGAGTTAGGGGGAGGATCTCAAACGAACTCCAACGTAGTCATTCACGGGGTGGTCCACTGTATCTACGCGGCCGTTTTTGCAAGCGGCGACTACCAGGGCACTGAGGAGGATGAGAAGGAGGATGAAGGCAGCCGGGGGGTAGCGGGGAGCGTCGATACACGGGCTAGGAATTCGCGAAATTCGAATGCAACTGGCAAATTGCCGGGCGGGAATCCGACGATGGAATTCCATTGAACGAAATGCCATCACCGTGTTCTTACCTGGACGCGAAGGAATGGAGCACCGGGGATCCGATTTCGGATGGCTGACTCGGCCCGGTGCTGCACTCCCGGAGACCTCTCAGCGCTCGAACTCGCAGTTAGAAGTGAAAAGCAAGAAGGAGAGCAAAATCACATGGGAGAGAAAGAGAGAGAAAGATAGAGGAGGAAGAGAGAAAGGTAGACACACTCGACGAATCCCATGGCGATCATACGTGACACCCATCGAGATTTCGAGCAGGACTTTCGCGTCAACCTGTCGAATCGCGTTGTTCTTCTTCCGCCACTATAGTAGTGTATGGGATACCACCACCTTCTCCTTCAACTTCACCTCCTCTTCAGCCTCCTCGTCCTCCCACAGTTGCGACTGCAATCTCGTTTGTCTCGCTGAGAGCCGGCGGCTGCCTACTACCACCAGCGCGCACCCAGGCAAAGGGCGATAATTAAACAACTCGTTAAAGTTGAAACTGCTTGTTAGGGCGAGCGCGCGATACTCGGTCGCTCTTTAGGTGTAGCCTGGCCGGGATGGGAGATTCTGCCGCCTGTAAATGCTCGCACTACCAGCGCTAATGCGCAGTCTTCCGACGACTCTGCCGAGCTTCTTCCTATCGTACTTGCCATTGTGCTGCCGGCGATGGTAGCCGCCTCGCACCACCCTAAAATAGTCAGCGAGCATTTTGATACACTAGTTGCGCAGATTTTCTGAATAACTTTTGTCTAAGTGCCACTGCCATTTGGCTGCTTTGGATTGAGGATAATTAGGATCGTTAAGAGTTGTTAGTACGTATCGGTGTGTCCAATTAATTATCGCACCTTTGGAATTAATCATTTGATTCAGGTAGAAAATAGTGTTGTCAACTAGGTGTTCATGAACTGGAAGATTATTAAATTAATAGTTAAATTCAGTCATTACGATTTCAGTCACGGTAATATCTTTATTCCCAAAAGCGCCGAGATATTCAAGTACGCTACACTGCCACTTCACTAAATCCTCCGTCTTCATCATCCTTCCTTAAGCATTCTCGAGTATCTTGTCTACGAATTAGAGGCTCGTAAGGACTTCTCGGAGTCAAAGTAGGCTCAGGCAGAAGGACACTCGAGTCGTACGCGCAATACCCGACTGGCAATAAGACAAATAAAGTAGTCGATGGGGGCTGGTCTGCTGAAGATGATGTTGTCGGAAGAATGAATGCTGGCTAGCTCGCGACTTATTGTTCGCCGGGGGAGGAACCGGTCGGTAACGAACTTCGAATGCTCTTACGAGTTCTTAGCACTCCACTTTTGCTACTTAGTCTCTTCCTTCCTTTGATCTCGTGACTCCAGAAAAATAATGATAACAAACTAACGACGACAATTTGTCTCCACCGAACGTCAATAATTAGAGTGGGAATGTTAGCTAAATATTCAATATTTCGGACATAAGCTTCATGTTTAAATCTCCAATGAATATTAATATTTGCATAAACGTCCGCTGATACAGGATCTTCCATTGCTCGAGAAGCCTATTATTAACAGGAGATCAAATTAATTAACTCGTTACCTGGAAATTATTTCGCCAGGTCATCTAGGCTAGTTTGTATAGAGAGAAGGAGAGAAGGTGGAAGGGGAAAAGGATTCTCTTTCAGCTCGTTGGAGTTTTCCAATAGTTGGGCGACTGCGGTTACCGACTTATCTCGCTTCTTCGGGTGCCGAATCTCACTTTACTCACGAAGATTGGCCGCAGTCCGGTCGGCTGTCGTACCCGCAAAGCAACTCGCCGGAATCCGCTTGTCGAGGGCGGTTTTACGATGCAGAAACTCAGATAAGATAGAGTCCAGTCCTCCGCGGTATTAGCCATAAAGCAGAGCACACCCGAAAACTTCTTATGGTGCAGCAATTTGTATCTTACGTACGCTGTTAATAGAGCAAGTAGCTCTAGTCCACTTTTCACGCTGATGAGATCTAGTAACTATGACTTTAATACTGATAATAAGGTTCCTTAAAAATTCTCGTATAAACTATTATTTTCCAAATACAAGTTGACAATATTTATACTATATATTTATATGCTTCCTTCGCAATACTTACAACTACAGATTATTGAACGAAATAGTTTACAGTTACTAGTTCTTAAAGTTCAATATTTAAGTTTGTTATGAATTAAGTTGGATGAATGAGTCGGCCGCCCCAATAATTCTCAAGTAAAATGCGGGCTCTGATTCCGCGAGCCGCTGAGTAATACCACCAAGGAGGCTTTAGGCTTTAGAGCCTGTAATTTGGCTAGTTGGCGAATATTAAGAGTGAACTTTCGCACCGTAGACGATCCTTAGCGGTTCTCACGGTTGTTCCTTTGGTTTCAAGCATTCGACACTTCCCTCTTGCCTGTAGAGAGGGTGTCGAAAGGTGGCTGGATGCACGAGAAAGAGAGAGAGAGAGAGAGAGGGTGAGAGGGAAACTTGCCCGCATTGCTCGGCGCGCGCTTTAAGCAGCGAGAGAGCGGCTTTTAGAACAATAGCACTTCGGACCGCGAGTGCGTTCCCTATTCTTCTGACCAACAGGATATTATGCACACTTGCTGCCAGGAGAGAGCGAAAGCCATGGGGAAAGGGAGAAGAACCCAGTCCTTCCGCAGGGAGACCGGGTGCCGTAAAATGGCGGGGAAAAAAGCACCTGGTTCCTTACGCATTTTAGAAAAGATTTCGCTTTCGTCTTGAATGACACAACTTAAGTATGAGTTGGACAAAAATGCAGAGGCCAAGTGCACAGGGTTACATGATGGATGTACGCGAAACATGAGTAGTCCTATTATTCGATGGTGTGGGGATTTACAAAGGCGATGTTCGGGGTCCCGAATAAATACAGTTCGTTATTCTTACAGACAGTTTCTCTCAGCCGTGTCGAAGAAAAACTTGCAAAAGTCTTTCCGGCGTACTTTTTCCGCTTCTCACTCCCCGGCGCGTGATCAGCTGCTGCTTTCGAAGTGGGCTGGCGAGTGTTTGAGTTAACCGGTACTGGGTCCTGCTAAAAGTATTAAGATATAAGGCAAATGTTTGTCTTGAGCAGCCGATTTACTTGTCCGGGTACTCCTTTTTCTTTGGAGAGAAATAAGGAAGGAAAGAGGAAGAAAGTAAGATCAGTGTTAGTGGATAAATTGCTATTAATGAAGTAATAGAGCTTTAATTGTTCGGTCATTTTAATCGGGATGAATAATTGCCTTGGGTAGGAGTGGCCGATAAGTTTATCCCATTTGGTGCATATTGGCCGCAGCATCTGTCACATAATTCCTCGCTCGGAGACGATAAATCGACTGTGTTAACTCTCTCGGCATTTCGAGTTCACTGAAAAGTGAGCGGAGTCCATTAATTCGTCGCGCAATCGCCGAGACAACGGGCGTAATGGCATTGCGATCTTACTCGGCCGCGGGAATTTATTTATCACAATCGGCGCGCAAGCGACGCTGCGTTTGAAGTGGTGCCGACATTCGGCATTGCCCGAAGTGCGCAGGTGGAGATACACACCAAGCAACTCCCACTCGACGCGAGACTTTCTAAATTCCTTTGATGATATGCCGAGGTGCATGTGCAACGCACGAGTAAATGCAAGCTAGGACGTCAGGTTTCGATCGGTTCGATCAGAAAAGTACAATTCAATAAATCTAATTCCAAATTATAATCATCGTCGAAGTGTTAGTTCTTTTTATTGGAATTCGAGTTTTAGTGTGAAATCAAGTTCACTATCGCCGAGTGTATCGCGTCATTAGGCTCGCACCTTTGCAGCACAAAAGCGGCAGATCATTATTGCGTACTTTTTAATTAACACGCTCCGGTCCGGTACATCTCCAGATGAAGCTCCCGTCGCCGGAACTCGGCCCGATATTTTAATGAACTATTTTTAGCGGCCGCTTGCTGCGAGCGCTAATTAAGATTGATGGCGAGTTCGAATGCGTAATTGCGCGAGTTGGAGTCTTTTTGCCGGGCGCATTTCATCAATCAAGCATTTTTTTAAAGGTGCTGCCCGGTGGCACGCATTCCGGCCAAGCTTCACGCATCTGTTGGAGCACTTACCAAGTCGCGCGAAGACTTCAATGATAGTTAATGTTAGTCTCGATCACTTGTCGAAAGTCAACTACTATTAACCTTTCTTCTAACAAAACTTATGACTGCGCATACAAAATTAGTATAATTTAATTACAATCGAGAAAAATGACTATATAAATTTACTCCCAAGAGAGTCAACAATTCAATTAACAATTCTCTCATCAAGGAATTAATTCATCTATAATACGAAACAAAAAGATGCGCATCACGCCGGCCAATTGTTGCGTAGGCGACGCGTCCTCCCAAGTTCAAACGAAGCTGCTCGCACTGTAAATCAAGGTGCGCGCGCCTCAGGAAAGGATGCGCTCGGGATTCCTGATCAGGCTCTACTTGTCAGCGATATTAACGGGGCAGCAGTCTGTGCGCTAGCGCGCGCAGGACTGCATTGTGCTCGTCTAGGATCGCTCGCAGGCCTCTCTCTTTAAGTACATCGTCGGCGCAGCCGATAAATTAACATTGTCCGGCCTGCCAAGATAAGGAAAGACAGCGCGGCGGACGCACAGGACAATCCTTGCGCGCGCGTCCACTTACACACACACACACACACACGCACACGAACGCGTAGACAGAAAGCCACCGCTTCTCCCGTTCCGCACCTGTTACCTTTTTCAGCGATGCCACGAGGAAAGCAAGTGTGTGCTCTGCTTACGGCTCGCTGGAAAAGCTGCTCGCTTGGACGCATTGTCCTCTGGATAGAAAGAAGACGAGCTCTCTCTGTCTCTCGGAAAGGGAGCCAAGCCGACAGAGAGGAAACAATTGCGCATGAGGAAGAACTTTGCTCGCATTATTAAATCAATTATTCTCGCGCCAACTGCCACCGTGATTAGAACGTTCTCTTCCGACTCATGCGCCTGTCGGAAGTGTAACACTCGTTCAGTTGAAGGAACAAGAGACTTCTAGCACTGTTGGATTCTTGACTGTTTACACTTCGTAATTATATTATTAAGATCGTCTATTGAACTTTGTATTAATCGTGTTTCTTATTCGTTTTACGGAATATATCGATTTCCATTTTCAAAAATCCCATTGACCAGGTAATTTGAGTTAAGGGTGGGGCAGGTAGAAATCCTTAGCAGTATAAAAGAGTCTCAAACTTGAAAACCTGGTGAGTTTAAAGGTAACAGTGTAGTGAGCAAGTACGGGAACGCGGTCGGTGGATTGGAGACAGTGGCGGGTCAGAGACCCTTCATAAACTCAAGTCACAGGTAAACATTAGCTACGAGCTCGGGTTGGAAAATTGCACACCTGCTAGAGGTGAACAGTAAACATGCTTGTTCTTCCTTTACCATAGTGGATCGTAGATCGTGTATACCTGGCACGAAAATCATGATCAGTTTAGCGATAGTGGCAGGACGTTAACGTTGTTGTCAGCTAAATCAGAATGAAGCACATCAGCCTCGTACTATATACTTTACTAAGCCCTCGTAGTCGTTGGTATAGATTTTGTCGCGTTTTACAGCAACCTGATTAAACGCTTGTTTTATTTTATAACAGTCTTTATTTTCTTTTAAATAATAGATAAATGTTTATTTCTAAAATAGATTTGATTTATTTTGTAAAATAACTATGATCGTTTATGGCTTGTACTGGTAGAACTCGCGCCAAATAGTTAGCTATAACTATACAGCAAGAGACGCCGAGGTTACTTATCCCGACGTATAGCATTTTTCGTCTGTTATGAAACTTTCACCTCGATTTCCAAAAAAGTTGCAGCTTGCAGGTATAACTTATGAATTAAGCACAGTCTAATTTATTTTTCTGAAGGAGTTCAGAAGAAGATTCAGACCAGAAATGTCCATCACCATCGCCAGATGGCAAGTACGCAAATCAATGTCAGCTGTGCATATTTTTATGCCAGCAAAACGTAGTAATTATCGAGCAGTAGCTGCTTCGCGACACCTAATTATCCCAGTTAATCATTGCAGTTAATTACAGTTACAATTGCATTACTACAAATTTGTAATCCCCAGCTGAATGAGTTCGAGGCTGATTGCTTATCTTGACGAAGGTTTGTAAATCAAAATGGGACGTCGGTGTATATGGTCGAAAATTGATGGTTTCAGTCTGACCATATGTGTTTTCGTTAGCCAACGCTACTGCGAAGGTTTACTAGCCTTCCGAAAATGAAAATTTCATCGTTTACGCAGTCGAGTATCAATCTTGGCTGTTGCCAGGATTTCCGATCGATTCGATATTTTAGGCACAGGCATCAATAATCAGGCAATCCGATTGCCTGGGAAATTGGTTCTCGCCCCGAATTTTCATGTAATGTTGGTAGGCGTACATTTACATGCTCTTCTATCTAGCATATAAATCCTCGGACAGTTTTTATGTAATATTCATCCAGCCCAGAAAAAGAGAGGTCGTACGATTCTTTTTACTAAAAGACGAACGAAAAAGCATTGGAGCTTTTTTGGTTTCTCGCTTTGATTTCGCACCCCTGGCACTGGCGGCATTCGAGCCAGTGGAGAAAGCCTATTTGCCGATACGTCTGCCTGCATGTACAGAGAGTTCATCCAGAAAAAGGTCTTCTCTCGTGAGTCTTCCCCCGCGGCGGCCACCAGGCGTCGCTGCAGCGAGTGTCTGAGAAGAAAATGCGTTTTCCTTTGGAGCTTTTTACATCTGAATGAAGGTTGGAGACGTAGGAGCGAAGCGAGAAGGGCGCGTAGAAACTCACCTCGAATTTCTAGGCCTCGAAATGTATGGGCTTCACACAAACATACATATATGCGTACGCGATGCCAGCTCGCACCTACGCTCTCCACTTTTCGTACTTCCTTCGAGTTCTGTTATTCTTGCGTTCCTCTGCTAGTCTTTCGCCCCTTTCTCCCGAGAACCCTCCGGGCTTCTGACTTATTTATTTTCCTTCGGTTTCGACCCCCCTGATCGGGACGTGCCACCGCTTTGTCTCGTAGTTTTCTTTACTGACAATCGACTCTGACTTCTTCACCATGTCAGGTGTCTTTGAGGAACACTAGTTCATTTTTTTACAATAGAAATTCGGTTTAATTCGATCTCAAACTTTGCTAATCCTACTTTGTTTGCCAAGCGTTATTACACTTATTCGAATTGACCAAACTTGATTGTTTGCTTGTTGGTGCATGGATAGGGAAATTTGGAACTCGGTTTGCCTCTGGTATTAATCAGAAATCAGAGTTTGGTAGCTTCGTTACGAGTACACGCTCGTTCTTCTTCAACAGGACGGAGACGCACTGTGGTGATTTAATAAGGCTATATATTTCCCATTGATTCGTAAGTACATGGCGGAGCGAGTACGCCGCTACCATTAGGCGATTGATCACCGTGCAATTTGCAATCAATAAATCTGGCGGACGAGCGAAACCAGTGCGAACGATGTTGTGCACAGGCTGTAGATGGCGGTGGTGCCGGATTTCCTAAGTGGAAAACGGTTTGACAAATTTTTCCGCGCTTCTGCTATCGGGCATTCCCTCTTATTTACTGCCGCGACCTTCGGATACTCTTTGACACGTCGTTATGGCAAGACGAATACATCCGTTCTGCGCAAGTTGCCAATATCGAGTCAGTAGACGCATTAGTCCGATGAGTTACGAATCAGTTCGACGTGGTCGTTCTTCGATTCTATCAATGCGTGAGTTTAATTCTAGTTTTTCATTTTTATATTCACTCGATCATAATTATACGTTATCTTCGATTCGTTTAATAAACGATATTAATATCGTTTTATTTTCTGACATTTCCTTATATTTATTATAAAAACGCCAATCCATCGCTTTATCATGGCTGGTTATTATAAATGTGAAATTTGACTTTGGAATTTTACGCTAGACCAAACTAGCTCTCGAAGTCTTTGAAATTTTAGAAAGATTTGGCAACCTGCCAGTGTGTAAGGCAGGCCAGCGAAGCATTTGAATAATGGACTTCCTGATTTCCGTGTGATATCCCGTATCCCAGTTTCATCCCCGTTTAATGTTAACAAGATTATGACTTCCCCTTTTTATTCCTTGACCGAGAAAAGTCTGCCATCCGCAGATCGCCCAAGGCACATCCTGGAATCCCACAGCCGCTCTACACTTGTCAGTGTGCCCTTGCTCTTCTTAACTCGTTTTTAGTTCGTGCCAGCAGTGCGAGTGAACGGATTTCACCGCTTGCACAATTAAACTTTTGCAAAATTCGCTGTTCTCGATGTTTTGTTTAATCGGTAGTTAATAAATTCTTTTTCAAAATTCTCAACAAAATATAAAAGCATCCTATGATTTTTTAAATTATGCGTTACCGACTCTTATCCTTTTTTAGTCGTTGGTACTTGAAAATGTTCGATTTCCAATCACCCCGACGAATGTAATAGCATCAATATTAGTGAAGCTGGAGCCGCGCAAATTTCGCGTGATCTGATTAAGCGAAGCACGGAATACGCTCTGCTCATTATAGAACTCGCATCGCCTACCGATTAGGATCGACCTGTATTAGCGCACGATCAGCCCTAGCAGCCCGTTATGCATGATGCGTTACATTTTCATAGCAGGCTGGAGCCGGAACTCATGCTGCATCTCAAATCCTCTACTTGCCTGCCTTCAATAATCGGATCATTCGATAATTCAATGAATTGGGTCAGTGGGCTACGCGTATTGTACACGTATTACTACGTAAATGATTCATCTTCCATTTCCTTCGTGCACATAGCTTTCACGTGACTTAGAAACCCACGCTTTGTACCAGATATACTAAATCATATAGTTAATGCGTACCAATTTCACCAGGGATTTTGTAATTCCAGAAATTCTGGAAATAGTTGTTGATAATACAAGAATATATTTCTCTAGTAGCAGAATATAGAGTTACGTGGGTCAACCATGAAGAGATGCACGTGGACGTATTCCCTCGTTCCTACGTAAAAGGAGAGAATGTGGTGGGGAAGGAAAGATCAGGGCAAGAGGCACTCTTCGTCCGGGCACTCGGTTGAAATCACGTGCATGTTACAGGGATCGAAGAACGAGTCGTGCGCGAGTCCTAGACTCGACACGGTCCTGGAATTTCTCGACAAATAGGCGAATATGCACATAAATACATAACAAAGCGCTCTGACGGCCAAGCCCCATAAAGGCGCCGACGACACTCTCGCAGACAGACGAAACATACTACATTGATCCCTCGAGAAAGAGAGGAAAACGGATATACTCTTTAGCAGAAAGCAGCAGGCAAGAATAGCAGCAAATCGAAGTACAACCAAGAATGCATAGTGTCATCATTTCATGCAATCAAGTACCACTGTCTATTATTTTTGATTGTTCCATTTCTTCAGAAAAAAGAGAAGCTATTCATTAAAGTTTCACTTCAAAGATGAAATCTATTTTCTGCTTCTTCTTGAATAACGACGCGTTCAATACTTATTTCTATTGCTAGCCATCTAGCAAGAGTTCCCAGGATCATTGTAGAGCACGAGTAAAGTTGGAATATACTAACTCGCTAGCTAAATTAGGCTAACTTACTAGTGGTACTCATTCTCTCGGGATGAAAACGATATTGCAGGCTACATTGGTACTTGAAGCGATGATTCTCGTTTGTCCTACGTGCAGGCTTTCGCCAAGGCATTATTCCAGCGAAATGAAGGGAAGAGCGGCCGGTGAAGGGAGAATGCAGCGTGCGCTCGTTGTACCGGCGGACGTAATACGCACGATTATGATGATCATTTTCTTTAATGTATAGCTGGTAGTGGTCGGGCCATGTTATTAATACAGGGGAAAGTACGGACACCCTGCTGAGGTCCTCACGATGCATACACCGTGGCCAAGGCCCTGACCTCCGGGCCCCAGCATCCTCAGCATCTCCGCGGAATGGACCATGGACTCTTTTGCTCCGGCTTCGTACGAACACACTAAATTCCATGAGATACTTTCTCGTTGGTACTACGCTCTTCTCGTACCAATAATTCGATCCATCAGAGGACAGATTGTCGGTTTTCGGTATTCTTGTACTTTCATCGTTGATTCCGAACACTTCACCTTGGATATTTAATTCTTATTATACTCAATAAATAGCCCGCTCTTCTAAATAAGGTGGAAGAATTATTAATATTCTTTTAATAATAATCTAATTGAACAAATAATTTTCTTCACTTGTGCAGTAAAATATATTTCTGTATTTCAAAAGTACGTATTATTTAAGTATCGTATAATCTCCGTCAAGTAAAGCAATCAAACATTAAGACACGAGGTTGTTCCCCCAAATTTCGGTAATGGTTTGCTAAAGTTCAGTGACTCTCGTTCATTCCGTTACACGCGGAGCAAGCATGTTCAGGTCTTTCGTCGACGCGTTGGCGCGGGAGTGCGAGCGGCTATCCGGGGGATGATGGAAGTGATATAAGTTTACAGAGTGGTAGGTATGTTAATGCCAGGCATAAATAAGGAGGCGCATTCGGTGCCTAATAGGACGCTAATTGTGATTATATACAGCATCGCCGCAGTTGCAGCCTGAATTTTATACATCTCCGTAGCATTTATTGCCTTGGCTGAGCGGCCGAGCCAAAGTGCGAGGAGGAGGGAGAGTGCTCTCGATCGAGAGAAAGAAAGAAGGCAACACAGAGAGTGTGCGAGGGAGCAAAAATCCAGGATGCCCGGGAATTTATAGTAATGAAAGGATGGAGATTTATCGTGCGTTGCTGCCTTACAAATGATCCGATATACCGATGCGCTTCTTAACCCTCTCCTCTTATCTTTCACTCTCCCCCTCTTTCTCTCTCTCTCTCTCTCTCTCTCTCTCTTACTTTGCTTCTCCATTCTCTCTCGCGGTACTTATAATGGTTAATTCGTGCAGGCGGACTCTTTTCGACGGGACGGCCGCGATTGCCACTACACGAAAAGAGGCGAGAGAGCGTGAAAGGGAGGAGGAAGGGGAGAAAGGGTTCAGCAATGAGAGGACCAGGCCACACTCGACCCATATGTTTGCCCTCGCGCAGGAACACTTATAAATTGCGAACAAGGGCCTTCGTCGAATTTTTTGTCCTCGAAATACTGTGCGCCGATCGGTGCACCCCCTTAGTAATCCTTGGCCATCGATCTCAACAGCACCGAACTCGAAATCGCCTAGTGTTGTTATCGCCTCATCTCTGAATTCGCTTATCGCTGCCGAACATCACCGTATTCCCTTCATTCGTGGATATTAGTCTCGTCTTAAACTCTCAGCCAGTTAAGGAACTCGACCAGGCACTTTGCACTGTTATCCTTTTTTGTTTGGAGTAGACACCTTGGGAGAAATAGCGCTATAGAATGGAAAAGTAGTGTGTGGGAATTGAAGAATTTAATCATAAATATCGAGGGAATTTTTAATGGAGCGCGTAACCCTATTAAGTTCCAATCTAATAATATCCGATCCACTTATTGGTAACCATCGACGGCCGCTAATCATACACTTCAGGCCCTCAAACTATCTAGGCTAGTGTGTGAACATTTTCCATTCCTCTCCCAAACTAATTTCCGTAAGTCCACTAAATTATTGGCAGTGTTAGGGTTCTCAGGGTGACTTGGACGCACGTGTGCGAGCGAGTGTATGCTCGATTAAAGCGAGCAGCATCGAGCATTACCGGTTGCAATCAGATATCGTCTGATTTAGAGAGGCGATCTTTATTTACCGAAATCCAGTGCCGGCGAGCAATGCAGCTCATACCGGTAGAGTTTCCATGCCAAGCAGCAACCTCGCCGGAATAGGTGGGTTTGATTTTTACGCTCGCTGCTCTGATAAATTCGCTGATATTTGCTCGATACACGATACGGATGAGCTTTATTACGTTTTATTAGGCCGTCGCGTCGCCCATTCGAATATAAGCAAGAATATCCATTTTTCTCCGGCTCGGTTTAAAGGGCAATCTCGTACCAGAGTTTGCATGCACTCAGACGTCGTACATTCGTGCTCATAAGTATGTATGTACTAGGATAGTGATTCGATATGAAATTTATCTCATACATTACTTTCATAATTAGGTGAAGGAGAAACAATCTGTCCTGTCAAAGCACTATTTAGGTGAACTTTGCGTATAAACAAATGGTGTTCTATGAAACCTATTAACTTCGGTATAGTGTTCTATGAATTTATCATAGATGTTTAATGTTTTAATGATGTTTAGTGTTTAATAACACTTTAATAATTTGCCATAGGTACGAAGCACTCACTCAAAATTCGTGGAATATCATCCTATCACCTGGACTTCAAGACTAACACCAATGTGTATAACAGTGTATAACAACAATGTATAACAGCAATCAATACTTTAAATAAATTAATTACCCAACCATTCTTATAATATATAAATATGCCATCGAATTTCTATAACACTGTATGTACATCAATACATTACATAATACGATAAGCAACATACAAATTAAATTAAAATTAAAAAGCAGCTTATCAAACAAATGGTGAAAAACTGACCATGCACAGTCCATCCGGTTTGTTTCATTTGTTTTGTTTTTTAGAAAAACTGGCCTGGTACTTATGATGGCCAGTGTACGTAGCCCTCCCTCGCTATTTGTACTGGTGCTCGTAGTGAACTTGCATCCAATATAGCAGCACATATTGGATCCGCCGGCCTAGCGGCATGCTGCTGTCCTCCAATACCTTGTAGTTTATTGAATGTAAGTGCAGTCGGCGTAAGTAATCCCGGCCACTCATTTTATTAGCCTGGCGTTCCATCGTGAGATTTTTCCCTCCCATTGTTTGGCTTTTACCGCATGCTGACCGTGTCTCTGTACCCGCTCGACCCCCTCAATTCTACTACCCCTTTGCTCTGTTCCTGGTTGGATCGGAGGCGGGGGTGCTTTCAACCTGAGCTTCACTTCGATTCCTCGGCTCGCTGATTAGTCGCATCGCAACGCACACGCACAAACATACGTGCCACCGCTGCCACTGCCACAGATATTTGCGGACGCGCTGCGCTTATTCGCCGAGATGGATTTATTCGTGCGAAGCCACCGCAGCCGGGATTGGAGTGCGTGCATTAGCGGATTGTTCGCATCGGATGCCGAATGTTACACTGGAATACTTTGGGTCTCTCGATAGTTGCCGCTCGGTAGTAACGTCTTCGGAATTGTTGTTCTTGTGGAGAAATGACAATAGGAAGGGGGTTGACTGTATTCATTAGTGAAATAATGCTGCCCGAAAGCCTGAGGATAATCAAAAGTCTCCAAACATCTGGTTTGGATAAATAATTTGGATAAATAATCCACAACTGATTTATGGAAGATTAATGCGGTCTCGCAATGTAAAAGATTTTGACATTTTGAAGATGATAAACCAATCGCGAGGAAATTCTCTTGGAAGCTGAAGAGATTTCCCCTTAGACGACGCATTCAGAACCAGCGACATGCTCGAATTAAAGTCCCGTGTATAGAAACGCTCTCTATTACCGGGGGAAAACGTACGGTATGGCGGAATTTCATATGATCGGCTCGCCTGACTGACTATGAATATTGCGAAACTGCTTGAATCCGTTGATGGAATGCGACAGCGACGCGCTAAGGATGCAAATAAGTCGCATTCCCATTTGAATGGGTATTCTAAAATCTCCCGCATGAAAGTGCAGTCATGTGTATGAACGACATGTCATTACCTTATACTTTCAATAGAAGATCACTGCTTTAACGCTAACAAAGCGTTGCATTACGTATTCTTATTGCGCATATCAAGCAGGTTCTAAGTATCCAATATATAAAATTCGAAACGGTATTCATTCGCATTAAATTCGTTGTATTAAATTGCAATTATATTTCAAAGGAACAAATTAAATACGTTCTAGTAGCGTCGTTTACTTCAATGGCAACTTCAGTTTTTTCTGTTGACTGACTAAATGACTAAACTTCTGCTGAAAGTACGAAGTACGACACGCACAGACTACCGGAATGTATCCCTTCTAGATGGGCTTTACTCCGGACCTTTAATCTTAACTTATACACTAACCCTGGGAGTGCAAGCAGAAGGCTTTACAAAGGTCCATAAAAAAGTGTACGGCTGAGATCCTCTCCATTTTTAAGAGCAGTAACCCTGCCGTACCTTCTCGCTCGAGACATTCTGCTCAGACTTCTGTATCTTTACGAGAGGAACCTCGCACTTCCAATGAAACTTCTCATTCCGGAATAAATGTACTGTCAACGTTTTACACCCCAGGTATTCATGCACGTTTGCTTGGTACATGATTTGAATTTTGCAGAATCTAATCAAGTTCTAGCTGATTCGCATTATTAACTGTCACTCAATGGCTTCGTAATATCGATGCCTGCTTCGAGCCTGTTTAATTAATAGATCACATCTAAATTGAGTACTACTGATTCGGTTAATTAAAACAAGATTGAATGAAACAGGAGATCTGTAATGTAGCATTTACCGCGTACAAGATGCATCTAACTCAATATTACAAATTGACATATATTAGAATTGAAATAAAAGTTGTATAACAATTTTAAATATAAATAAACAATACGTATGTTAACCAATTCTATGCATTCACGGAATGACTAGAATAGAATAGAGACTTTACAAGATTCTCTTGTTCCCTTAATTTCACCGGTGAGTCTACGTGCCCAGTGCGCTGCATAGAACAAAGCTATTCGCTCTAGTAATACAGTTCTAGCTTACCAGCAGGAATTACGAGAGATGGATGAAAGATAGACGAACGCGGTGTACGCGTTACACACGAAGACCATTCTCTCTCGGCGGTAGTTCACATGCTTCTGAGATTTCCGCTTCCGTCGTTGTATCATCCCCATAGACAATACTCCCGCAGAAGAGCATGTAACACCACGCGTGCAAACCTAGCTACGCCGAGATGAAGAGAGATCACGGCAAACAAGAGTTCGCCCGGCTACGTTCGTTCGTTTGCCTGCAAAGATATACGACGCTTGTTGGATTGTTGCTTTCTAAAAGCAAATTACGCGCGGTTTACGAGGCTTCTGTTATACGAGCGAATGTTTGACCGCGGCTTTGATTCATCTCGGACCTCGCTCGTTCTAAATTGCCGATGCCTGCAACTTGATACGAACGTATTGCGCTCCATATTCCGCGGCTCTCCAGTCACTTCCATTCAATTCTGATCTACGTTAACCCTCGTTACGTTCCTCTCATATCTAGCTTTATTTACCCTCTGTCGATCAACTTAACACCATCGTGTTAAATATAACATGTATGATTACGTTTGCAAAAAGTAAACCACTCCTATTTTAGATTTTATTTACTAATGAATGTCTATTGAATTGATAGTGTTAGAACTCGAGTTTTGAAACTTGATTAAAAGTGTATATCAATTCCAATGACGTGGTCAACGTTAATCGCTTTTTAAAGGGACGAAGATCTTCAGGGAGGCGGTGAAAATGAACAAAATTGATATAATCATCACATGAGACTGCGCAACACTAAAACTTCTTGCGAAGTAGCAATAAAGATTACATCAAAAAGGTGGCACTTTGCGAGATGAGAGTGGCACCGCTGTCGGTAGCAATTAGCGAGTCGAGAGAAAAAGGGTTGACTGTTAACCGGACTAAATTCGGGAGCGGCTGGAGGAATAACAAGCGGGTGCCAGTGCCAGCACTCGCTAATTTCGCGGAGGCCGATGATAATGACGGCCTCCAGAAATGGCTGACGGAGAAAAAAGGCAGAGGAATAGAGAGCGAGAGAGAGAGGTAGAGAAAGAGTGGCTGTTGGCCACATGAAAAGTTGAAGTGCGCCCTGCCGGAAAAGGCAGCGGCTGCAAAGCACACTTCCTTTTTTCCATGAAGCGAGTGAACTGCTCGCGCGTGCCCGGGATCTGCCATGCCACGCTCTCTCCGCCCGAGGATAAAGAGAAACTATTGCCTTGAACGTGGCGACGGAGGTTAATCCCCGAAATTTAATTAACAAAACCGTAAGCGGCGCCCCACCCTTACTCACTCGCCACCATCCGGCACTCCTCTCACTGCCCGACAACGCTCTCAACCTTCAGCCTGTTTTCAGAAAAGTACCGACAAAATGGAAAAGCATGATTTGCTAACATCTTCGAAACGGCCTCTATAAATGGATAAAAATTATTAAAACAGATTAAGTCTCCTAATTGCAAATGCAGGTTCTAGCTTTAAACGCTCTAATTGGCAAAGCTTTCGAGAGAATAAACTTGTATAGGTACTATAATTACAAATGAAAGGGGGTAGGAATAATTCAAGTTACTACGAATGATTAACTTCAACCATTAAATTTAATGAATTAACATACGAAAAGCATAATTAACCTAGTTGTGAGACATATTCGCATATTACTAACGCAAATTACCTATTCTATTCAAATTTCCACTGACTTCCACATTACAACACGAAACTACAATGTCGAAATCCAGCTTGGATAATATCTATCGTTAGACGGACGAACATACGCCGACCGCTGGTAACTATGAACTATTCCCAGTCCATTAGCAATCCTCTGGCAAGAGAGGAACAACTTTTTTTAATTTTTCGGCACAAAGAACCGGCGGCAAACGAGTGGGAGCTCGCACATACACACGCAGAAACTCTTCGGTCTTCGATATTAATTCTCAAGCACCGCGGACATTGACGAGGGCCGACGGGTAATCGGGAAAACAGCGTGCAAAAAAAGATACTGGGAGGGTGAAAGAGAGAAAGGGAGAAAGGCTACGGAGATACAAAATAATCCGTCGGACAGAGTCACATAGAGGCTATTCGTTTCAACGCTGCTGTTTGAAAAATAATAGCCGGCCTCTCTCCGGCCCCTCCAGTTGAAACAATGTGTCCGGCAGGGTGAACGGTGGCGACGAAGGGGAGAAGAGGGTGGCGAGCTTGTGCATTTCGACAAATGTACGGATGATACAATGTACAAACATATAGGAGAGGATACAGATCGACCTGGCTATCATCTATCTCGCAACACCCGGCCCGAAATGTGTACTCCCGAATGTTCCTTTCGATGAATCGCAACGGCTGCTACATTTTTTTTGTTGTTTTGTTCATGCGCATTCCTGTGTGCATTTGATACGGCGTGCGTGCGCGACATCCCCGCGGTTCCCGTAATATCGAATGTTATGAGAAAAATATTTTTCTACTCGTGAATGCGGTGCTGCTGCGTACACTGACAGAGAATCGAACGTTGCACATGATGCTTTGGATATCTTGTGAACAAAGCTCGTGTTGGCCGTGAACGCTATATGTGAAAAACAATGGGAAATGTACTTGGAGAACTATTAAAAATATATATATTAGGCTATGAATCAAGTGGGCATCTTACTTCGATATTCAACATATTATTTTACTTTTGTGAAACACGAGATTTCGTAAAATTCATGAAAATAGACTTAAACGAAATTAATAACTGAACATTTAGTTTAATTAATCGATAATTCAGATTTATAAAGCAATGACTCCCCATTTCATATTCGACTGTCATGACACATGGACACGCGATACACAGAAAGAAAACAAGACAGAATTTAACCGATAAACATATTGGAGCAAATCTCTCTCGAAGTAAGCTTCCCACTTCTCTATCACATGAAAATAAATCTCACCATCACGAAGTACACTTTCTCCTATCAACTAATCATCAGGCACAGGCACAAATAATGAAGAGAGATGCGTGATAGTAGATGATCCAGATGAGTGAACAGATGAGGTACAAAGAGGCGTAGGTGACAAGTAACCAGAGAAGAACCGAGGTAAAAAAATCGGTTTGAAGCTGGCTGCTAGAGAATCTTGGATCCCAGATTCCAGATCGCCATGAGCGATTCATGCTTGCTGGCGCATGGATTAAGAGACACTCCGGCGATCACGAGGGTCACCAACGCAAAGACGCGACGAAACAATCGCAGGTGCAGGCATACATACACACACACACCCAAGCATTCGCACTTACACACTCGTCTTTTCTATGTTGACCAGTTCAATGGGGTCATGAGGAATCTTGGCATTCGGAGCAGAAGCCAGGAGGATGAGAGCCTTTCTGAGAGATCGTTTGGAGCCAAGTATATACAATGTATTGATGTTGATAGTGATGAAACCTCAAATTATCTTTTCGTACCAAGCGTAAAGGAATAATAATGATAGTAATACTGTAATACTTTCTTTGTATAAGAGAATTAATAAACTTGATAAAATAAAATATTTACTATACGCTTCACATGTCGGTTAAAAACTTGTATGGATAGTTATTGATATACCTAATGACTCCATTCTTATGTGTCTCACTTTTAATTCTGCAAAGTATAGTTGACCCTATTATTTTTAATTAAACTAAGGTCACTAACTAAACTTTAAGCTAAGTTAACTTAGTATTCAAGTTTATAACTCACAAACGTGAAAAAGTGCAAGCTCGTTTTGCCGAAGTGTCGGGAGACATCGCGTGAATTCAATCCAGTGGAAGATGTCAAAGTCGCACGACACATTTTCGTTCTGCACTCTGCAGAAGCAAGGGTGAGAGTGACTCCGCTCCGAGCATTAAACACAGGCGGCCAAGCTCGGCCGGCCGGTGTACACTTTTCGGATTTTGTTTACTTTGACGGTCACCTAAGCGTACCCGGAGCTTTTTCTATCATTGCATGAACCCATTCACAACACTGGGCAACTGGGACGCGACTGTGTACACGGATTGCTGGAAAGTGGGTCTTGCAAAGCGACGACGAATAAAAGCACTCTGCCAGCTGCCAATCCTTTACACTAACTACAGAACTGACCCCGTATCGTATTTATGGTTACATGCTTCCTTGCTTCTAAGCATAAAAGAAAGGTCGAAGATCCTTTCATCATGGAACGAGTGAAGAATGATTTTTTAATCATTTAACATTAGAATAAACTCCTAAATGACAACTAGAGCGTAAACTTTGATATACTTCAGACCTGCGCAATGGAAATCTTGGAAATCCAGAGAACAACTATTTATCCTTTGCACTGCAAATATTCTCCCTGCAACTTCGTTCCTAGACGCTTTGGATTTGCATTGTTACGGAGCATTAAGAACTTTGTCAACCCATTACTGTACTGTGTGTATCTTTGTTAATTGTATACATGGTGTAAACCTTTGTGTATCGTGGTAAGCAAAAATTTCTTTGCATTTCGGCTGCAAACGGAACAACATCATAAATGTCTATCTATAACAAGAATAAAATAAGCACTGGTTTCACTCGGGTGCGGAGGAATTGCTTAAACTCATCAAACAGCGGACGAACTATTACGTAGTCAGAAACGGTCGTCGAAAGCGACTACAAAGTGCAACTCACTCGTTAATTTGCGCCCCTGAAGTTATTGCTAGGGTTCCGACATAACTGTCAATCTTTGCGCCACAGAGAATCTATGTGTTCATGCTGTCTCATGTAGGAAGAAATTCTTGTGTTCAACAATATTATTAATGAACCATATTATTAATGATACACGTGTCAACACCAAAACTCACAGAAATAAAACGGTGATATATATCTTCTTTCTACAAGCTACGACGAAAGCCTCGTTCCAGAAACGATCCGAAGCGATCGTAAACTTAAAGAAAAGTCGCCCTCCAATTAAAGCGCATCTAGAGTGAAGCCGAAATCCTATCCTGGAGTAATGACAAGAGTGAGAGGGAGAGAGAGAGAGGGAAAGCCTGCTCAATCTCGCCGAGTGAATTATAGGATTTCATTTGCGAAAACTTTGCTCGAGATAGAACGGCAGCCACCACCCGCCCCCCACACAGGTCGAGGATTTTTTCAGGTTGGAGGGGGTGGAGTGAAGGATATAAACAGAGGAGCCAGCGAGGGAAATCAAGGCGGCACAAGCGTAGAGAAAAAAAAAGAGAAGGGAAGCCGGTGAAGGTAGAGGGTGAGGGAAAAAAAAAGGCTTGCCCGGTGAGAGCGCAGCGAAGGAGAATGAAGACAGCGAAAGAAACGTGGCAAGTTCCTGAAAATAATTGCTCCAAGACTACCCTTCCTCCCATTACAACTGCTATGTACTACCAGAGTCATCCCCCACCACTGGCAGCAACTTCCTGCTCCGTAGCAACGGGCCAGCATCCACAGCTAGATAGTCCGTAATCGTATTTAAAATTGACAAATTTATCGCACCCGCTTACACCCTTTCCGGGAGGTGCGCGAGCGCGCGCAAGAGCTCATCAAATTGTCTCTTTCGTATAATTTGCCGTGCTTGAACGCGCGCGCGCGCGCGCCAGTCCAATGCTTAACGACCAGCAATTCCTTCGTCTCGCACTCGAGTGTTTATCGGGACACAATCGTTTCGGAGAGAGGAAACGGTAATGAGGTCTGAAAGGAAACTGACTACCCGACGAAAGTATTGGATTTCTTAACCCCACCCCTCCACCGCCCGACCACTTTCCCCCCTGATATTGGAAAAACCACCAGCCAACTCCATCCACGGCCACCCCAACCCCCGAGCCTGTTGTTCGTACCGATTGACCTCGTCTTTACGTAATATCCATTTCCCAATCGCTTGCCTTTGCGCTGTTTCTGCTTTTCAACGATGATTAAACCCTTTCGCGACACTCGATAACGCGCTTTTATAGAAATTGCGGGAAATCGAATTGCTTTGGTAATGAATTGCCGATAGTGAATACAGAGGATGGAAGGTACAAAGTACATAAATACGAGAAACGTTGGGGAATCGAGACAAAAATGCACTCTTGGAATAGTAATGCATTAATAGTAAAATTCGTAACTTCAGTTGAAACTCTACACTGCATTGCATAATAACAAGTACAACATTTTTGCATATTTATCCAAGTAAATGCAACCTCACTGAATATAACTATTAAATCTTTTAAAATTGAAGTACAAACAACATACAAACGCCTGCAAAAAATGCATGTGGTTGTATGCAAAATGTGTTATACAAGTGCTGTAACCAGGTCGTCTACGAAAGCCAAGCGTTTTCACTACCCCTCAACTTTACACGTCTGATGCAAGCAGGAAAGAGTGTTGGCGAAAAAGTGCGAGTAATATTCTAATGCAGCCGCGCCGGAAACAGCCGATCTTTTCGCCAACTTTCCAAACAGGACCGAGTTGCATGGGGTCGCAGAATAAATCCTCAGTCGGAATGACAAATAGGCAGAGAGCAGCTGGTACTAAGGGTTTTTCTGTGAAAAAAAACCGGCGCAAGGGTAAACCCCCTGTTCCATACATGTGTGTGTGTGTGTGTATGTGTGTATATATGTGCATGTTTGTATGTGAGCTGGCAGTGCTCGATTTGAGCGGAAGCGAGGAAACGCGAGAGATCGAGTGTAGTTGGTGTATGTATGTATGTACAGGGGGCGCAGAGAGCACAGATGCGTTTTGCGAAGGAGTTCGGTGGCAAGCAAGCTCGATTGGAGGTCGTCGGAAAGAAACTCTGCAACAAATGGCTTTGGCGGTCTGCGTCGGACAGAGCTGCTGCTGCGGCCTTTTAGTCATTTGACGCCTCATTTCTGCCGCCCAGCAAAAACCGGGATAACGACCTCCCTGACTTCGTACGAACTCGGTGTGTATCGAGTTTGCTCTATAATACCGTTCTTCCAAGACTCCTGGAACTCCTGCACTTCCACAAGGATCGAGAAAAATGCAAAAACTAGCTTTCCTACTGGAAGAGTGAGAGAGACAGTCCCTTGTTACTAAAGAAATATCTTTAGACCAGTGAATCGACCAAGACGAAGGCATGTTAGTACCATGAAATTAATTCTTTGCACCCTTTCCTTTTTCCAAAGCTTTGCCTCGCATATAATTTAGATTTTGTTGCAATTCATATTAGTAGTACTTGTTAACAAGTTACTTCTGACACTATAAGATTCCGGAACATGATTCAATTTTATACTAATTATACCACGGTATTAAAGAAATAAAAAGAATAAAAATGAATTACTAGCTTGTAAAAATACTAAAATATAGTTCCGTAAACTTATTCATTATATCCTCAACAAGCTGTCACCCCATGTAAAAGATCTCGCGCACCCTAATTACATGGCGAATGCTAAGGATTTAACAGGATCGGATTCACGAGTCTCGTAAAGGAGGTGGCAGAGGTTCGCACTGTATAGAGAAACAGGAGTCAGCAGCCAAGTGGAAAAGCGACAGCGAGGGGCGAGAAAGGGGCGGCTGGTATCTGCCTTTGCTCTGTTTATGAGTGTCATAATCTTCGGAATCGTCTGCCAGGCAAAAGTGGCGATTTATCCGAGGAGAGAGGAGATGGAGAGGGTGAACAAGAGGATGGCAAACGAAAACTC
The DNA here is from genome assembly GCA_964023945.1 of Ectemnius cavifrons. Classification (NCBI taxonomy): domain Eukaryota; kingdom Metazoa; phylum Arthropoda; class Insecta; order Hymenoptera; family Crabronidae; genus Ectemnius; species Ectemnius cavifrons. The sequence goes on along the minus strand of OZ030385.1, from coordinate 5,959,500 downwards.
GCTCGCCGTTATTCTCGCTTGGCTGACCCTCGCCCGAGAGCTTCACTACAATAATCTTCCGATTTCGTTAACACGAGCGCACTTTCCCCAACTCTCATTCACCCCTCGCCGTCTCGTCTGGCCTCGAGTTATGCAGAGAGCAGAATGAATCTCTTAATTCTGACTGGCCCTCCCCTGATTCAATTAGCAGTCAGTGAAATCTTAAATTAGAGAGAGCCACGGCTTCAATTCTTTAATTCGAATAATTGCTAACGTCAAACTCTATCTCTCTTTATAACACCACTGTGTAGTGTAAATTCAAATGATTTTACTACATGGGAATCATTTGTTCAATGTTTGTTCTTTAAAGACAGACATTGTTCGAAATAATGCTGCTACGAGTTACAGACGCTCGACAGGCATTCGCTATGCTAACATACTAACTAATAACAAACAGTTCGCTGTGGGACGTGTATGCAATAGCTAATTATATGTATAACAAGGAATAGCAGGCACAGCCAAAGGTAATACGATTACTCTGGTTGCTCCTTGCAAATGTACCAGAGCTTCATCCGTCTATCTCAATCTTTAAAACGTTCGGTAAATCTAATAATGATAAAATCAACTAAATAGGACAAACGAAAGAAATGTACAGAAGAATATTCAAAGATAGTCGAACTTTCAATTGATTCATTCAAATCGTGGTAGGACATAAATGCCTTTCATTCCATTCCTATTTTTCCACTGCACTTGCTGCACTCTATCTTCAGCTTTAAAGCCGGTTTGTAACGATAGAGCAGCGTGAACGATTAAGTTGTAAACTGGCAGCTGGCCGCCGCAGAAACGATATCGTGACTTTTCTGATACGCACGCGAATAATTCCTCGAATACTAAAAGGTGGCGGTTGCGGCGTCGCGGCGGCCTGCGCGTTCCCGTTATAAATATTCATGAAGTTATTATCTGCCAGAGCGGTGGCGGCGACTCCGCTTAAGACTGAATTAAAGCCACGGAAGCTGTGTATTCTCCGAGGGAATGAGAAATAGATGCATCGCGTTCGTTCACTCATGCCTTGCTGTCCGCCCGTTCTGCCTCTCTCAAAATGCCAGGAATGCTAATGCACCGATCAGGGTGTGTCGATCGAACTCTGTCTAATTGAGTTAAACCGTGAAACTCAACGTCAAGAATATAATACGTTCACCATTAAGATATCTCATACATGTAGATCTGCAAAAAAGTGAGAAAATTCAACAATTTTTTGCCTTACGAATTTTCTACAGCAAATTACTCAATTACAATTTGGTGTTCCTTTAAAATTTAACCAGTTATACATTCGCGAAGCGAACACGTGCCAATCATAAAATTTCTTGATACGTTTATTTTAACTCAAAGAAGCGCTACTTTAAATTATCGATACACGAAGGTTAACACATCACATACTTGTACAGATATCTGTTATTGAATGCTCGTAACTCTTAAAATTTCCTCGTGGCTCGGCGACTTTTTTTTTATTAGACTCTATATCCCTCGATGTAGCATTGCCGGTCGAGTCTGACATTAGCATATTTCAAGCTGTATAATTTATGCACCCATTACGTCGACCGGGGAATAAGGGGACAAAGTTAAAGGGGTGGACTCGCGCGCTCGCTACATTATATCGAGCCTGAAGGGGACATGGAAGACGATCCCGCGCTCTACCCATTTAGAAAGTCTTATTTATCGATTTCCTCTGTCAATATATTGCCATTGTTGATTTATACCGGCAATACTGCCATTGAGGTAAAACATATACAAATCTGGGAGAATATGTGCCGCACAGAATGATGTTAACCTTGCTCGCCAACCAAGATTTGGGAGACACACAATGCATTATAGTAATATCTGAATATCTGAAAGCATTGTGAAAGAAGGATCCCATAAATCAAGATTCTAAATATTTAAGGGAAAGAAACGAAACTGCAAGAAGAATACCTCAGAAAATAGAAAGTCAACTCTACTTGTTACGCTCTGCACTATTGCAATACATAAACTGAAGTTATAGGAGAACATTGACAAAGATCCAAAAGGGCGTTGCACTGAAAGTAATTAGAGACGCATATGATTTCTGGCCATCATCACAATTAATTCAAAGAGTCAATTAAGGGAGCAATATAGGAAAGCTTGGGAAAGTGGGACTCCAGGTGTGGATGTGCGCTCGCCTGCTTCCTATTGTTATACCGACAATAATACTAATTAAGTCGCGCTTCCAGCCGACAGTCTGCTAATAACACTTGGCGTATAATAGGTGCGCTCACCTATGAATCTAATCCGAAAAGCGGCACATGGCGGAACACGAAACTCTCGACGCCTCTTCCACGAAAAGTCAGCGGAGATCGCTCCTTCCTTTAAATTGCTCATTAAATTCTCGCAATCCTCTTGTATTTATAGTTTGCACGTGTCATCTCTGAAACTACGATGCTAATCAGTCATCACGAATGCTACACAATAATGACCCTTTGCACACGGTGTTTTGTCTCGCGCATGATTTAAATCCAAGTTGCAAATAATCTTTTTATTTATCAATGATTTACTATGCCATTTGTGCATGTTCCAAACCAAATTTCTCAACACGAATTTACTTCTACTTTTTGAACAATTTCCTCACTTTTCCTTCACTACTTCGTCTTTGTAGATAGTAAATTCGAGGAGTAAATATTTCAATCCTGTTCCTACAATTTGCACACTAAGAAGTCTTGATCCCCGTACGTTTATCACCAAAGCTTCGGCTCTAGAGTGCAAAGGGTTAACTTAGAGCTGTGTCATCAATCATTACTTTCGGAGCAGGCATATAAAACTCAACGACTCGACTCAAGGAAGACTTGGGGGAATCCAGGGTACTCCGGTATACACTGTGACTGGGAAATCACTCGCGTCAGGTAGATAAATGTAATACCAAGCGCGATTACGAGGGCTGCGCCGTGGACGACCTTTGCGCACGATCTCAGTGGTAACTCGAGTGAAATACCACTCTCACCGTGGCACACCGCCGACGCAGTATCTCTCTCGAAGCCTTTCGATACCGTCGCCGATACTCCCTCGTTAGCCGCTCTAACGCAGAGTAGTTAAGTTATTCCTTATCCTAATTATGCACATAATAAATTACATGCAAAACTATCTCGGCCAGCATCGCACGCTCCCGCTGGAATCCCTCTTTCTCAACCCTGTCTTCCAGGCCAGCATAGCATGGATCATCGACAGCGATTGGCAGAACTTCGGAGTGAAACTTGAAATACCAATGACGACGGTGCTAGTAGTGGTGGTATTTCTCGGAACGACACCTTGCAATGGGATCATTAGGAGAGAGCGAGTGCAGCATCCCCGCACTGCTGCTCGGCCAGGTAATTAGATATGGTATCTTTGCGCTAATTAAATCACTTTTTTACTTGATTAATTAGTAGTCTGCCCGGTCGCTCAGCTACGCCGGACGACGACCATGTCCGTTCCCGCGAGGATGGATCACGAGCTCTCTCCGATCCCATGCACGCGCGTCCTGCTTATACATACGTCCACTACACTCCCCCCAATTGCCAACCAGCTTTGCGAGCCAATGAAACCTTCTGATTTCCAGGGAGAAGGAACGAATGCTTAATGTCGTACTTGCGCATCATTGATGATATAAAATTAATTGATAGTACGAGCATTTGAATTAATTAAAAAATCAGACACGAACTATATAAATACCGTCCACGATGCACTCTTATTAAACACATGAAAGAGAAACGCTCTGTCTTGTCTCTAAACACTTCACGCACCACTTGGAAAGACCGATGGAAAATGAGTGGGTAACGCTCTGGGTTACATCCAAAAGCCCTAGCGTGATACTACCGAGTTCGGAGACAGGTAGAAGTGGGAGGGAACAGGGTGGTGTGGCCTGGATTTTGGGTGCAGTCCAAGCATGATTATTTTGCGGCTAGCGAAGCGTTCAGCTGTGAATGCAGGAACGCCGTAACAGATGCGCGTGTACCTGAATTAATCTGACGTAGAAAAAAAAGGTCACATTAACAGCGAAGGTAGATGCCAATGCTATTTCTCACTTTATTAGCTAACGGCAATCGCAGCACGTATGAATGTTAGACGAGCATCGGCTGCATCGCTAATGAGGCAACCAAGCAAGGCAAGAGAGTACGTCGAAGACGATGACGGGTTAAGTGAACTCTCCTCCTTAGAATTCAGCTGACTATGGCCCTCTTAGGTCACCGCATACGTAGCAATCTGCATTTTTAAACGTACTCCAGCGGCACCGAGGCGCCGTGCGCGCTCCTCGTGCACACCCGAGAAGAAGGAACCCCTTCAACCGCGCCATTTAAGATTAAGGTCGACTCCCACCTCCTCCTGCCGGGTAATTACACGTATTAACATTTTGAAGCGGCCCTAACTTTTTTCCCGTCTTCTCTGCCTTCTGCCAACGCTCCTGCTGCTGCCTTCCTGCCTTCCTGTACCGTACTGGATACCTTCTTCGCACGCTGGAATACTTAAAGTTCCAAACTAATGCCCCCCACTACCGTTCTTACTCCGCCTTGCAGCCGAATACACTTTCTTATCTTCGAGAGCGATTTGCACTTTCCTCCTGGAAAATTGCTCTAAGCAATTTAGTAAGATAAAGGGCCACGGGTTTTTGCCCGCTGCTTTCGATAGATAGTCTCGTTTCATCGCCTGTGAACTTTGCATGTTCGCTGGAGAAGAAATGGGATGGATTGTCTCGTTGAGAGAGGTTAGTATTAATGATGAGATTAATTACGACGATTCTAAAGATTCTATAGACTGGCTTTGTGGAATTTAATAATACAGATTATTATTAAAAGTACAAATTATTGGATGTTTTGGATTAATGATTCATAAGGGGACAGATAATTAATTCAAGAAATATCTTAAGCTTGTATAATCACATTTCTTGATCACTTAAGGAATGCAAGTGTATGTGATGGTGATTGCCTCTGAGAAAAGTGTCGCCGGAAGGAGGCGGTTCCTTCGAGGAATTAAAGAAACTTTAGCGGCTGCTTGAGAATTTATAGGTACGTGTTACGCGAGAGAGTCAGCGCGTCGCTATAATTCCTTATTATCTCGCGAGCTGAGAGCAGCCAAAGTATCCAAGAGAGTAGGAAGAAGATAGAAGGAAAGAACAGTTTTATCGTTGAGCTCCAACAGCCACGACGTTTAAATGGGAATTCTCAATTAAGCGAGCTACAGTGAATCTGCTAAACGCAAGAGTGGACTCAGTTCCTTTCCGCACGTGAAGATTCAGTGGACCTTACGGATACTGTAGAGTGGATGCTGAATGTTCCAATAAAGTAACTAGCATGGTTGCAAAGGATATTCCCATGTCAGTTTATCAGAATCTCACACTTCGACTTGGATGCATTTAAATTCCCTGTAAGATTTCGTTAC